>JAGPOW010001296.1:119729530-119744858 GCA_030014935.1 Caiman crocodilus
CCCTTTGTCAGGCTAAGGAAGTTTCAGCAGTTGGTGTGTGCTCTTCCTGGATGGAATGAAAAGTAAAGAAGCCAGGGGCTGGGCTGGTATGCATACAAGATAGGCGGTCAATGAAGATGTAGACTGAGGAGTCAGTGGGTGAGAGACAGGCTGCGGGGTGGGGGGGAAGAGAAAAGGGACGAATAGCCGAGAAGTACCTGGAGAATCAGATGGTAAGCTGGTTATAATGCGTCCTAAATCCAATGTCTATATTTAGTCCATGATTTTTAGTATCCAGGAGGTTGATGAAGTGGAGTTCATAGGTTCCTCTCTGGGAAGTGTTTTATAAGTTTCCTTTGAGGATCAGGACTGAGAGGTTGGAGAGAGAGTGGTTTTCTTGTAAGAAATGTGTCCCCACTGGTAATTGGATATTTCTGTCTTTGATAGATTTCTGGTGTGCATTTGTTCTGGTGCACAGTTGTTGTTTGGTCTCTCCTAAGTAATTTCCATCAGGGCATTTGGTGCATTGGATGAGATGTATTACATTTCTGGAGGTGCAGCTGTAAGACCAGTAAATAGCTCTGTTGTGGGGTATAGTAATAGTGGGGGTAGTGGAGATGTGTTGGCAGATGTTGCATTTCTTGTCATGGCATGCTCTGGATCCATTTGGTGTGTTCTGGGCTTGAGGAAATTTGCTTCTGGTGATGAGGTTGGCGAGGTTTGGTGCTTGTTTGAAGGCTAGGATGGGTGACTCTGGGAAGATCTTGTTAAGAACAGGGTCTCTTTCTAGTATGGGTTGCAATTGTTTGAAGATTGTCCATATAGGTTCGAGGGAGGGGTGATACATCATAACCAGCAGTGTGCAATTTGTGGGGGGTTTTCTTCTGTACTGAAGCAGTTCTTCACTTCCAGTTATGTTGCCATTCCAGAAAACTATTCATAAATCAGAGGGTGTTCATTTAAAAACCAGAATGACTAGAGAATTGGAAAACATTCTTGATGGCGAAAGACTTCAAATGTCCGAAAAAGAAGATGAAGAAGTGATCTGCTCTGTGAGTGACTAAATATGGAACAGAAGCTTACTAATAGGTTTTTCAGTAACAATGTTCAATTGCTGGAAATTGGAGCAGGATAAACTCACACTTAAATACAAGGTGCAATTTTTTATCAGTAGGAATGATTAGTCCTTGGAACAACTTGCTGCGGCTGGTTGTATATTCCCAATTACTGGAAATTCTAAATCAAGCAGGGATCATTTTCTAAATGATAAGTTCTAGGTCAAACAAGAATTAGTGCTAGGAAGTCCTATGGTCTATATGCTGCACCGGATGTTAGACTATATGATCTCAAGTCTTTCTGGGATTATACTATAGTGTATTAGTCAGGCAGAGCTGCCAATGGACATGCCATACAGATTTCAGCACTAAATCCTTCTCAGATGACACTCTCTCACTCATGTACTCTCAAAAAAATTAGCATTAGTTTTGAAGCTGGATGCTGGATTAATGGCTCTGAATTCCAAACACTCAAACCGCCATGCAAATGGTTATTTTCTTGGAGTCAGGTTGCTGCGTTTTGTCAGCAGGGTTGTGCCCATCAAGGCTGAACTGAAGCCAGGGGCTCTGATTCAAAGTAAATGCATGGAGGGAGAGAAACATTTATATTGACAGCAGCCACAGAGGTACAATTCAAAATCATCTTACACACAAAAGGTCACTTAGAATGAACATTAAGGCCACATCCAAATGAATGCAAATGTTTGGTTCCCCAGGGACAACTAGCAGTAGTACACCTTGTGCTGCTGTTAGTTGTCCCTGGGGAACGCCCATGACACGTGCCCTCTGGTGCGTGGCAAGTTACCCCGGGTGGGGGAGGCTGGGGCTAGCACCTGACCCCAGCAGCCTTACTGTAGGTCCTGGGGTCAGGGAACTGCAGCAACCTTGCTCCTGAAGCTGGGAGCCTGGCTGGGAGTTAGAGTGTAGCTGAGCCAGCCAGACTCCAGTTTTGTGCAGCACATGCTGCCTCCACATGCGCCATCCTACTTTTTTTCTGTGCAAGTTTTTTTTGACCCCAGGATCTCCCAGGGTCAAAAAACCCATGCTGCAAGGTGTGTGGCAACACAGACAGATCTGCGGCCATGCTTGTCTGGCTGCAGCCTAAGGACACATCCCCACAAGTGTGCATGTGAGGTTTGTGGTGCCTCAAACCTGTTTGAGGTTGCAAACTTCATGCAGTACATGTGCTAGCACTTGCAGTGTGATGGGTCTTTTTGGTACCAGGAGATCCTGGTGTCAAAAAACTCCCCACCACTAAAAACAGCAACACAGTGTACATGGCAGAAGCATGTACCAGCAGAAACTGGAGCCTGGCTGGCCAGACCCACACTCTGGCTGCTAGCCAGGCTCCAAGTGGCTGGATTCCTGCTGCTGCTGCCTCAGGAGACGCCCCAGAATCCCAGGTAAAGCTGCTGGGGTCAGCACAGGTGCTGGTCGCAGCCTCCCATGCACCAACCCCATACGACCTGCAACAACTCTACATGCAATGGCATGTGCTGTGGCAAAAAGCAGTGGCACAAATTTGTGCTGCTGCTATTTTTGCTGCACCAACTGCATGCCTCTGCATGTGGGGATGCACTCAAAGGTTGCAAAACCAAGTTAAGGCATACTACGGTTGAGGTTGCCTATGCAGCCTTAACTTAGCTCCCTCATGTACAAGTAAAGGAGCCTTTAAATACATGATCAAATACTACTTTTTTCCATAGGATGCCTCACTCATCTGTGCACAGGGCAGACGATACTGAATTTGTTCAACATTTTGTTTTATCTTTTAAATTCAGTGGCAGAGGTCTATGCACTGAAATGATAGCAGGAGCAGGCTGTCATTCTACATGTGCCAGCATTAGACAGGGATGAGACACAGCTGAGCAGGATGTTTCACAGGAAAATGGTAACACTCACTTTCTTCCCCCTTACAAGTCCATGTGCACAGTCTCCTTTCTCAGTCAATCCCAGTTCCCTCTTTTTGATTTCTCATCAGGGTATCTAGCTGGGATTCTTATATCCAGTCTTACTGCCTATCCAGTTCCTATCCCCTCTCTTCAAACCAGTTCTTTTTCAGTTTAGGGGACTGTTACCAGTTCCCACCAGTGGATCTTACCCCTAATCTCCTTGTTCAGCCAGTCTGAGTCTTCCTTCCTCCCATCATGTCACTGTCCCCCATCACCATTTCTTCTAGCCCTAATCAACTGGATCCCAGCTTTTTACCTGGTTTCCCATTCCAATCTCCCCTAATAGCTCCCAGTTCCCTTGCCTGACCTGTGTTAGCCTTACCAAGGAGCTCCAAATGGCCTTACACGGCCTGTCCCAATGATCCCCTTCTAAATCCCAGCCACAGTTTTCTGTTCTCTGCCACCTCCAGTCCAAGACTCCTTTATCCAAATGTACCTCTTCTCCTCCCCTCTGCTTCAAATGAGATTGATAGAAGTCAGACAGACTGCTTGTTCTGCTATACTGCATAAGTGTCAACAGGGAGCTCACAGAACGCAAGAAAACACAAGAAACAGAAAACAAGAGAAAACTTCCCTGCTCCAGGTTGCAGTACCCTGTCCTATGGTGGCATGAAACAGCAATTACAGGGAACCTACTTCTGAGCCCTCATAGCTCTGGAATACAGCATGCCAAGTCATTTGGTGTTTTAAGTGGCTGGGCTTATGTAGGATCAAGGAATGGATCCAGCCAATGGAGTGTGGGGGCTTGGTCGCAGTCCAGGGGCAGTGGGCTTCATCCACACTGAAGCTGGGCAACAGGGGGACTTGGTAGGGGAGGGAGATGCAGTGGCAGCATCAGCAGCAGCCATGTCCTAGGACCGACCTCCCTCAGAACCAATCTCTAGAAAGTGTTGCAAACCAGTGGGCTAGGGCATGCTCAGAACTTTTGGAAAGTTAAACTTTTACATTTGAAGCTTACAATGAGCCTTAGCAAAGTGTGAGAATTTCAAAGGTTTGTACCCTTATCAAATTTGGGTGTATTTTGGGCATGATGGCAAAAGGCGAATCTCAAAGGCCACCTCCCCCCACCAAATTTCAAGTCCTTGTTCTAAAGCACTGAGGCATTAGAGCAGAGGTGGCTAATCCATGATAACATGCTATGAAAACACATTTTTGTTGGGGGGGGGGCAAGGCAGGGAATCCATTCTGGCTGAAATTTTCTTTAAAAGTATCAGTCAGAAACAGACAACTAACATGGAAAATTTCAGCCCAAATTATTAACATTTTGCAGTTACAAGAAGCTGAAAACAGGGTTTAATTACAAGGAGTGTCTGACAATCTTAATAATAGATGGTACTACCAGAATCACCCAAAATATAATTTTTAAACTGCTCCTGAAAATACTGTAAGGATGGCTTGGAAACCTGTGCAATATCTATGCAAAGGTAAATAGATCTTCATGTCTTCAGGTTCCAGGCTGGTATTTCTCTACCTTTGCATCATTTTGCCATCAGCTTTCCAGCAGAATGCCAGCTCCTTAAACATCACAGGCTTCTTTATCACCACACCTAAAAAAACGAATCAAGATCTAATCCCGCTCTAGAAACAACAATAATTTTGTTATTGATTTAAATTTAAGTAGGACATATTACACAATTTTAGATTTTCTGTGTAATCTCAGACTCATGCAGTGAATTCAGCATTTTTGTAGTCTTGTCTTGGAGATGCACATAAAATAGGGGAAAGGACTCTTAAATTCCAAAGGGAATTTGGTTGCTATTTTGGAACTAAAAAGGCAAATCTGAATGGAAAGTGAGTAGCTTTGTTAACTCTTCTCCCTCTGTCCCTCATTTCCTAGCTAGTTCTCTTTTATTAGGAGAAAATAACTTCAACCAAGTATCCAACTCTGATTTTTGTGCTGGGACAACATCAAGCCTTCACAGGAGTAGCAGAAGCTCTATGTATTGAAATGATCAAGACTGAACTGTCAAGTCCCATGCATTTCTCCTTGTGCCATAGTCACATGGTGCTCTTTGGGGTGGGGGGAGAAGAGAGATAAGGAGAAAAAGCCTCTTCAGTACTAGATTTTGTCCTACTCCCTGTCAGTTCCCTTGGCAATGGATCCAATGTGCTTTGTTCTCACAGAGAAACAAGCTTGGAAACTCCACACCTACAGATTTGGCTTTTATTGTTTGAGCTGTTCTTAGTCACTTGGTTCTGCTAATATTCCTCAGCGCTGACCTCCAGGAAACACCTCTGAAAGTGAGAGGGCAGCTCAGTGCTCACATCCATTCCATCTTTTGCCTCCTTTTACCAACCAAGAGGTGGGTTAAGGCCAAATTGTGCTGCTAGGTTTTGCAATAGGGCACACCTGTCCTTTGGGAAATTAATCACTTCATAGAAACCACAATAATTTTGCATAAGCTGTCAAACATTTGTGAGTAGCAACTTTACTTTCTTATGGGTCTGGGCTAGATTTATAATAACTGAAGAGTGAAAAGTGTATGTGTTTAAAATAGAACCATACTTTAAAAGTGTCTCAAGTAGCTGAAATAACTCCTTCTGAACATTAAATCACTACAGAAATCAGTGAACTAGAAAAAAACACAACACTAGACTGCCACATAACCTAGAGAAATTGATCAGCAAAACAGACAGCTGGCAGTACTGTCACCTCAATTAATGGCTAAAAAAAAATAGCTTAATTGGGAAGAAGTGATGCTACTTTCATTTCAGGCATTGATATTTTGAAAAGCATTTAAGGGAAAATCCAAATGCTGCACAGTAGCCTTTACAGATTTGAGTCTCTTCAGGCCTGATGCCAAAAAAGCCGAGGCACTGAAATTCTGAGGAAAGGCAATGGTTTACATATGAAGACCACCCCCTTACTTGATAAGGGAGTAATACCTTGCTTCTATTTCAAAGGAGCCTGAAATAAGCAGAGGAAAAGATGGTGAGAAAAGATCTAAATAGCATGTGCAGTGCAGAATAAATTCAAATGCCAATTACAGGAAGAGGAAAAAATAGGTCCTGCACAAAGCTCATTGCATCCACTCCTTTCCCTTTCATATCTGTTTTTTCTACTTTCATCCCCAGACCATTTACTGTTTAATAACTCATTCCAGGTCTCGCTTGAATGCTTTGATGCTCCTTGCTTGAATGGATTTTCTCTGGAACTTACTCCTGGTGCTGCATGCATTACATTTGGCATGGAGTTATATTTGCCTATGTAACCTATCATTTTTTTCTCTCTAATTTTCAGTTGTTTGCAAAGTTTTACAAAACCTCCCACTGAACTAAACAAAACCAGGATTTGTTCAAACCTAGCCACTGTAAAGGAAGAGAAAATCTCCTATTCAGGTGCTCTATTTTGTAGTTTTCTGCTACTGGATTTAATTTCATATTTGTACTTGTAAGTAAGAAAGAACCCAATATTATATACACTAAAATTATTTAAAATATTTATTGAGGTCCTACAGACCCAGTACAGACAAAATCTAGGTGAAAACAATGCACATTTTTCTTGTATAATGATAAGATCACAGCCGTATGATATCTTATATCTGACAATACTACTGCTGGCTATGTTTATCAGTCTTGACTCCTGCTATGATTAAGGATTCATTTTACTCCTCATGATGCATGTAGATTTTATCCACCCTAATTATTCCTAAATATATTCACTTTTACCACCTCAAGTTTCTGAAACTTGCTGCCATTTAGTTTGTTCATTTTTCATTGCCTTAGAGGAAACTTTAAATTACATTTTTTAAATTTCTCCTCTCCTAAAAGATTGTAAATATTTTTCTTCTCTATTGATTTTTCTCGTTTTATATTTAACAGGTGCTAATCATTTTACCTAGTCTGCAAAAACCTAAGACTTGGTTATTTTTGTTTAACAACCTCAATACATGCATTGCAATTAGACCAGAATATATCTTTATACACTAACATCATCAATGAGAGCTATTAGAAGAACGTGGGTTAGTTAAACGGACACTAACAAGTTGCCTTAGGTTTCAAATTATCATTCTAAATAAAAGTTTTTAAGTTTTTAATCACATCCTTATCTCTTCTTGCATTCTTCTTGATATATTTGAATATTATTTATCCTCCAATATGTATAATACATACATACAAATATATGCGCGCACACACAAATAATGCAAATACTACATTAAAGAAATGTTTAAAATGGCAAAGTGAGCATACGGAAGTCAGAAAATGTCAGAATTAACACTGCCCATATGAACCCTGTTTGCAATTATGTCTACGCACTACTGCAACACCAATAAGGGACAGTAAAATTAACCTTAAACAATAACATAATGCTCTGGGTCACATTCATGTGTCTGAATACAAAGATTTTAATGGTCACTACTAAATATTTTCCCTTGAAAAGTCGGTGCTTGCAAGGTGCTAAGCACTCTTCTTGATGTCACAATCATGGGCTTTTAAGGCGTTTACAGACATGCTCTGGGAGGTCAGGGAGGGCGCATTAATTAGCGAGCTGCACTTATTAGAAGCATCTAAGCATCACGTGTATCAGAATCCCTGAGCTGAAAAAATGTTGGCAAGCACTTTGAACTAAAGCTTGTCAAACAAACTTGTCAAACAAGCTTTAGTTCAAAGTGTTGAACTACCATTTTTAAACATAGGGACACACATACATGTGATGCTGGAGGTCATGGGAGCGTGTTAATTTCTGTGTTCCAGCAGACTTGATTAATCAGATTGAGTGGATTTACAGCACATTTGAAGCAGCCTCCCTGAATATGTAAAGGAGCCCTTAAAGACAGAAGGAAAGAGTAGTTCAGCTTCTGGAGTTGTATATGATCACAAAGATATCACCTTTCTGGAGGATATGCACAGCAAGAATGGTGCTTTACAGAAAGAAATTTCTCTGTGTGATGACAAACTGGATACAAGAACAAAGTTAAAATTTGATTCAAAAGGATCTTTCAGTTTTCAGCTATGGCTGGCTGGGGTGGAGGAAAAAGTACCTAAATAATCTGTCACCCATCACTTCTAAATTCCAGACCAATTCCACAGATAAGTAAAGACAGCCTCTCAATTCAGTGAGAAGCTCTCTTTGCATCAAGAGACAAGAAGTTATTGGTTCTTTAGCCAGACTGAATGGCACAAATCAATGGATGCACTGCACAAGTGCCTTCCAGAAATAAAATCTGTTTGGTCTTTAAAACATCAGCTGTTTGATTAGAGTCTCTAGTCTCGTTGCCATTCCTGTTACTTGGAATTCTGAGTCCGTGCATTTGAAAGAAACTGATGTACAAGAATGGTTAGAACTAGCCACTTCTAGGATTCATCATCCACAAGATAGTAGCTTGGTACTTATCTTCTGGATGAACTATTTTCTTTAGAACATAAGAAGAACCTCTGTATACTACTAAAGGAGATAGTTCTTGCTAGATTTTTGCTGGATAGCAATCTGGTCCTGGGTTTTTCTCAAACTGCTTTCATCTTTGTTAGATACAGACTCTTCTAAACTAATTAAAACTGCTTCTGACAGATTTTTTTCTAACTACCACTGTATCAATTCTGTAGGATTTGTATATGTATCATCATTTATATAAATTGGTTGGGAAATCCTTACAGGCAGATATTAAGTAAATCTGGAATCCCTTTCAGTTTTGACAAATTGCTTTTTGCGAGTTCTCCTCTTCAGAAAATAAACCAGGCTATTATTAGCTTTGTTGCCCTCCTTATACAATATATTTAGCTCATTTCATTTGCCACCCTGACTTTTTACCCAGCAACATATTAAGTTCCCCTCCATTTAAGCTATTTCCACTTTTGATTTCCTATATTCTTATGAATAATTTCTATCCTTCACAGTTGATTTTTTCCAGAAAAGTAACTATTTCCATCCATTTTTTTCTGTATCAATTAGACCAGGAAGTTTTCTTCAAATTTGGTCTCTTTCCCATAAGGTAACACCATGACTAATCACTAATATTTTCTAAAGCATTCAGTTTCAGTGTTTGTTTTCAGGGTCTGTGATACCCTAAGTGCCATATAAAGTCCAATACTTTCCTAATTTTTCCTCCTACGTGTCTCATACAGCAGTGCACAAAGCAATATGATCTGATCAAATAATACTGTCAATGCAACCTTGTACAACTTACAGATATTTACAATATACAAAAAATAGAAACTATATGGCAGCGTGAACATGGACTATTAAAAAATGATGTTTTTCTTTCAGGATGCAGCTGACTTCTGTAAATACTCTTGGCCTCTAATATGTCCTAAAAGTAGAGAGAAATAGAGATATCAAAATCAAGATTTGCCTTCTTTCCTGTAATTTTCTAATAGAAACTTCTGAGAAAAAGAGACACTGAATCACAGACATTTAATGAAGTATTTCAGACATTTAATGAAGTATTTGTCTGTAGCAAGCAGGGAAAAAAAAGGAAAGTAAGAAGTATTTGTGTTTTTCCCAGTAACCTCCATAAAGTGAGCAAACTCTGCTTCTTTTACTACCCTTCAGGGAAAATATGACCAAAATACTTTGATACGCACAGGTTTTATTTTTTTCCTGTAGTTTGTATTTGTTTTTGCAGGGGGAGGGGTATTATTACTTTCCTATTTCAGAGCTCTTCTTACGTCATCTGTTTACACAAAACCTCTGTAAAAGGAACAGAATGGCTTAAAACCAACTGCTGCATGACAATATGGGTGACGGTAAGCAAACTACACCATCACTTTTCACCAGTTGCTCACAGATGGTATGTTTCCTACCCCACAAAAATCTTACACAATTCCAAAAAAGTAATTCAACATGAAGACAAAATGAAATCATCCTAAATGGGAAAGCCAGCTTCAAAATGCTGTTCTGCAGTTCGTCCAACATCCTAAGCCCTAACCATCAGCCTACTGCGGGGATGGATCTCTCTCTCTCTCTCTCTCTCTCTCTCTCTCTCTCTCTCTCTCTCTCTCTCTCTCTCTCTCTCTCTCTGGCAGAATAGCCAAAAAGCACACTTGTTAGCATACTTCCCAGAAATGTGGGAGACTTAAGTTCAAGTGCATAACATAACCCAGATACTGCAAGGATTTTTACCATAGGTCTCCCATGTCCCACATATGTGCCCTGACGCTGAAGTGATTTGATATTCTATAGAAGGGGTGGCCAATCTGTGGCACGAGTGCCATAATACTTGAGGTGCAGTTGTACTTCTCTCCCACTGTGTAGCACAGTGAGCTCTCTTCCCCCACCTCAGGCTGCAAGGACAGCAGAAGAGTGGCAAGCAAGAAGCTAGTTCAGGAAGGGAAGACTGCCCACTTCTGCCACCATGGTCTGGGACAGATATTGCATAAACTGGTTTGAGCCAAATCAGTTAAGTCTGATACTACATTCAGCCAGGTTTGTCTCAAACTGGTTTCGGCTGTTTATGTGCACTGAATGTCTGTTCTGTTACATGTTTAAACCAGGTTCTGACCACTTAAACCAGTTTATGTGTAATGCCTGTCCCTAGCCCATGAGTCTGGCAACCTGCACAAGTACTCCTCACAGCTGGAGCCCCTGAACTGGCAGGGAAAACCTGGGGGAGGGGGAGATGAGTTGGGTGCAAAGCAGGAACTTGCCCACTGCTGCTGCCACTGTTCCCAGGTGAGCCTGGCACACTGTTCAGCTGCTCCCTGGAGCTGGAGCCCAGGTGAGCAGGCATAAGAAAGGCAGGAACTCACCAGGGGAGATCTGCCTGCCACCACCAACATCCCCAGCTGACCCCAATGCAGGGAGGGGACAGGGCCACTCCTGAGAACTAAGAGAGCAATTGGAGGCAGTATTGAGCTCAGCCAGCAACAGTGGCAGGTGGTCCTTCCTTCCTGCCCCTGATCCTTGACCACCTCCCTCAGGTGTTGCCCAATGGTGTCTCACCCCCATATATATTTTCCCAGGGTGGTTGAAATACAGTGCTAGTGGCAGCTGCTGCACCTCCTTTTTAAAAACCTGGATCTGTCTGTTCTCCTGACCTACTCTATTCTTGAGTTGTGTCCCTCTGTCTTTTAATCCTATATGTAAGTTTCTCTTGGACTGGACTATGAAATTCCAGAATTGCCTGATGAGACTGCAGTTGATGCTTACAGGAAAAAATAACATGTTTAAATGATTTTGTGGTTCCTTGTGAAGAAGAGGTGTTCCTTTACTGGAAGTTGAGTAGTGACACCACATGTGAAAATGAGTGCACTGAACAGGTGAACTTAGAAGAACAAATCTTTCTGTAGATATGTCTATCAGAGGGATTATTGTGCCTACTGCAAACCAGAGTATATAATGTACTAGGACATCCTTCCTTACCCTAGTAATGCATTTCTTCTGAGCTACCCTGTGTATTTATTTTTTACAATTCTATTTCCAAATCCAATCCATATACATTTTCAAATGTGGACTGTATATCCTATCTGAGCTGTTCCCTCTGTTTTCAAACACACATGCTTGAGGTTCTGAAGTTGGCTTGTATGCTGCTTCCATGATTCTGAAGTAAGGAGGGGAAAAGAAGAATCTATCATTTTCTTGTAGGGTTTAGTACTTTCCCTCTCTGCACTCTCAGTCATTTTTTTCTGATTTAACAGTTTCAGACTCGGTTGAATTTTGCATTTTATCATTCTTTTTTGTATTCCTCTCAGTGATCTTCCCTTTTAAAAAAAGAATGTAATCAGTATCTATTGACTTCTGCTGAGATGAATATCAAGATTTATTGACCTCAGAGGTAAATGTTTATAGAGACAAACTTAAGGTCAATATTTTCCTTGAGGTACAATAAATCTTGACGTTTACTGAAATATGAAGTCAATAAACGTACATACACTGACACCTCTCCAACCCGCATTCCAGTACACTGCAAACTAATGCTAAAAGTAGATTTTGTTACTCTACCACATACTGGAAAGGCCCTGCTATTATGGTGGGAGCAGACAAATACAAGAAAATCCTGGTGGACAGAGAAGGAAACATGTTGGTGAGGTATTTATCCATAGACCATAGTGCTCCTTTTCCCCCTCTGCTTCTCTTTTTGCTGACTGTACTTGAAAATTGGATGGGGCAGGCTATGTGACAAATACTCTGTACTCTATCTACAGACTTCAAAGTATGTTTCCTCTGATTCTTGACTGATCTCTACTGCAAGAGTATCCTTCCTCTCCTCGGTATTGTGGGGAAAGAAATGGAACCTGACTGAAAGACAAAGGAATAAGGCAGACAACAGGAGACTTTATGAAAGCCATTTTGCTCCTGCCTTCTCTGCAGAATCTTTTAAGGGTTGCAATAGGGCACTTGCTCTCACAGGCAGACTGGAAGCATGTTAAATGACTACTGCTTCTTTATATGATACAGGGAGAAAACACCTCTTAGCTCACAATTGCATAAGGCCTGACATCACACAAACCTTCACCCCAAATATGAGCTTGGACATCTTGGCAAGGTTTCTACAGATTTTTCCTTGGAAATCTTCTGTTTTGCTATTCCCCTTCTACCTTGTCAATTTATCTGGAACCCATCAAGACCCATAGGCACCATCCAAAAATTAGAGCAGGCATTTAGGAAATTAAAAAAAAAAAAGATCAACAGAGGATTTGTATTCATATTTATTTCCAGTTGTGACATTTCCCCTCCAATACAATTTCCCACAGAAGGCATTATATCCAACCATTATCCAAGCTTTCCCAAATCTCCAGTTTTCATAGAACTTAAAAGAAAAGGTAGTCAAGGATTTCAGTAACGGTCTGGTCCTCTAAACCTAACGTTCTAGAATACAGAGAGATTTCTAAGGACACATTTTTGGAACATTTGAATTAAATAAACATGTGTGTGGAATTCACCTGAGCCAGTGAGGATTCATCCATTTTCATTTCCAGTCTAATTCATTGACATTGTTCTAGGTGTCAGCATTATATACCACAGACTCATTGATTCAGTACTGGGAATGTTTACGGCAATTAACAAGTCAGAATTTTATAAGACAATATTTTGATAAATTCTCTCTTCCTTCAGATAAAACAACCACTCCTAAACTGTTTCTGTTATTACTTAAGATATCCTTATTACGTCCAAATCTTCCAGTTGCCATAATGCATTCTAGAGATAACTATTCACTTTGTGCCCCACAATCAATTGAAACAGGGATGGATTCTCACATCAGTTTCACATTAATAGAGCTCTTTTGATTTCAGTGGAGTTATTCCAGATTTATACCAGCATAAGAAGATAATCATGTGTATCTTGTGCCAGTGACTAACCCCAACAACTTATTTACATTTTTGTTCCATTAGCCTCAAGTCTCCAGACTTGCATAATAGCATAATACATCGCATTCATCCAAAAAACGCTTCCTTTTCTTACTTCTTTTCATTACATTGGCAACGGAGAACACAGCTATGAGATATGTGGGGAAGTGGGTGATTCTGAGAAAGCAAAAGCAGGAGCAGGCAACAGGGGATGTCTTCTCATTCTCCCCAAGAAAGTAGGGCAATCAGCTAGTTACCTCAGGTGTCTGTACACAAATACACAGAGCCTGAAAAACAAGAGGAAGAACTGGGAGTCCTCACACAGTCACTGAACTACGACACAATTGAAATAGCAGACTTGGTGGGATAGCTCGGATGACTGGAGCACTGTCATGGATGGGTATAAACTGCATAGGAAGGGCAAACGGGAGAAGAGGAGGAAGAGTTGTTCTTTAAGTAAAAGAGCTGTACGATTGCTCAGAGCTTCAGTATGAAACTGGAGAGAGGTCTGCTGAAAGTCTCTGTGTTAGGGTCTGAGGGGAGAGCAACAAGAGTGATGTCGTACTGGGGGTCTGTTATAGACTGCCAGACCAGGAGGATGAAGTAGATGAGGTTTTCTTTAAACAGGAAGTTTCCAAATGACAGGTCCTGGTTCTCATGGGGGTCTTCAATCACTCTGACATCTGCTGGGAAGGCAATACAGCAGTGCGCAGGCAATCCAGAAAGTCTGAAGAGTGTTGGGGACAACTTCCTGGTGCAAGTGTTGGAGAAGCCAACTACAGCCCATGTTCTTTTTGACTTGCTGCTCACAAACTGGGAAGAATTGGTAGGGAATGTAGAAGTGGATGACAACTTAGACAGCAGCAACCAAGAGATGACTGAGTTCAGGATCCTGAGGAAAGGAAGAAAGGAGAGAAGCAGAGTAAGGACCTCAGATTTCATAAAAGCAGGTTTTGATTCACTAATGGAACTGATGGGCAGGATCCCCTGGGAGGCAAATTTGAGGAGGGAAGGGAGTTTCTTTACAATAAAATTTACTGAAGGCTCAGGAAGATTACCAAATATGGAAGAAGATCAGGTTGCCTTAGCAGGGAACTTTTCAGTGAGCTAAAACACAAAAAGAAACTTACAAAAAGTAGAAACTTGGACAAATAACTAGGGAGGAGTATAAGAGTACTGCTTGGGTATACAGGATTAAAACAAGAAGGCCAAAGCACAACTGGACTTGCAGCTATCAAAGGATGTGAAGGGTAACAAGAAGAGTTTCTATAAGTAGGTCAGCAACAAGAAGATGATCAGGGAAAATGTGGGTCCTTTACTGAATGGGAAGGCAAGCTAGTGATAGATGATGTGGAAAATGCTGAAGTACTCAATGCCTTTTTGCCCTCTGTCTTCACAGGCAAGGTCAGATCCCAGATTAATGTACTGCAGCACAGTTTGTGGAGAACGTAAGCAGCCCTCAGTCATGAAAGAACAGGTTAGGGGCTATTTCTTTGTCAGTGTATGAAACTATTGGGCCAAACGCAATGCACCTGAGGTTGCTGAGGGAGTTGGCTGATGTGACTGTAGAGCCACTGGCCATTCTCTCTGAAAACTCATGGTGACCAGGAGAGGTCAAGAGAGAAAAATTCTCACAAGGAGGGTAGTAAGGTACTGGGACAAGATACCCAAAGAGGATATGGAATCTCCATCCTTAGAGGTTTGTAAAATCCAGGTAGACAAAGCTTGGCTAGGATGATATAGTTGGGGATGGTCCTGCTTTGAGCAAGGGGTTGAACTAGATGAGCTCCTGAGGTCCCTTCCAACCTTAATTTTCTATGATTTACTATGCAGTCTCATAGATTCATAGATGTTAGGGTTGGAAAAGACCTCAATAGATCATTGAGTCCGACCCCCTGCAGAGGCAGGAAAGAGTGCTGGGTCTAGATCAAGATCTAGAGTGCTGGTGACTAGGACTAAGATCTAGGATCAAGGACAACAGGAAGTCCTTTTTCAAGTATGTGGGGAGCAGAAAGAGCTCCGGGAAACGTCGGGCCCCTGAGGGACTCGTCGGGCAACCTGGTGCTTGCGGCCGATGGGAAGGCAGAGATCTTCAATGGGTTCTTTGCCTCGGTCTTC
>JAGPOW010001296.1:119753720-119772991 GCA_030014935.1 Caiman crocodilus
AGGATCTGGAACCAACTTCCAAGAGAAGTGGTGCTGGCTCCTACCCTGGGGGTCTTTAAGAGGAGGTTAGATGAACACCTTGCTGGGGTTGTTTGACCCTAGTTCTTTTTCCTGCCATGGCAGGGGGTCGGACTTGATGATCTGCTCAGGTCCCTTCCAACCCTACCAACTATGAAACTATGAAATATAGGAACCAGTTTGGAGACCCAGAATCTTGGTAGCTGTTAAATTGTATGTGGATCTGAAACACAAACAAGTTTCTCAGAAGAAACAGCAACCATTATGAAAGGAAACCAGTTACAAAAGTCATGAATCAGTAGATCTGATAAATGCTGGTATAAAGGGAAACTATGAGGGGGACAATGGTGGAAGTGATTAGGACAGTAGTGAAGGAATAAAATGGTCTAAGAAACCTTCTGGTCAGAAATCAGGAGTTGTTCACCCAATCCAGAGATGTATAGGAGAAGGTCAAATTACCTTGATCGGGCAGACTGGATCCCAACCATGGGGCTCTCTGCAGACAGAATAGCCTACCCCTTACACATGCTCCAGGTGGGAGTGGGGGGAGCACTTTTATTAAAGTGGCTCCAAGAGGCACTCTAATTAAAATGCCCAGTGTCATGTATATTCAGTGTCCCATGCTACAAAATGGTTGCAGGGGCGCTTTAATTATAGCTCATCAAATGAGCTTTAGTTACAGCACCCCCACTGCCCACTGCCCCACATGTGAGGATGCTGAATACACGTGACGCAGAGGCTGCTGAAGCATGATAATTAACACTCTCCAGCAGACTGGATTAATCAAATTTGCTCTGACACATGCTAATTTGCACACATTTGAGAAGACATCTGGCAGGTGTAGAGATGCCCTGTGGCTTCAGGTGCTGCTGCACTGAAACGGTCACTCCTACAGCTGGGACAACAGAGCTTAAGTGTCAATGACGTTTACTCCGCTGCTGATGGCAACACAGATTTCTTCAATGCTGGCAGCCAAGGTAAAAAGCCTTACAGGACAAACGACCTATCTCTGGAGGCTGGATCCTTCCCATGGGCCATATGTTTTACAGCACAGATGTATTGTAGTGGTCCAGCATGAAACTGATACTGGAGAAAAGCCACCCATTAAACTGCCACTTCGCTGTTCACCAGTAGAAAACAGGGAACAGGCACTGCAGACTATTGAGGAAATTTATCATTGTGAGCATGAAGTGGAGCCTTCACCCAATCCTGGGACCTCATCATAGTCTTGATTAAGGAGACAGGACACCAAAGCCAAAACCTATGGGGTTACACAAATTTAAAATAAAGCCACTATAAAATGATCCTGATCCATTATCTCAAGTAGAAGATACCCAAGGAGTTGTAGCAGGTTCAGTCAGCTTCCCATGCTGAGTCTTAACATTCGGTATTGGCAATATTTGCAGCCCATTCATAGCATCTGATAAAGTGAGTCGTTGCCTTCAAAAGCTCATGCCTCTGACCCAGTTAATCTCTTAAAGTGCCACTCTGCCATGCCTTCGACCAGCATTGGAAAGTAGAAGTGGATCTAGTGGAGAAGAAATTCGTAAACAAGACTGCAGGGCAGCTTACAGTTATGACTTTTGGCTTGTGTGATGCATCTTCCACATTTGAGAGGTTTCTGGAGAGGGTATTACATGGCATACCTCTATCAGCCTTTTTGCTGTAACTAGATGATATTCTAAAGCAGGCTAAAACCTTTCAGCTAGAACTGATACATCTACAAATAGCCTGTGATAAACTGAAGGCTGCTAATCTGAAGTTGAACACAAAGAAATGTGAGCTGTTTCATTAAGAGGTAACACACCTTAGACTCACAACCAGGAAGGTGGAAATTTCCACTAGTATAAGAAAAGTGACATTGGGAAGAGCCGGGTAACTCCCCAGACACTTGCTAATGTGCCAAGATTTTTAGGACTCTTCTCCTATTGCATGAGAATTAGTTGTGCATTTATCAATATTATAAAACCCTCTGCGGGTTGAGTGAGAAAAGAGAAACCATGTCAGTGCTCAACAGAGTGTGAGCTGGCATCTTCAGAGTTGAACAAGCCCCAGTGACTGCTCCAGTCTTGTCTTACCATGGTTCGGTGTCTTTCATTCTGGATAGAGATACTAATGCTTATAGTTAGGGGGCGTAAGCTGATACAAGAACACAAAGAAGCTGAGCAGGTGATGGCTTTTAAAATGGCAAAAAAAATCCCAAGTTGTGAAGAGAATATGATTATACACTATCCACAGGAGCTCCTGCCAGTGATTAAATAGGCTACTATCTTCACTGTTTGTATGGAAGGAAATCTGTTGCTGGGATAGCCCATGCATCCCTGCAGTGGCTTTTAAAAAACTCAGGAATCCTGGGGGACAATTTGGCAGAAGGCTGGAAAAAATGCAGTGATGTGATTTCACAGTGACAAATAGGTACAAAGAGAGTTAGTACAAGCATTGTAGTACTGATGCCTCGTCCCCAAAGTCTTGTTGTAGGCTAATCGGAAACAAAGCCTTAAGCAGAAAAGCAAGGAGTTGGTTTCTCATGGGGATGGGTGTTATAGAGGAAAAAAGAAGTGTTTCTCCCTCTAATTCTCAGAAGTATAAACGGTTCTGTTTGAACCAGCAAACTAGTGGATGCACAGTCACAGGAATAGGACTCCAAAGTAGCTAAAGGCTTCCTTAATGAGAAGACCCCAGTATTCAATTACCAATAACATGCAAATGGAAAATTATTTGACATAGAGTATCTCCTCACAGTACCTTAATGAAACCTTCCTAGTAACAATAGGAAAACTTGAACTTTAAAGAGACAGTATAGGATTGTTTGTAATTTTTGAAATTCTGTTCTTTTTCCCCGAATGATGGTCTACTCGAAGGTATCACCAGTCCAGGTTCCATTAGTACAATGAGCAAAGCTTAAGTGCATTCTTAATTAGGGGTGGAGGGAGGGGGGAAATTATAAATTGTACAAAAGTAGATAGTTTAAGGACATTTCTGCCTAAAAAAAGGATGCTCTAGAATCTGGATGAACTGCAAGGGAGGAGCTTTGCTAAGTAATGTTGTGAGCAGGGGCATGGTCAGAAGCATAGAAGAGAGACCGCCCAGGAAGAACAGCAGTAAGCACCACACAGAAACACAAGAGTGCCCTGGGCTGTTTCAAATACGCTTTGGGGTCAGGGCTGACTAAGGAAATCGTTTCTTGCTGGGCACTTCCTTTGTGTTTAAGACAGTAGGACATAGACAGACTTCTATTTCTCTTCCTTAGTGAAATAATCTACAACACTCCAAATTCTGGCTAGCCACTGCAATCTAAAGAAGTTATCACTGTTAATACAACTATAAACACAATTTCTCTGCAGTTTATTTGTTCTGTTTTGGATGCTTATGCCAGGATATGTCATTTTTTCCTTGCTTTTTTCCTTCACTTGGTCTTATACACTGTTTTACTGTAAATTAAGATGGCTAGAAATAAAATGGTGCAATAATTTAGTTCAAATTAAAGTAAAAAAATATTAAATTCCTGAACAAGACAGCATATGCTTATCTGGTTTTCAATCTATGTCTGACCATAACAAAACTGCGTTAGGCTAATTCTTGTGCAGTGCTGCCACTTCTAGCATGTTCACTCTGTGAATATGTGGTATTCCAGCCTTCCCATCAAGCAAGACAATAACTCTATGGTAATACAAACCATCTGTACCTGGCCATTCACTTCAAGATCTATTAATCCAAGAATTCAGACTTCATATGTGTTTGGACTTATTGTGATTGTTCATTTCTGGAAAGCCCAATTGCTACTTATGTAGTGCTATAGAAGTAAGAATATTTTTCTCCTTTCTACAACTCTGCCTCTGAAAGTCAGAGATCTTTAATTCACTGGATTTACCATTATTGAAGACAAGTTTTCATACACAAGTGCCAGAATTGCCTTTCAATGCTGTGAATTTAGGCATAGTAGTTTCCAACTTCTGCAAAATCTCAAGTAGTAGATCTCCTCCTTGAAACAAAAAGGCTTTATTCACATGATTACATCTACTTGAAATACAACAGTCCCACACATTTAAACATTTCATTGTCTTGAGCCATGGTCCCCAGCTCAGGCTGCTTTGGCTCTAGCTGTTTAAGAAACATATTCCAATGCAAAGCAACTCCATGCTCCTGGTCAATGAGTGGTTCAGCATGACCAGCAACCAGGAACAATCCAGGATGCCACTAGGGATACAGTGGTGGCAGAGAGTTGACTGCACACACGTAGTGAATGCATTACATGTGTTTCTAGCAGCTGAGACATAAACTCTCAGTAGTGAAGAGGGCAGGGTTTAAAATTGTCTATAAATTTATGGACACTGTAAAAAAATAAAAGGCTAAAAATGCTTGTCCATGAAGTTATTTAAAAACTACGAAAACACAAGCTGGGGGACGCCTGGGGTGGAGGAAGTACACTGTTGGGTAAGATTGGGGACATCGCACTTTGGGGGTGAGGAAGGGACCCCTGGCGTGGGACAGCATAGAGTAAAAAACCATTGCTGTAGTCAAGCTATACTGAGACTCTTAACAGTTTGGATTTCACTTAATGCTTAATGGTTAAGGTTTTCTCTAAGGTCATGTGTTTAGCCTTTTCCCTGGTAATAAACCCTGTTTCAGTTGAACACTGCTTGCAAGTTGGGAATTCTGTTCACATTAGAACCCACAGTTAAACTTGTTTTTCCAGATTCTTGGGTGGGTCTTGAGCCAGATTTAGAAAGCTTGTTTGAAACTCCTAAATTTTAACACGGCCCTTGTTACTGCTGGCTGGGGCCTGGCAGAAGGGTTGCATGTACATGATTTAAAATATATGCCAGTAAAAACATATGACAGCAAAAAGTTTGGTTGTCAATAAAAAAAAAAATCTTGGGTGGGCAACCATGGAACATACCCAACTGCATGGGTACCCCTGAACCATCTGCCTTGCCTCAAAATCACCAGCAGGAATGTGAAGTTGCGAGAGTCTTTTAGATCATAAGTGACCATTGAAAATATTAAATGTAACTGTTTTGTGACATTAATTATTTTTAGGGGATACAGAATGCTGAGATGAAAGATGAATTTGATAGTGGTCCCAGCTGTACCTTGTTACTGTCCTGTGCCCTTTTGAACAATCCATATTTGTGGCTCAACCAATCTTTCCACAGTCCCCACAACTGCTTGAATGACTTCATTCCCCATGCAATACTATCAGCAGTTCCAGATTTTAAGTCAACTCTGTCAGCAAAAGAAAGCAAAGAGCTTGCTTTTCCCTCCTGGACAACAGTCAGTGTATTAATCAGTAAACCTTATATACCTGTCTTTCTGCAGGCATGGGATGCTGCAATTTCCTCTATAAAAATATTTCATTTCAAGGTTATTAATTCTATTTGATCTAAGACTAAGAACTATTTTTAGCTTGCAAAGTCGCAAAGTATTTCCAAATCTCTAAAAGTAAATCTTATTGACAACTGTGTAAATGGGGTTAAACAAGGTAGCAAACTCCATAATGTCTTTGTGGTGCTTTTCATAGTACAACACAACAATATCAACAACACCACAACAATACTGAGCATCTTGTGGACAAAGACATATAATTCCTCCTTCCACGCAAGCAGCAGAGTGATCAAATATACAGAGGGAATCAAATCTAAGGCTTTACATCCATTTATAAGGAGACTGCTATAACAAAGATCCTTATGATTTCTGCAAACTACACATGCTGTTTCATATTCTGTACATGACACCCAAGGAGAGATAGCCTTTTGGAAAGGTCAAACATGTCTAAATTTCTTGTATGGTTAAGCATACTGCTGTGCCACATGTTTCATACTTACACAGCCCATGGCCTTTAGTGTTATCTTCTGATTTAAAATAGTGGAGGGGGGCTATTTATCTAAACCAGTCAGCAGGTCAGTTTGAGGTGTTCCAGACAGTCAAATATATTTGAGTACACTGGCACCAAGTACATGGGAGCCCAAGGGCCCTAGACCCCTCAGGAAGAGGCCACAGTGACCTCCTGTCCCTAATTGAAGATTGACAAAGCCAGGGTGCTGTGGACCCCTGCAAAGGGTGGCAGCGAGCGGGATGCAGGGGGTGCCACATGCATGAGTGCATGCACACACATGCACATGGCCAGGAGTACAACCCCAGACAGCAGTGGAGAGCAGCTCTCCCAGCTGCCTGCAGGTATGTCAGGGAGGGGAGGAGGCAGATTGAGACCCCCATAGGGAGGGAGAGAGGGACTAGGGCAGAGGCTGGGACTGGGGGCACTGCCCAGCCAAGGGTGTATATGGGACCTGTCATACTGAATGAAATAGTTTGAATATTTGTAATAATTGCCCATTAGCCAGTTTAGGAAGAAGACAAGATTCATCTTCTTATCTAGGCCATTGTTTTGGCCTACGTGTGGAAGGTCCTAGCTTTGCTCAAAGTCTTAACTCTTGAATTTTATCTTTAGAGACCTTTAACAAAGTTAACCTAAAAATGACCCTTAAGCAAGCATCCCACATTCCGAGAAATCAAGCCTTAGGAGCCTTTTAAAAGACTGGAAATAAAAGTCAATTTAGTGATATGGAAATTCCTCAAAGTAATTAAAATGATCAACAAAAGAAACTAATTACCAAGCAGAAATCTGTTGAGTAAGATCTGAGCCCAAATTTGGAAGTAGTGACAGCTTTGGGTAGAAGGGGCCCAAGACAGCAACTCACTCAATAAAAACTGTAACCTACTGTCCCAATTTGGAGGTAACTTCACCTGCAGAACAACGAAGGAAGAATCACAAGTGTAGGCCGGATCAGACTGATCACCTGAACCACCCTCTCCGTGAACACGACTCTCTTAGTTCACACTGAAGCCACGAAGCACCCGAAAGGGACTGAAGGAAGGGGACTTAGTCCTATCAGTATTGAGGCCAGCCCATGGAATCATATTGCTGAGGAGAGCCCATTGAACCGTACTACTGAGGCCAACCCATTAAACTGTACTACTGAGGAATGAAACCATATTTAGGTGTTTGGCTTCTCGGAATTCTAGGATTGTAAGTATATTAGGAAAAATAATAGTACTGATTCAAATTTAACTTTGAGTTGTAATTGTAGTTGTTTTTGTAATACTAATTCTTATAGTATTGTTTGGGAAGGAAGTGCATTTGGAGTATTGTTTCTGATATATGTAGTTATTGTGTTTTTAATGTTTGTCGTATTTCTTAAAGCTAAGCAGTGTTATATGCGTAGCAAAGAATTTTAAAATGTGTTGTATGAATTAAGTGTGTAATCATTGTGAAATCGTGCAATCAATTAACTACTCCCCTAGCCAGTGCATCAAACGAATCAGTAAGTTGTGTGGGTTTTCTCTATTCCATAACCCACTAGAAACAGAACCCAGAGCTGGGGCAGGGAGTGGGACAAAGCCATGGATGGCTTGTCCAGGGGGTGGGGGGACTGTCTCCCTGCTGCTGTGCACGGTCCCAGGGAGGAGGATGTGGGGGCACATGACCCCCAGATTCGGGGCTCCCCATCCTGCTGCCCTCCCCCGAGAGACTCGTGCCACCATGGCGAGGTGCTCTCAGCTCGCTCAGCAGCAGCGACGGTGGGGGCACAGAGCTGTGCTCCCAGCTGCTGCCAGATGCGGGGGACGGGGGAGCCTTGCTATGGCAACTCAGCCAGTGCTTGGTTTCCAGGGGGAGGACAGCAGGGCAGGGAACCCCAAACCTACAGCAGGCACCCCGCATCCACCCCTGCCCCCATGGCCTCCGCTCAGATGTTCTCCAGCCATGCCACCAGGGGCGTGGGGCTTCATCTTAAGCTCCCCCAGAAAAAATAAGTCAGAGCCTTCCTTTGAATATACAGTTTTCACGTCAAGAATTGGTTTGCAAGTTACCTAATGCTTGCAGAAGGAGTTATATTTGCAGTTGGGAAAGGCAGTAATAGAGAGGCACTTTTCCCCCCTAAGTCAGATCAAATTGTGTAGTGCTGTAGTAGCAAGGGATTATTTCACTGAGCAACTTACGTCTAGGTGGTCAACAAATTAAACCACTGCTGGCCTTAGTGGTGCAAGTAACTTCCTCTGGGCTCCCTGACTGCAGCTTATCCTTTGTAAGCTTTGTTCTGCTTAGTTTTAAGCTTTATTTGCCTTAAAATGAAATCCAACAGTGTCCTGAAGCAGCAGCTACTACGAAGTTAGCAAGCTTCTAGAAGCTGCTACACTGGCTGGTCTGCAGCAGCTAAAAAATTAATTTTTTTTGTACCTTTTGGCAAAGATGCCTGTTTAAATTACTTGTCAGGAGTTGAAAGCCAGGCCCAGTTTTTAACACACAATGCATTCAAACTGACACTCAGCGTGTTCAGCAGTGCGCTTGTCCCTTCCCCCTCAGGACCTGTGCATGCGGCTGACATCAAATGGCTGGTTCCTCACCCCCTGGCCTGCCGGCAGAACCTTCTGCTTCACTCGCACTGAGCCCCTCTGGCCACCCATCTCTCTGAGTGGCAGCTCAATGCTGCTGGGCCTGATGTCACTCGCAGAGCTCCCATTATCCTTTGCTGCACTTGTGCCACAGGCATGCAAATCTGCTTGCCAGATAGCATTACTTCCTGTTCTGGATTTCTGAGCAACATGCATTTTCCCTGTCTTGCCCCAAATGTTCTTGACTCTTATATCTAATTTTTCTATCTATACCTCAACTTTTTTTATCACCGCCTCTTTTTTAACTTGAAGACTTCTACCACCCTGGCCATTTCCCTTCCAAGTTTGTCACTACCAGAGACTGCATTCTAGGTACCTTTGGTGGACTTTCTCCTATTACACCAGTTTTTAAATCCAGAATTTCACTGTCATCTCTACTTAATTTATCTTGCCAAATACTTTTGCTTTCAACTCTCCCACTCACCACCATTAACAGGTAGGAAAGATGAAAGTAGATGAGTAACAAACATTCATCACATCTACTTTCTAAGCTCCTGACTGTTTGGAAAAAAAATGTTTATTAGCCACAAGACTGGCAGCATATCAGGAGAACAATGCAAAACAAGCCCACTGGTTATATTTGAATTGCTAATAAAATAAACTGATTGCATACTGGTGCTGCATACAAAGAAACGAATAAAGGAAGTGCCCTGCTTAAATTAACAAAACGTATCCTTGTAGCTTCTCTTGCAATACAGAAGGGCCAGAAATGAGCATTATCCCAATAAAATAAAGGGTTGTTTTGGGGGGGGAGGGGGGTTAAAGTGACCTTATAGTAAACAAATAGTATAGGTGTCTCTGGCCTCTGGCTCTGTAGCTAAGGGCAACTTGTGCTACCAATCACTATGACATATGATCTCCCCAAGTCCTGGCCCAGAGTCAGTAAAAGGACAGTAGGGCAATCATCAATCCTCTCTGCCTTCCTCCTACAAGCAGAAGAGAAGTCAAAATAAAAGCAAATTACATTATTTCAGTCATCTCACTTCCCTCTAGTCTCTCTCACATCTCACTGTGATGCTAGTGATCTTGCCTGTTATAAATAACATCTCTGAGCAGAGCACAGGAGGGAAATAAGCTCCACAGATTGTCAGAGAATACCAGAAGCAGCACTGTCCATTTCATAAAGCAGATATGATTTAGTCTTAATGCTAATGTTAGTTTGCAGGAGAAATGATACTCTAAGAAAGGAACAAAGCTACATCACTATTGATACATGATTTCTGCAGCTCAGCAAAGAACCAGTAAATAGCTGCCCCTGCTCTCTGCATCAACCTGTAATAGCTTCTAATTATTTATGCAAATAAAGGAAGGAAAAAAATTAAAAAGGAGAAGAACAAAGACAAAGACGGTAATGGGCATAGCAAAGGCAAGCTTTTGGCATATTTAACATACATGCTATTCTGAAATACAATTTCTATCATGTTATTCTTTGTTTTCTATATGAGCACACACAGGCCTAGCTCAGATTAGGATCCCAGGGTAACAGCCAAGCCCTGCCCAAAAGGTCTTACAAACTGGAGAAAACAAAAGGTAAGAGGGGCCAGCAGAACAAAGGTTCCTTACCCTGGGGCATTAGTAGATCAGCAGCAGTGTCAGGCATAGGCATCTAAACCAGGATTATATATATTGTTGAGTGTATCAGATGTAGTGGGAACTAATAGGATAAACAGGGAATGAGACAGTATAGCCCAGACCCAGTCAGAAATATAAAGGTGAAAGGACCTGCAAATGAGATTAGGAACAAGTATGTAGCAGCATAATGAGCTCACAAGTTAGTAGGAAAGTCAACCATCCATAGTCCATTGAAGTCTTGCTCTTCCATCAAGCACTGCCATACAGGACCGTCTTGTACCTATATGCATATGAAAGAAGTCATATCCCAAAGGGTTTCATAGTCTTCATCACTAATCTCAAAACAGGTGCTAAGATAAGCAAAAATGTTGGTCTCTGTAGACTTCCAGAGGCAAAGGACCACAGGAAGGAGAAGCAGCTCTTTAGAATTGTCCTACATCTTGATCAGCACTTGGATTTCAGTGGACTATGGATGGTTAGACCTAGATCACTCTTAGTAAGGAAACTGACAAAAGCAATATATTTTCCTGCATTTCATTTTTACAGTGGGATTATGGATGCTACTTCCAACCTTTTAATGGCCAGTAAAACTTGTTTAATATTCCAATGTAATATTTTTTAATAGGTTAGTAATGGGCCAGACACATATTGCAATGGCATACCCACCCCTCTTTGTGTTGTGCATGGAACATTCTGTCTGGATTAATTTTTAAGGCTACTACATCTTTCTTCATATCCCCATAAAACTCATTACCTTCCTACAAGAAATTTAGTCCCCAGATATGGGTTAATTAAGGGCCAGGTGGAATTACTAGCACCAATGTTAAAAAAGAGAGAGGATGATCCAACTTGGTAGTATACTTCATCACATTTCCTTATCCACTCTCTGTTTTAAACTGTAAATTATTCAGAGCAGGTACTATGCCTTCTTTTATGTTTGTACAGTACCTAGCACACTGATTATTATTCCTGTTGTACACACTATTGCAGTTATATTACTTTTACATCACTAATCCAGGTAAAACTTTTCCAAGGGACCAATCAACAGTTTGGTCCCTAACGAGGCATATCTAGGAATGGTGTTAAATCAGAATCATCGTAATCTCTAGGCCGGTGCAAATAGGGAAGTACTTGATTTGGATTCTGCCGATTTGGAGGACAGTGAGAGATTTGGATCATTTTCCTGAATCGGCTTTGGAAGATTCGGCTCTGATTCAGAGAGATTCAATGATTCAGGTTGGCCAGAGAGAGGTAGGCACAGTCAGGCAGCTGCAGGTTCTCCCATGGCTCCTCTAGCTGTACCTGTCTCTCTATGGGTGGGAGGAGCTGCAAGAGAAGCCCTCATAGCTGCCCTGCCTGGCCTCTTCCTAGTTCTGGCACTTTAAAAAAAGAAAAAAAAGCCCTGCACTGACTGGCTGCAGCAGTGGCAACTGGGGCCTCTTGTGGCAGAGCCCTCCCCCCTCAACGCAGCATGGGGCAGTGGGGAGGCAGGCAGCAGGGATTGCACCCCCTCACCTGGCATCCATGTGGCAGCTGCTCCACAGCACAGGTGCAGCATGGCTCAGCAGGGTGCTGCACACTGCCTGAGAGATGGGACAGCTGGGGCTGAGTGGTGATGAGCTCCAGGTGAGTGCTGGAGCCACCCCAGATCTCAGGCAGCACGCGGTGCCTTGTCAAGCCACGCTACAGTTGCATAATGTGACAGCTGCCATGTGGGTGCCAAGCACGGGTGAAGGGGGCCATACCTACTGCCCCTCACTGTCCCACATTGTGCATGTGGGGATCTGCCACAAGCCCTCAGAGGCTGAAATCACTACTGCTGCATCCAGTGAGCGCAGAGCTTTTTTTTTAAAAAAAGCCCTGCACTCACCAGTTGCAACAGCAGCACCTGGCCAGAGCCTAGCACTGCTCAACCCCAGCAGCCCCAGCTCCCAGACAGTACACAGTGCCCTGCCGAGCCATGCTGCACCTGCACCGTGGGACAGCTGCTGCATGGGTGCCAAACAAGAGGGGGGGTGATCCCCACTGCCCCCCATTACCCTGCTCTGTGTGGGAGAGCTCTGCCACAAGCCTTCAGAGGCCCCAGTCACTGCTTCCAGAGCCAGTGAGTGCGGGACTTAAAAAAAAAAAAAAAAAGCTGACAGGCACACAAACACCCGTCATTATGTAGAACATCGAAGTGATATAATTTACAGTTGAAAAATCACCATCTCAAAACAAAAATATTGCCAAAGCTGGACATAACTCTTCTGACTGAATCATATTTTGACTGAGCACTTATAGAGGACAAGGTGTTCAGGAACAGCGAGCATGGATTCACCAAATCAAGCCATGCCTGACCGACTCAATTTCCTTCTCTGATAAAGTGACAGGTGTTCTGAGACCCAATAGAAATGGTCCAGAAGGGTCCGGTAAACAAGATCAGATCGTCAGAAAGGTGAGTGGATGGAGAGGTTGAGACAGCGTAATGGTTGCTAAGAGATTTTACTTACGCCTCTGTTGACACTGGCATAGGTGATGAACGATTACTTGTTACAGACAACAGGTAACGAGTGCCATAACAGATAATAGGTAGCATAACAGGTAACGGGTAATGCAACGCAACGAGTCACCAATTCGTGAACACAGCAAGCATGCAAGGAAGGGGTACGTCGGGCCGGTCAATGACAGGGAGATGTTGGAGGGTGATCAGGCCCCCAACCATCTCCGAGGTGTTTTTCAGAGAGCTCCTCAGATTTCTCCTCAGAGTTCTCCAACTTGGGCGGAAGCTGAACGGGCCTATATAGGTTTAGAGTAGCCAATAATGGACTGCTAAGTGAGAATAACTAATGAGATGGAACGTGACCAAATTTAGAGGTGGCAGCAGTTGCTCGGGGTGGGGTATGCTGCTCTCTCTATCTATTATAACAAGGGCACTTAACTATTTAGAGGACTTGAGTATGAGAACAGGTTCTGTGGATGGCGGGAGGGTAGCTGATGTAATATACCTTGTCTTTAGCAAGGCTTTTAATGCCGTTTCCCAACAAAATTCTCATTAACAAGCTAAGGAAATACAAACTAGATTGAACTACAGTAAGTGGTTGAATCATTGTGCTAAATGAGTAGTCACTGATGGCTCAATGTCTTGTTGGGAAGAAGTATCAAGGGGGTTCCACAAGAATCTGTCCTGGGTTTAATATCCTCATCAATGATTTGGGCAATGGGATCAAGTGCATCTTAGCCAAACTGCAGATCACACCAAGTTGGGTGGAGTTGTGGACAATTTGGAGGTTAGGACCAGGATGCAGAATGATCTGGACAGACCAGAAAATGGTCTCTCATCTATCAGATGAGATTCAACAAGGACAAGTGCAAAATCCTGCACTTGGGATGGAATTATTTCATGCACAAATACAGATTAGGGAATGATTGGTTAGGCTGCAGTACTTCAGAGAAGGACCTGGATGTTACAGTAGACTGTAAGTTGAATAGGTGCCAACAGTGTGCTCTTATCACAAAAAACCCAGCCAGAGTGTTGCATTAACAGGGGTGTCATTTGCAAATCAAGGGAATTTATTTTTCCACTTTATCCAGCACTGTTTTGGGCCTCATACTCCTATGTCCAGTTCTGTGTCCCACACGTCAAGAAGGATGTGAACTTAGAGGAAAGAGTTCAGTGTAGAGCAACAAAAATGGTAAGAGGCCTAGAAAGCAAGATTTATGAGGAAAGGCTGAAAAGGCTAAGATTATTTAGTCTGGGGAAGAGAAGACTGGGGGAGGATTTGATAATAGTCTTCAAATACCTGAAGGGCAATATAAAAGGATGGAGACATGTTTCCCTCTGTGACCACAGGAGACAGGACTAGGAAAAATGGTCTCAAGCTTTAGCAGATGAAATATAAGTTGGAAATTAGAAAGAATTGTCTGTTAGGATGGTCAAGCTTTGGAACAGACTACCTAGAAAATTGTGGAAACTTCATGCTTGAAAACTTTCAAGAGCTGGTTAGATGGATTTTGGTGAGATGAGATGATTTAGTCAGGGATGATCCAGCCTTGAACAGGGGGCTGGATCATCTCACTAGGTTCTTCCCAACCTTACTTTCCTATGATCTTTAATATTGTAAATAACCAAACCAAACTAAACACATTAGGAACCAGGTGTAAAGCCAGTGTGCAGTGTCACCAACCAGGAAAAGGGGTTAAAAAAGGAGTTCTTAGCTACAGTTCTTTTAAAAAGTCATGGGGAGAGAGGCAGGTACAGTTCTTTGAGTAGATGACCAACATGGGGAGAGAGGATCTTTGCTGCCATCTGTGCTTCCCCAAGGTGACTAAAGGCTGTAACTTTGAAAGGTCTTACCTCCATAGGGCCACTCAGGTGCATCTCAACTATTATTCAGGGAAATACAATTCAAAGACAGAAAGTTGAAAGAATATACAATTGTTCACAGAGTGAAAATATGAACTACAAGAGGCCCCATTTGTATTTTTGCATTGACAAGCAGTGCTATGCAATACTGCTAGGGACATCCTAAGACAGAATGGAAGCACAGTTAGAAAGTGACTGAGAATGCACAGTCTCCAACAGTGGTTCATTAATGAAGGTCCGTACCAAGGATCTTCCTACAAAATGATGGGGCAGGTGGGGAAAGGGGGTGAATACTATTTTGAGAATAGAAGTAACAGGAAACTTTTGACCTAACAAAAATTTAATCAATATGAGCTGCAAATTAGAACCATAACCTAAGGGCCAAATCTTGACTGTTAATTGAGCAAATGTGATGGAAGCTCTTTTCTCCCAAGCCCCCCTGTCACTTAGCTGTGCATGGTACCCTACATCAAGCACACATGCCCCTCTGACTGCAACATAGGCATGGAAGCAAAGCACAGTGTGACCTACCCAGTGCATGGTAAGGACATGTAGAAATCTGGCCAGGACTCTGCCTTGGGGATGCCTGATCCAATGACAACACTAACCAAATACATACTTCCAATCTATAAATGATATGTCAGAATGACTTCTGTATGCTATCTTCTGCCCCCCCTGTAACAGCAAGCCAGAAGGTTCCTGTTACTTTAAAGGAAAGAGTAGCACACTGAGTTGAATTAGGGAGGACTGGCAGCTGGGAACCAAGCTAGCTGCTAATGAAATGGCTGCCAGCAGACAGACCGGGGTGCAAGGAACAGGGAGAGGCTAACTATGGGAAGGTAACATCCTGGGGAGGGAGAAAGAGCAGTAAAATGCAGCAAGCCAGTCAGGAAGACAGCTCAGAAACAAGGGACTGCAGACAGATGATCTCACTTCTAGCAGGGAGAGCAGGCAAGTCCTTAGGCACATTGGGGGAAGTCTTGTGAGTACCTGCAGAGTCATATGACTGGATTGGGCAGGGCTTAGGACACTCTTAAAGCCTGTGCCTGAAACCAGGCAGTCAGTCTGACCCTGCTAGCTACCCTCTTCCAGTCACTGAAGAGTTGCTGCCCTGGAAAGCTGCAGTGGGAGGCTCTGCTGACTTCTGGAGTGCCTGACTATGCCAGTTAGAGACTGAATTCTGGCTGCACTGGGCACAGGACCCAGACAGGCGGAAGCCTGGCAGACAGCCAGTTGACTTAGAGTTTTGTTAGAGCCAGAGTGCTTACATGTTTTGTCTGAGTTTACTGATGGCTTAGGTTTGGGACTAATAGGGGTGAAAGGAAGTCCCAATGGTGCCAAAGCAGCATGGAGTTAGAGCCAGAGCAGGCTCTAGAGGGGCAAATGTGGGGCTGGAGAGACCAGAGCCCAGAGAGGGGCAGATGTGAAGCTAGAGTCCAGGAAGCCAGGCCAGGTGCAGTAGATCTAGACTAAAGAGACTAGGCAGAGTACAGGGGTGGAGGCTGGGATGACCTAGACCCCAACAAGGGAGTAGAGCCCTGAGGCGGGCTGGGGATTTGGGCAAAGTGCCCACCCAAGTGATGAGTGGCAACACCTGCGAGGCATGGGCATGACTACAGGAGGTTATGATTAGCCCTTAAGTCAAGATGCATTGACACAGTTGCTCATGAGTGAGATCTGGGGAGCTCTGCGGCAGCCTCCTTTTCTAAAGACATAACATCAAGGCAAGGCAGGAAATCTGAAGGGGAGATTGCCCAAAGGAAGCAGAGGGAACAAGGGCTGAAAGGATACTCTGGGACATTATGGCCACTCCTGGGGTAGGACCGTGTTACGCTCCCTAAGACATGCAGCCTGCCTCCCCACTAGGCAGGCTGAACAGCTAGGTTTGGCACTTCTGCATGGCACAGCTCTGGTTTTCAGAGATGGACAGGAAGTAGCTTTGCCTCTCAAAACTTTTCAAGGAGTTTTCATTCCCCACTGAGATGAGACTGAATCCTTTCTGAATACTCCATGAAAGAGGGAGATTCACACCAAAACAGCCAATGGGCTGCTGGCCAAGACACTCACCTACGATGTAGGACACCCATGCTGAAGACCTATTTCTGTCAGATTTAGGCCTAGGGACTTGAACTGGTGTCTACTACATTCTCTAGCCATAAGGCAATTGACTATTCTGGGATCAGTTCCACCAAGGATCTCAGAAACCTGGGATTCTCTCCCCAGTTCCATCAAGGATCTCAGAAACCTGTCCCAAACAAAAATGTTGTGAAAATGGGATACTCCTACAAAAATGTTCTGCTTTTGATGAAAAAGAGAAAAGAGACACTTTATCAAAACACTCCTGACTTGTACCACACTAGAATGATAGAAGTTACCTCAGTAACCCTCCAACATACAATATTTATATAACACATTCCCCCCCCTCCCCCTGCCCCTGGATTGAGTGTGTCTTTGCATATGTTAGTTCTGAACCAGCATTGTTACTAAGCCTATAAACAAACTTCAGCAAGGTCTCCTTCTTGTTGCACATCACTGGACAAAGTAACCAAAAATCTTTTACATTATGAACCAGTACTGGCCGAACTCAGACAGACATACTCAAGCCATATAAATCTGGATTAAAGTTATGATCTATAGCACTAACATTTAGAATGCAGTGCCTTGGAAACGCAGGGAAGCTAGGAAGTTTCATGTACAGCAGAGTCTTTGTATCAAATGCATGGACTCATGTCCCAGCATCCCATTTTCTCAAGTAGATAAGGACATGATGGAAGAGCATATTAATGAACAAGACTGTGTATGTGTTTAATATTTGCCCAATTATGGGTCTAAATGCATTCAGCTTGTAGTATTTATTTTGTTCTTTCTTAGTAATTACCATACACCAGTGATTAGAAACAATTGCTAGTTAAGGAGTTGCATTTTTTATTATGTCGTGACATATTTAACCTGAAATGATCGGCCACAAGGTGCAGTAGATCGGTCATGCTCAACTTTCTGCCCCCATAGGCTAGATGAGTGGCATGGAGCTAGCCTGCAGTCAGCCTGTGGGCCTGAATCAGTGTTGGGTCAAGTGCATGGGGTCAGTCCACAGGTGCCATTAATCCATATGCCATCTCAGTTCTGAGCGCTGGATTTGGCTGCAAAGTTACACCATATGCCAATGTGATCCAGAATGTAGACCTGTGTCCTCAGGCCTGCAGGACTCCACAGAGGTCTGGAAATCTGGCAGTTGGGGAGCAATGGCAGCATGACTTGCCTTGGTTCTGGAAGCCATGCAATTTTAGGCTGCCACAATACCCCTCTCACTAAATTTCCAAATACATGGAGAGCTCCACGGGCTAGATAATAGAGCTCTGCAAGCCAGATTTAGCCTACAGGCTGAAGCTTGAGAAACACTGCACTAGTCCATTACAAGTGCCCAGCTACACAGTTGCAGCACTACAGAACAAGTGGTGAGAGATGGTGTAGCAACCCTGCACAACTCTTGAAATAAAATGTTATTCTGGAGTTCAACTGGTAAGATAATACACATATATTAATACAATCAATTTGCAGCTTTTTTGACATGACCTCTTGTCACTTGTGGTGGGTGCAAAGAAAAAAACCTTCTTATGGGAAGGAGCCAAGTATCCAAAAATCAATCCAACTCAAAATCAGCGTACTGTGAACAGATTAGAATATCTACTATATTTAATTGAACACAAGACAAAGTTGTCCTCCCCAACTGGCATAGGAAAAAAAGCACCTCATCTTATAATTGCATACAAGGTAATCTCACTAAATACACTGTCTGTCATTAAACTGATGCCAAAAGCATCATGTGTTCAGCAATGAAAATTAACTACAAAGATGATTAAATGCAGCCAACACTGAGCGTGACTATAAAACGCATGACCCATATTTGGCAAACATGTGGATAGGAACCCCTTTTTTGTGGCTTTTAAAAAATGGGTAGGTGTTCCCTCTGCTGGGAACTGGCACCAGGTTTGAAGGTACTGTAATACTAGGCCGGCACCAAGAGGGTCAGAGCCAGCCCTTTGGTGCCTAAATTTGAATTTATTAGAAAATGTTAATGTTCAAACAACAAAGTTAAAAGAATAAGAAAATACAGAAAGGCCAGAGCAGAAGACTACATAGTATAGCATGGGGGTAGGGGTGGGAATGCAGCTAAGTTACTTATGAAGCTTGCAGCCAACTAAGCCTGGGGTGAGGGGAATGGGAGGAGGAAAAGGGAGGGAAGGGGCATGATGCTTACAAAGCAGAGAATATATAGGAGGCCCCAAAAAACAATACTACATTGTAATAGGAAAATGGTTGTGAAACACATACAGCTACACATAACAACATACAGGATAATTGCAGGGGTGGGGAAGAGTCCAAGATTTAAAGTCATTGGAGGCAATTTGGTGCAGGGAGGAGGGAGGGGGAGCATCAGGTGGTCCTCTCTGTGTCGCTTCTGGCCAGCAGTCTGGTGGGGTTTGTACTGGCACTGTCCAGTGATGTCCTTGAACATCGAATAGTGTCAGACACCATAAGGCACCACATCAGCTTAGTGTAGAGGCAAGATATACAGCAGGCATGCAGGGCACTTTCATTGCTGGGGCCCCATGATCTGTGACTTCAACTGTCACATCGTATCAGGGGACACCATGGCTTGAAATATGTAGTAAGTCACAAGCCTTTGACTTTGAACTAATATCATGCAAAGTTTGTACTACATATAAGTAGGTGTAGATGGGATAGATCTACTGACTCCTCTGTGAAATCCTATGAAATATGAACTTTCATTTCTACCCAGGAGAATTTCAATAATCTTTTATCCCATGCCTGATGAAAGGTGTTTGTGCCCTAAAGCTTGCAATTAAAGAATTTTTTTTTTTTT
>JAGPOW010001296.1:119773091-119873051 GCA_030014935.1 Caiman crocodilus
TTTTTTTTTTTTTGCAAAAATCTTGTTGGTTTAATAAAAGATATCTCTACTATGAGTCCTGATTGCCTTTTCCTCTATCTATCAGGAAGCTTAAGCACAGTCTGACTCCACCCTGCTAGAGTCCCTGAGAAGATGTAAACACAAAGATGAGTGGGTTCTGCCTACTGTTTTATATGACTTATTTTTAATAATAAAATGACAGCTCGTTACATAAGAAGATGCAATGACCAGTTTTCAAGGATTTAAGCAGGATTGAAGAGGATTGTATTAAAGTCCATTTAGGTGCTTAATGGAAAGAATAAAATCCGGCCCTATGCTTTTTGGAGTGGAAGCCAATAATTTTGAAAACCAGTGCTTTCAACACCATTTTTAAATGTCTGATGCCAATTTAGGAGCCAAATATAAATCCTAATGGCTCAATATTAAGGCACTTCTGAAAAACACCAACATTTACCATTGTATTTGTTATTTAGTCAGTAGACTAGCCTGCAGCTCATGTTTGCACAGCCCTGTGACAAGGCAGTCCTACAGAATCCAGACATCAGGCACCCTCTCTTCAGCCAAGGACTTGGACTCTGTTTCTCTTCCCTATCTGGACTCCAACCCTTCCACTGAATCTCCTTCTCCTGCTGCTAGTGTGTGTGTGTGTGTGTGTGTGTGTGTGTGTGTGTGTGTGTGTGTGTGTGTGTGTGTGTGTGTGTGTGTGTGTGTCAGTTGGTTCAGCCCTGCTCCAATCTCTGCTCTTCACCCCTCTAGCTTCTGTCTCATTTCTTCCTCTCCTGCTTCTGGCTCACTGCCACCTCCAACACATGTCCTGAGCTCCTCTCTGCCTCCACCCCCCCTGTTTTTTTGCCACTGTCTTACCCCACAGCCTTTTCCACTGAGCAATCAGGTTTCTGCCTCAGTTTCTTTCCTGGCTGTCTCCTCCTTGCCACCACTTATCTGCCCCCGCAACCCCAATATTTCAGCTGTCTGCCTCAGTTTCCAGCCCCAGGCTCCCAGGTTTCTGTCTCTCTCTTTCCTGGCTGTCGCCTCCTTGCCACCAGGCTTCTTTCCCCCGCATGTACCAGTGACCTCAAGTAATCCTGGGGCCACTTGATTTGAAGTAAACCTAAGCCTCAGTTCCTCAGTCAGTTTCTCTCTAGTACACTGGTTCTAATCCTGGTTCTGGCAAATTTCACTCCCTGCACTTTAACTCTCTTTCTCTCACCTTAACCTTCCCCCAAGTATCCCAGGTACCCCAAGCACACACATACATACCCTACCATCCAATTTACCTATGTGTAGGTGGGTTGTATGCATGTGAACTGGTGTTCTGTGTACATGTACTGAGTGTGTGGGTATTGACAACTGATTTTTGTTTAGTGTGTATGTGCTTGAATTGGTGATAGTTGTGCATGTGCCTAGGTTGGTTTGGATGTGTATGTGCCTGAGCTGATAGTGTGTATGCACCTAATTGATTTGTATGTTTGTATATGTGCAGTTGTGTCACACCCTCCTGTTTAATAGCACAATATTGAGATCCTGAAAGTTGGCCTGATCCCACAGGGCAACAGAAGTAGACAGGTTCCTCCTTCCAGTGCCTACTCCAACCAATGGCAGACACAATGGGGGAAGAAGGAGCAGCAGAGAGGAGGTGCAGGAAGAGGAAACCATCCTCTGCCACCACTGTCCCCTGCTGTGCCTGGCACCATGAAGCTGTACCCCATCGCTGAGCAGAGCAGAAGCAGATCTGGGGCTCCCCCTGCACCCGGCTCAGCCAGAGACAGCAGTGGTAGTGGAAGGGGACTGTCACTGCATCACCCATCCCTGGATCTGCCCCTGTCCATGTTCCCTTTTCTTGTACAGCAATAGGAGTTCAAGTGCAATTCAATAGCCAATGGGCTGACATCTCTCACTCCTGCCACCCAAACACCAACAGGTATTTGGGAGTGATGGGAGAAGTGAGCTCCACACCTCAGTTGTTTATGAGAGCTAATCTTATTAAAATACAAGTCAGAGAGGCAGCTAACACTTAAAATACAGTTCCTTATGGAGCTTCTGTCACTGTGAGCATTACTAATGGAAAGTGCAGATCGCCAGACTGTTCCAATCTATGCTACCTCCCCCTCTGCTTCTGGCTCCAAAAGTATTTCTGTGAGCCTATGTCTTAAACAAGTGCCTTCCCCATGTACCTCCTGCCACTGGAAGGTCTTTCACAGGAGTGCACAGAAGTACATACATGCATTCACATGTACCTTTCCCCTCATCTACATATGACCCAGAAAGAGACTAAGAGAAAAATAATTAAGATATATGGGTAGCATCAGAAGGGCTCTCTGGTACCTGTGAATTAGCAATGGCCACAAGGACATGAGGGTACAAATTAGTTCTTTTTGCTCCAAGTCAAACAAAAACTCCTCCAGGGAAGCCCCCCAAGACCTATGTTATACAGGAGGTCAGACTGAATGATTGTAGTGGTCCCTCCAGGTCTTTTAATCTATGGAGTTTATAAGATAAAAAGAAAAGCTGTTCTCTCTCTCTTTCAGGATCAAATATGATTCTAAGTGCATAAGCCAATTTAAAACTGTGCCCTGGGCATGGGGACAGGATTCCTGTCCCTCAACTACAGCACAGCCACTTCCTGGTTATAAGGGCAGTTTAGCCCTAGTCCCTAGAGCTACTGCAGTCTTCCTGGGGGAGAGGGAGAGAAGGGGAAGGGTTAGAAAATACCTGCAGCATCATAGGCAGAGACCTACTTGCAACACTGTCCCCTTGTGCCATACCTGAATTCCCTCCTGATTCCCCTACACTTCCCTGTAGGGAGCATCTGCAATGTTGTCCTTTAGGGCATGCAGACCTGCACCCCAGCCTCATCCCTTGTGCAGCAGAACCTCCCAGGCTGTACTGCATTGAGGTCCCTCTGTCCCCTGCATAGGGGAGGAGGCAGGATTTGTCACTTAAACATTTCAGACTGACGGGCATTTCATTACGCATTTTTACTGCAAGGTTACAAGGAGCCGCACCGCACTGTTGTAACCTTAGACAAACCTGGATTCATTTTCAATTACAATTCATAGAAAGAAAGTAATGGAAAGGTCATTCAGTACTAAATAATAATACCTCATCAAAAGCAGTTCACCAGATAAGTGGTTAATCTGTGTTGTTTTTATTCTGGGGCCATTTGCACTGCTCTAGTTAGATTTAACCTGAAAATCTAGATACTGTTCTTTGTTCTGACAAGCTTATAATCCTGCAGTGGCATAGCTCTGCCTACTTCAAGGAAAGGGGGTGACGGGGTCTCAATGTCAACATGCAAGCATAAGACTCAGGGTTCAATTACTGGTTGTGCCATAGGTTTCCTGTATGACCTTGGTCAAGTTTCTCAGGACAAACATTTCACTCACATGGCTGAATATAGATTGTGTTGCTTAAAGCTAGGCATCCCCATGCCCCTAGCCTGATTTTTCAGAGGCTGAGAATCTACAAGTTTCTGTAGGACTGTGAGATATTCAGCACTTCTAGAAGTCAGGCCACTTACTTGCCCTTCCTTGGGGGAGGCAGAGTGAAGCAAGGGGGAGAGGGGGAGGTGAATGGAGGAGAGGCTCATAAGCTATTTGCAAAGTGCTCTGAGGGCCTTGTTATGCACAACACCCTGAGTTGCACAAATGTTGATAAGTGTTAGAGCTGGCTCCAGTTTGGAGCAGTTACACATTCAGACGAGGAGTGGTCTGGATGACTGAAAGGTAAGAACACCCCCCCCCACTCCTATTCCAGGTTTACCCCGTTCCCTACCTACCAGGGCTCCCCTGGCTCTACCCCATCTCCTCCCCCCTGCCCGTCAGGTATTCCCCCCTCCCTCCTGTCTCTCATAACCCCCAGGGCACTACTTATTTGTGGCTACAGTGCTGCCCATGGGAGGGGGAGAGCAGGCAGGAAAGGGTTAAACCGAGGTGTGGCCAGGCAGGCAGGTTAACCCTTCCCTGTCTGCTCATGACAGACTGCTCAGGCAGCCACACATAAACTGGGGGAGAGGGGCAGTGAGTGGGGATTGGAGGTGCTGGGGAGGACAAGGGGAGGCAGTGGGCCCAACCTGGGCTAGCACAGTGGGGGTGTGCAGGTGGTATTTACACTAAGGTGTAGCCTAGAGTGGCTACACTTCAAAGCAACACAGATCAGAGATAATCCTGCCCAGGAGTGGCATAATTTTGTGCTGCATAACAAGTGCTTAAAACTAGTTCCAGGTGTTAATGTGCAGACAATCCAAGGATTAAGCTCCAGGACCCATGCAAAATTCAAGGCCCTTAGATTCTGTGAAGGAAGTGCAAAGTATTAGGACTTGTTTTGCAAAACTACAAACACTAAACTAGTGAATCTCTACAGCAACCCCAGGAAGTAGAGGATTTATATTATAACCTTGTTCTAATGGGAACGCTGAGGCAGAGAGGGTGAGTGACTTGCCCAAGACCACACAGGCCATAAGCATGGACATTTGGTTCCCCAGGGACAACTACCAGTGGTACACCTTGTGCCTCTGTTGGTTGTCCCTGGAGAATGTGCATGCCACGTGGCAGGTTACCCCAGGTCAGGTGGAAGAGGCTGGGGCCAGCACCGGGCAGGTCCTAGCAGCCTTACTTGGGGTTCTGGGGGCCTCCTGGGGCTGCAGCAGTGGTGATCCTGCTGCTCGGAGCCTGGCTGGCTGTCAGGGCATGGGTCTGGATGCCACCCAGGCTCTGGTTTTGAGCAGCATGTGCTGCCCCCACGTGTGCTACTCCCCTTTTTTTGGTGTGGGTTTTTTTTTTGACCCCTGGACATCTAGGGGTCAACCCCCATCCCTGTGTTGCTCCCCTGCAGCATGGGGAACAGCTAAACATATGGTATGTGGCACCACACATACCGCACAGCTGCATTTGTCTGGACATGGCCACATAGTCCACATCAAAACTTTGATTAAAAAATCCTGCCCCTATCCTGCAGTTTGATCTGAGGTAAAACTGCCTTCCACTTAGTACTGAAATGCTACATACAAGCATTTCCACTTAAATTACTTAAGCTATTTTTAGGTCAGACAAGTAGAATAAATATGGATAAGGACATTTCAGACATTTCTTGAACATGCTTCCTTAACCAGAAAGGACTCCTTTTCACAGAGAGGCATTTTGTAGTCATTAATCCATAAGGGCACTAACATCTTTTATATTTTTATAGTAAAACAATGAAAAAAACATCGAGATAACTATGTCAGAAAAACTGCTACTATTTATGTAGAGTTGCTATTTATCATAAGAGTTTTTAGTGGGCCTCACTGTTGTTTAGCATGCATATAGTGTAGTGCCAGTGATCTACTGTTTAACTGGTCCAAGCACCAAGCTATGCTACAGCGCAGCAGAAACAGACCAGAAATTCCAGATAAGGCTCTCTACATCCTTGAGCCTAAGATTAAGACAAGAGGTCTGACATGGCTATGAAAAGCATAGGGAAGGGAACAATGGGAGAGAAAGCAAGGGCAATTGAAAGGCTAACCTCAGGAAACTGAGGTTTTTCTTGGTTTATACAATAGGTTTCATTTCATTTTTATACTTCTTGTTTTCTTTTATATTTAAAAAAGTGTTGTGTATAAATTCCTGCATTTTAGGAATATAAGGGATAGTGTGCAGGATTTTTTTGTGGTCAAGCCAGCGCAGATTGCTACTCAGAGACTGCACAGTGAAAAATACACAAATATTTAAACCAGCTGTGTTACCAACTGTAATACATTCTAAAAATATTTGTAATAAAAATCCAGTGCATTTTTACAGGTTTTACTATCCTTTGCAGCTCAATGCATTTTGTGAAATGAATACACTAGTTTTCTCTATACCCTTGTGAAGTGCACAGTTCTGTGGCTAGGGCACTATGAGTTAGGGCACTAGATTATGAGTTGAGATCGGAACTCTATTGCTCAGCCCTGCTGGGAAACCTACCTAAAATCACTTCTTGTGCCTTACTTTTCCCCTCCCACCTTGTCCTCTTTTTATGAGTTTTGACTGGAAATTCATTGGGGCAGGGACAATCACTCACTGGGTTTTTAGAGTTCCCAGTGCAGTGGGGCTCTGCTTTTGGTTAGGATCTTTATGGGCACCAACAGAAATTACACTTGTTGCACAATCATCTGGCCGATCATGTGACAAATTACACCTCATCAAATGAGGGATAAAATGAAGCTGCTCTACTCTGGAGTGCCTGAGGGAACTTCTGTTCCCTAGGGTAAATCTGTGGTGTTATTGGGGCTGGGCTGATGCAGCTCAATCCTGCCCCTGGAGATGTCTGCAGGAGATGGGAGGGAGGGAGGGAAGGGAAGGGGAGAGAGCTGTGGGCTGGGGTTTGCCCGGATTGAACTGGAGAAGGGGGTGGGTGGATTGGAGCTCTCCCACCTTACAGTCCCCCCCCCCCAACTCTTCCAGCCTCCCTCCAGTTCAAGCCAGGCAAACCCCAGCTCACAGCTTGCTCCCTTTCCCTTCCCCCGTCTTTTCCTGCAGACAGCACTGGAGCTGGGAGGGGCAATGGGGCTAGAGGAGAGAGGTTACAGATAGGTCCCTCCACTCAATCAGTTCCACAGTGGAGCTCAGTTCCCTACCCTCCTCGAACCCAACAGGCAAACATCTGTTGGGTCAGGGAGGCTGTTCTAACTCATGGGAGATTAACATGATTTGCCCAAGACTGCACAAGAAATACTTGGCAGAGGATTGGCAGACCTGCTTGGCAGACCTGTTGTCTCAGAACGTCTGCTGCTTGCCTGGAGCCCAGATCTGAGATGTAATGGAAGGATCCAATCCTCTGACTACTACCCTATGCTGCTAATCCATGTGAGCACCAATGATAATGCCAGGAGTGACCCTGAGCAGATCAAGAGTGACTACAGGACTCTGGGTGCAAGAGTGAAGGGGATGGGGCACAGGTGATGTTTTCCTCAATCCTTCTGGTCAAGAGGAAAGGCCCTGGCAGGAGCATACGCATTCTGCAAATCAATGCATGACTGCGCAGGTGGTATCACCAACAGGGATTCATCTTCTTTGACCACGAGATGTTGCTCCAAGAAGGACTACTAGGAAGAGACGAGATTCACCAGATGAACAGAGAGAAGGGCATCTTTCCGGACAGGTTCACTAATCTAGTGAGGAGTACTTTAAACTAGGTTCACCGGGTGATGGAGAACGGAGCCCAGAGGTAATTTGGGAAACAGGCGACCTGAAGGAAGCAAAAGGAGGAGGGTGTAATAGGGGAGGTCTCATTCTTCCTGAAAAAGTAGCACAATTGACTAGCTATCTCAGATGTTGGTACATGAATGCACAGAGCCTGGGAAACAAGCAGGAAGAATCAGAAATCCTTGCACAGTCAAAGAACTATGATGTGGTTGAAACAACAGAGACTTGGTGGGATAGCTCACATGACTAGAGTGCTGTCATGGATGGGTATGGATGGGTATTGTGGGGATACCTTTAAAAGTGTTATGTATAAGTTGCTACATTTTCCCAGGGATTGTAGGAGGGAAGAGCAGAGCTGTACACAGGGTACTGTTCTCTGAATAAACAAGCTTTATCATTTTATAAGCTTATTTCCTTGGTCTTTTGAGAACTACACATTGTACTAGAAGTGGGGTGTGAAGAAAGAAAAAAAATGGAGCATCTCAGAATTCCAGAGAAGTTAAAACTGTCCCGTAATGCACCAGAAAACTGGAAAAAATTTAAGCAGTGCTTCACCATATATAAGATGGCCAGTGGAGCTATAGAACAGGAAGATTCACTTAAGGTACCTATTTTTTTAAATATAGCAGGCCCAGAAGCTCCATCTCTTTATAATAACCTACAACTGTCAGAGACAGAACAGAAAAGCTACGGCACAGTAATAAAAAGTTTGAAAAATATTGTATACCCAAATAAAATGAACCTTTAACAGTATAATTTCCACATAAGACAGCAGAAATAATGTGAGTCAATAGAGAAATTTGTCAAAGACCTCAGACTGCTGAGCCAGACATACAACTTTGGAAACCTAAAAGAGTCCATGATCAGAGACCAAATAGTATTTGGTATAAGGGATACAAGCCTCAGGAAAAAACTGCTAGGGGATCCTGAGCTTAATTTGGAAAAGGCAGTTAGAATGTGCCAAGTGGCTGAGTTAAGTGCCAGGCTGCAGAGTCTGGGGCAAAAAAACAGAACAAGATGAACTAGACAAGACTAAAAGACTGCAAAAACCTAAGGCAACACACAAACACTACAGAAAAGAGGACCTCACTATGAAGCAGGCAAATGGAGGCCAAAGAAAATTGCTTGAAGAAATAATGGACATCTGCAGAAGCTGTGGGGGTTACCATGAACCCATGCAATGCCCTGCATTTGGTAAGTGCTGCAACAAATGCAAAAGATTCAATCACTTTGCAAGAGTCTGCAGAAAGGAGCAGGATACACCACACAAGAAACAGCAGGTGCATGCTCTATGCAATGAGGAAAAGGAAGAATTCCTCCTTGGCACAATGCATAAAGAAGTTCATTCTTCGGAGGATTGGACAATCACTCTGGACACCAATGAACTAATGGTAACTTTTAAATTAGATACAGGGCCACAGTTCAATGTAATACCAGAATGTAATACCAGAAAATGAAAACTAAACCTGTATACTATGAGAATAAGTAAGTGAAACTTAGAGCATATAATGGGAACATGATTGCAACCAAAGGTGTTTGAGTACTGCATGTTAGACACAAGAGGTATTTATTTATTTATCAAAGAAATAACATATCTGGGAGAAACGCTCTTTGAGAAAGGGGTAAAAGTCAATCCTGCAAGGGTTAAAGCCATTACAAACATGCCACCCCATACAGTTAAGGATGAAGTGCAAAGATTACTGGGAATGATCAATTTTGTAGAGAAATATCTACCTAACTTAGCAGAGCAGACCAAACACCTTAGATCACTCTTACAAAAGAATGCTTAGGGGATATGAGAACATGAACATGAAGCTGAATTTAAAACTTGAAGAGAAAAGTAATGAAATCTCCAATACCAAAACACTATGACCCTAAAAGACCCATTAAATTGTCTACAGATGCTTCTAAAGAAGGCACCGGAGTAGCTTTGCTTCAAAAACATGGGGATAGCTGGAGACCAGGAGCATATGCATCTAGGGCACTAGATGCTCTAAGTCAGAATGTCTGTATGCACAAATAAAGAAAGACTTTTGACTTTTAAGAGGTGTTTATTCCAGGGAGGGTGACAAATCGGGGCCAGTACAGAGTATGTACAGGTTGGCCTGAACACCTGGGCCTCATGGACATGGTCCTGGGCTCACGGCCTGCAAGGCCTGCCCATATACTCTAGACTAAAAAACATAAATTAAGAAAGAAAGTTTAGCTGTGGTATATAGCCATAAGAAATTTCATATATTCATCTATGGAAAACCTGTGATAGCTGAAACTAATCATAAACTATTGGTAACTATAGCAAAGAAAGAATTATCACTTATCAGACATGCCACCCAGATTACAGAGACTTTTCTTTCAGCTGCAAGTGTATGATATAGACACATAGAACCCACCAGGAAAACATCTACTTATTGCAGCTACATTGTCCAGAGCATATGACACAACAGAAAATGACAGAATTCCAGATTCAGACATAGTACATGTTAATCTAATTAAAAGAGTAATTCCTGTCACAGATAAAATGTGGGCACTAACTGCAGAAGCTACTGCTCAGAACACCACATTGCATGAAGCGATAACAGATATTTGTGTTGGTTTACCTGGAAAACATATACCTAGGCCCTACTCTCAGTTCAAGGACAAGCTGTTAGTACTGGTATTTTGTTCAATGGCTCACAATGTATTGTTTCAGCAATGCTAAAGAAAGACAAGTTAAACAGAATACATGATGGGAATGTAGGCACTGAAAAATGCAAAAGGAGAGCAAGAGATGCTCTATATTGGCCCAACATAAATAATGACATAGAAGATGCTGTAAAGGCTTGTATAACGTGCCTAAAGTACAGATCAGCACAAAGAAAAGAGCCCATGATGGTCATGGAAGAGCCCATAGGTCTGTGGTATCAAGTGAGTATTGACTTATTCATACATGCAGGAAAAAATATGTATTAGTGCTGGATTATTATTCCCACTATCTTGAAACTGCATTGCTAGAAAGCACAACAGCAAACTGTGTCATAACTCACATCAAATTGATTTTTGCTAGACATGAGATTCCACAAATCGGGAGAATAGATAACTGACCTCAATTCAACTGTCTTGAGTTTAAAGAGTTTGCAAATATGGATTCCGTCACAACACTTCAAATCCTAAATAGCCACAATCCAGTGGTCTGGTGGAAAATGGAGTATAAATAGTAAAGAAATTGTTGAAAAAAGCTACAGGTTCACACACTGTTATTTACCTTTCACGCAAATTAAAGGGCAACACCCATGAAACATGGATTGTCCTCAGCAGAAATGATGTTTAACAGGAAACTCAAAACAGTCTGCCAAATCTTGGTGGATGATGCTCATCAGAAAATAAAGCAAGATGTGAAAACATTTTAAAAAATTGACAAAAACAAAAAAAAGAGGTACTGTGGCAGGGGTTTCAGGGAATTACCACAACTGCACAACAAAGACATGGTGTTTATTTCAGATGGACAAATGCGGAAACAAAAAGCACTAGTTTCTCTCCAAGTAGCTCCCAGATCTTATAAATTAATCACACCAGAAGGACAGGTGCTCAGTGTCATAACCAAATCAGTTGAGTGTCCAAGTCACAATAGACCGCACGGATCCATTACCCCAATTTTGGTCACGTTCTGTTTAATTAGTTATTCCTACCTAGCAGTCCATTATTGGCCACTCCAGACATATAAAAGTTCATGCAGCTTCCACCCAAGTCAGAGACCTCAGAGCACATGACAGTAATCACAGAGAACTCTGTAGCACAACCAAGGAAACTTGGCGGACTGATCACCCACCAATATCTCCCCATCACCGGGTCCTTTTGACATACCCTCGTTATCCTGCAGGTTCCTTTTCGTTCAGCAACTCATTTACTAGCAACTCGTTTACTTAACTGTGACAACACAAGCAAGCTACCTTGAGGCCTGCACTGCCATTCCATGCAGTGTAAGTAAAATAATCTTTTAAAACCAATACGCTGTCTCGCCTCTCCATCACCGGCCCGCCTGACGTCCGATTAACTTAGCGATGCTCTGGACGGCTCCGGCCACCCAAGACACTCAGAAGGAACAAATGACAAATGCAGCTCAGAAAAGGAAGAAAAGCAGCAGCATCATGAGATTCACCAAAGGAAACAGCCAACATCAAGCCAACGAGAAATGACAGAGAAGACTGAAAATGACACAGAAGTAGAGATATCTGAAAAAGGAAACCAAACAAGAACTGAACCAATAAGGATTGAGAATGCAGAGAAACTAAGAAGATAGCTTAGAACTAAAAAGTCAGCACAAAGACTAATAAAGACCTATTAAAATATGCTTTAACTATGGGTTGAACTAACCTACCAATGTTAGTGTTATATAGGGATATATGTTACATATAGAGGGAGAAGATGTGTGGATACCTTGAAGAGTGTTATGTATAAGTTAATATACTTCCCAGGAATTGCAGGCAGGAACAGAACTGTAGTCAAGGTATGACTCTGAATAAACAAGTTTATTGTTCTATAAGGTTAACTTGATTTTTTTGAGATCTACACAGATATAACCTGTTCAGGAAAGACAGGCAGGGGAGAAGAGGAGGAGTTGTATCACAAGCAAAAGAGCTGTATGATTGCTCAGAGCTCCAGTATGAAACTGGAGGCAGGCCTGTTAAAAGTTTCTGGGGTAGGTACAGAGGGGAGAGGAACAAGGGTGATGTCATGGTGGGGGTCTGCTATAGACCACCAAACCAGGAAGATAAGGTGGAAGAGGCTTTCTTCAGACATCTAATGCAAGTTTCCAGATCACAGACCCTGGTTCTTATGGGGGACTTCAATCATCCTGACATCTGCTGGGAGGGCAATACAGCAGTGCACAAGAAATCCAGGAATTTTTTGGAGGGTGTTGGAGACAACTTCCTGGTGCAAGTGTTGGAGAGACCAATGAGGTGCTGTGCTCTTCTTGACCTGCTTCTCACAAACGGGTAAGAACTGGTGGGGAATGTAGAACTGGATAGCAACTTGAGCAGCAATTACCACAAGTTGATCAAATTCAGGACCCTGACAAAAGGAAGAAAGGATAGGAGTACAGTATGGACCCTGGACTTCAGAAAAGCAGACTTGGATGCCATTAGGAAACTGATGGGCAGGATCCCTGGGAGGCCAGTCTGAGAGGGAAAGGAACTCAGAAGATCTTACTGTATTTTAAAGAAACCTAGTTTCATATTTTCATAGTAGGTAGGGTCAGAAGGGACCTGAGCAGATCATCAAGTCCAACCCCCTGCTATGGCAAGAAAGAATGCTGGGGTCAAACAACCTCGCTATGTCACTGTGTAGCCTCGTTTTGAAGATCCCCAAGGTAGGAGTGAGCACTACTTCCCTTGGAAGTTGGTTCCAGATCCTAGCTGCCCTGACTGTGAAGTAGTGCCTTCTGATGTCTAGCCTGAACCTGCTCTCAGTCAACTTGTGGCTGTTACTCCTCGTTACTCCCGGTAGTGCTTGGGAGAACAGAGACTCCCCCATAGTCTGCTGGTCCCCCTTAGCCAGTTTGTAGACGGCCACCAGATCCCCTCTCAGCCTTCTCTTGTGGAGGCTGAACAGGTGTAGGTCTCATAGTCTCTGCTCGTAGGGCCTGTCTTGTTGACCCCTGACCATGCAGGTGGCCCTCCTCTGGACCCTCTCGATACTAGCCACATCCCTCCTGAAGTGCGGTGCCCAGAATTGGATGCAGTAGTCCAACTGCAGCCTGACCAGTGTCGCATAGAAGGGGAGGATCACCTCCTTGGACCTGCTCATGATGCATCTGTGGATGCATGACAAGGTGCGGTTGGCCTTCCTCACCACATCCCCACATTGGCGGCCCATGTTCATTTTGGAATCAATAATGACTCCAAGATCCTTTTCTGCCTCTGTTCTGACGAGAGGGGAGTTCCCCAGCTTGTAGGTATGCTGCTGGTTCTTCCTCCCCAGGAGCAGTACCTTGCACTTGTCAGTGTTGAAACCCATCCTGTTCTCATCTGCCAACTCTCTCCTCCAGCGTGCCCACTTCTCCCCACATCTTATTGTCATCCGCAAATTTGAACAAGGTGCTTTTCACTCCCTTGTCCAAGTTGCTGATGAAGATGTTGAACAGTGTGGGCCTGAGGACTGAGCCCTGGGAGACCCCACTGCCCACATCCCTCCAGGTCAAAAAAGACCCATCCACCACTACTCTCTGGGTGCGGCCCTTCAGCCATTTTGTGTCCCATCTGACTGTGTAGGCATCGACACCACAGTCCCCTAATTTCTAAATGAGAATGGGGTGAGAGACAGTGTAGAAGGCCTTCCTAAAGTCCAGAAAGACTACGTCCACCATGACACCTACGTCCAGGGTTCTTGTGACCTGGTCATAGAAGGCCACCAGGTTGGTCTGACAGGACCTGCCTCTAATGAAACCATGTTGGTTGCCCCTAAGCATGATCTCCCCTGCTGGTCCCTTGCAGATGTGCTCCTAGATAATTTTCTCAAAGAGCTTCCCCAGGACTGAGGTAAGACTAATGAGCATGTAGTTTCCTGGGTCCACCTTCATCCCTTTTTTGAAAATGGGGACCACACTGGCCCGTTTGCAGTCCTCCAGCACCTTGCCAGAGCAGTATGAGCGCTTGTAAAGCTGTGCCAGGGGTCCCGCAATGACCTCTGCTAATTCCCTCAGCACTCTGGGGTAGAGATTGTCAGAACCTGCTGATTTGAACATATCCAGCCCCACCAGAAGTTCCCTGACTAGGTTCTCACTGACCCTGGGCCTGGCAGTGCCTCCCCTGGGTCCATCGGGGATCCCAATGCGGGGGGATGCCCCAGTCCCTGCTCAAAAAGATGGAGGCAAAGAAATTGTTAAAGAGGTTATCTTTGTCGTCTGGTGTGACCATCAGATTTCCTAGCATATCCTGCAGAGGCTCTACATTACCCGGTACCTTCTTTTTACCCCCTATGTATTTAAAAAAGGACTTCTTGTTGTCCTTGATATGGGTCACTAGTCCCAGTTCCATCTCTGCCTTAGTCTTCCTAACAGCCCCAAGGTATAATTCTTCTTGGTAATGGCCCTTCCCTTCCATTGGGTGTACACCTCCTTTTTAGCTCTGAGATGTTCGTGGATGTTTTTGGTGAGCCATGGGGGCTTTTGAGCACTCCTGCCTGGACTCGTAACTCCCCTCCCCTGCAGGACCTCAGTGCCTCTCTGACTAGTCTCCTTACCTCATTGAAATCCGCCCTCCTGAAGTCTAGGTCTGTTGCCTTCCTGCAGGCCTTTGACACCCTGTGCTGGATGGTGAATTTCAATAGGCGATGATCACTATCGCCCAAGTGGTCAAGAACCTGCAGTCCATTCACCAGGTCATTGCTCATGGCCAGGACCAGGTCCAAAAAGTCATTTCCCTCAGTGGGACTGTGCACCTCCTCAGTTAGATGGAGATCATGTAACTCGGCTAGGAACCTACATGAGCAGTCAGACCTGGCTGACTGCTCTTCCCAGCAATTGTCTGGATAGTTTAGGTCACCCATGATGTCCACATCCCTTGACTTAAAAGCCTCCGCAAGCTGACTTGAGAATTCCAGGTCCAGCTCTTCCTCCTGGTTGGGTGGCCTGTAGTAAACCCCTACCGTTAAGTCCCTTTCCTTGCGACCCCCTTGTATACGGAACCAAAGCACTTCAGTCTGCCCCTCCTCTGACCCAGTGCTGTTTGTTGAGGATGTATTTTGCTCTTTGATGTAGAGCACCACATCTCCAACCTTTCCTCCCTGTTCTATCCCTCCTGTACAGCCTATAGCCCCTTATGTTTACTGCCCAGTCATGCGTTGGATCCCACCAAGTTTCAGTGAGCCCCACTATGTCTGGGTTAGTGTTAGCTAGCAGGAGGGCAAGTTCCTACTGCTTGTTCCCCATACTACCTTATTGAGGGTACAAGAATAAGCCATCCTGATGTGCAGGAAGAATAGCAAATATGGCAGGTGACCAGCTTGGCTTAGTAGAGAACTCTTTGGTGAGCTTAAACACAAAAAGGAAGCTCACAAGAAGTGGAAGCTTAGAGAAACAACTAGGGAGGCATATAAAAATATTGCTTGGGCATGCAGAGATAAAATCAGGAAGGCCAAAGTTCAACTGGAGCTGCAGCTAGCAAGGGTCATGAAGGGTAACAAGAAGGGTTTCTACAATTATGTTAGCAACAAGAGGAAAGTCAGGGAAAGTGTGGGTCCCTTACTGAATGAGAGAGGCAAAGTAGTGACAGATTGTGAGGAAAAGGCTGAAGAACTCAATGCCTTCTTTATCTTGGTCTTCCCAGGCAAGGTTAGCTCCCAGACTACTGCACCAAACAGCACAGTTTTCAGAAAAGGTGGGAACTCCCAATGGTGAAAGAACAGGCTAGGGACTATTTAGGAAAGCTGGATATGTACAAGTCCATGGGGCTGGATGCAAGCATCTGAGGGTGCTAAGGGAGTTGACTAATGTAATTGTAGAGCTGCTGGCCATAATCTTTGAAATCTTGTGGCGAATGGGGGAGGTCCCAGATGACTGGAAAAAAGCAAATATAGTGTCCATCATTAAGAAAGGGGAGAAGGAAGATCCAGGGAACTACAGACCACTCAGCCTCACCTCAATCCCCAGAAAAAGCATGAAGCAAGTCCTCAAAGAATCCATTTCTAAGCACTTACAGGAGAAGAAAGTGAGCAGGAGCAGTCAGCATGGATTCACCAAGGACAAGTCACGTCTGACCAATCTGATTGCCTTTTATGATAAGATAACTAGCTCTGTGGATGTGGAGAAACCAGTAGACATAATATACCTTGCTTTTAGCAAGGCTTTTGATACCATCTTCCATAGCATTCTTGCAATCAAGCTGAAGTGGTATGAGTTGGATGAATAGACTGTAAGGTGGACAGAAAGCTGGCTGGATTGTCAGGCTCAATGTGTAGTAATCTATAGCTCAAGGTCTAGTTGGCAGCCAGTATCAAGTGGAGTGCCCCAGGGGTCAGTCCTGGGGCTGTTTTTGTTCAATATCTTCATTAACGATCTAGAAGTTGGGATGATGTATTGCACCCTCAGCAAGTTCACAGATGACACCAAGCTCGGGGTACAGTAGATATGCTGAAGGGAAGGGCTAGGATTCAGAGTAAACTAGGCAAATTGGAGGATTGGTTCAAAAGAAATTTCGTGAGGTTCAAGAAGGGCAAGTGCAAAGTCCTGCACTTAGGACAGAAAAGTCCCATGCACCGCTACAGGGTTGGGACCAACTGGCTATGCAGAAACTCTGCAGGAAAAACCTGGGAGTTACAGTGGACAATAAGATGCATATGAGTCACCAGTGTGCCCTTGTTGCAAACAAGGCTAACAGCATACTGGGCTGCATTAGTAGGAGTGTTGCCAGCAGATTGAGGGAAGTAATTATTCTGTTGTATTCTGCACTGGTGAGGCCACATCTGAAATACTGTGTCCAGTTTTGGATTCCCCATTATAGAAAGGATGTGGATGAGTTGAAGAGATTCCAGTGGAGGGCAATGAAAATGGTTAGGGAACTGAGGCTTATGAGGAGAGGCTAAAGGAATTAAGCTTATTTAGTCTGCAGAAGAGAAGACTGAGAGAGGAAGTGATAGCAGCTTTTAACTACATGATGGGTGGTTCTAAAGAGGATGGAGCTAGCCTTCTCAGTGGTGGCAGATAACAGAATAAGGCACAATCGTCTCAAATTGCAGCAAGGATTAGGTTCAATATTAGGAAAATCTCTCTTACTAGCAGGGTGGGGAAGCACTGGAACAAGTTACCTAGAGAGGTGGTGGAATTTCCATCCTTGGAGATCTTTAAGGCCTGGCTCGACAAAGCCCCAGCTGGAATGATATAGTTGGAGATGGGCCTGCCTTGAGCAGGGGGTTGGATTAGATGACTTCCTGAGATCCCTTCCAACCTTAATTTTCTATGATTCCAAGGATACATTGAATGCTTTCACTCTGTCCTACACTGCTGCTACAAAATCATCCCAACGGGAGTTCCATCTTTACACGTGCTGAGCTTCTGTGGATGCTACCAAATTCAGTAAGAAACCAGTATACTCAGTGCCCCTCTGATGTCTGACCTCAGTGCTTTTAGTCAGCAGGTATGGCAGTGTGAAAATAGGCTTTTTTTAATTTGGGAAAGAAATATACTGGAAAATAAATTTAAAAAATAAAGTAGAAGCCCAGCAAGAAAGCCAAGTATCAGTGACTGAACTGTCTGTTGGTCTGACACAGCTGGTCTAGACAGTAACAGGCCTGGTTAATACAGTATATCCTGACCCTAAAGCAGATAATGTAGAGTGACATAAGAGAGGGAAATGCAGACAGACATCACAATTGGGCTATCACATGCAAGAATCAGAGAAGAAAAAGGATGCTTTCTTAGACATCATGTGCCCTTGTTCTTGAAGTGTTTAGGCCTAAATTACAGCCAGTTAAGGAAAACGGAGAAGAACTAAGTGTCCCTCAGCTGAATTTCCTGAGCATTGCTCATTACTCTTGTGCACCTAAAAGCAAAAGTAAGTGCTTCTCAGAAATTGGGAGAGAGGCTCGCTGCTCTGAGCAGCCTATAATCTGGAAGGTCGTGAATAAGCAGAAGAGAGACCACAAATAGAGGTAAAGAAAGAACAGCAATTAGTTCATGTGATCACTCTGCAAAACACATTCCTGCTGTGATGCTTCAGTTAAGTTTTTTATAAGTTTTGCTCCAATTAACTCCTCCTCAGAGAAGCTGTGCAGCAGATCCTGCACACAAGCCTTCCATATGAAAGCAAGGAGGAAACAGGTGCTTCTGTCCACCCCAGAATCTATGGTCTTTGTAAATGAAAAGAAACAAAAAAGCAGTTGTGCCTTCACCTGCCTGACACCTCAACTCTGAGCTTCAAAAAACGTGACTCTGAGATGTGATTTGTAACTTCCAGTTTTCTGCTCCTCAAATATAAATAGCAGGCAGCTTTCCTTCCTGGGGCAGGGTATTCTGTTCCATCACACCTAAAAATAATTTCTAGTCTTGAAGACAAATAGCCATTTCACAACTTTGTCCAGTGAATCTCCTGCAACACATACCAGCACGAAGTGTAATCCACAGCAAATGCTGGCTGTAGCAAGGGATTTTCTGCTTCACCACTTCTAAACATCTCCAAGCAAACATCGGACAAATTGCAGAAGCAAGGGGTCAGTGCAGTGGTGAATATTTCATTCAGATAGCAAAACAAAGTCCAACTTTGCTTCAGAGAAAGGGAAAAGCATCACTTATCAATTCTTTATTTTTTTTATTTTTTTACAGAACTCTACTTGCTCGTCAATAAAATACTGCAGAGAGATCACTCCTGAAATCAGAAAAAAAAACCGTCCACTCTTGACAAGCTATTTTTGGATACAGAAAATCTCATTCTTTTTTTTTTATTCCAGTTTAGAGGACATTTATGATAAGATTTAAGCCTTATAGCTTATTAGAAATTATGCAATTATGATTTATTTAAAAAAAAACTACAGAAGATTTGATTTTAGCTATTAAGCTTTGTTATTACAGACAGCCATTACATAGCCATTTATCTCTCCAAGTAGATATTTTTCCAATTTGCTACAACCTCCCTGTTTGCTAATGCTCTTTTTTGCCATTTTTTTAAAGACATGTTTACCTTTCCTCCCACCCTCCTGTCCTTTGGGCAACACCAATTATTATTATTTTGGTTTTTAAAAACAAAGATCATTATTTTCCTTGGTAATCCCTGCCATTTTCTCTAGGATTCCAATACTTCTCCTAAATCAAGTTAATTGTTTCTCACTTAACAAAAAAATAAAAGATAATGGAAATTGATTACTATTGGAGATCAAGCTGCTTACCTGGGGTTTCTGGAGCATTCTGTAAATCTGATTTCTTTCTGAGGAAGCAAAAACAGTTTTGTGGGTCCTCAGCGTTTTGCTTACCAGCCCCAAGCAAAAGGGGCTTCTTAGTTAGGGGCTGAGGAATAATAATACGCTCAGCGACATAACTGGGCACCCTCATCAGGTTATCAAGCATCTGACAATTTTTGGTGGTTTTCTTAGGCTGTAAACAGACATCTCATTTAAGACAGTCCTGATTGTTCTGGGTTTTGACTCTAATCAAAATAGGAGTGACACAGCCCTATACTCACATAGCCCTTCTGAGATGCAGGTTAAGTGGCCTGGAGGAGCGCACAGCCTGACAGGCTTGTCCCTGGAATGAACCACAGTTCAGTTAAATGAATCAGGGATGTTCTGGAAAAAGACTGTTAGCACATATTATATATCACACTTCATAGGCAGTTGAAGCAGGAGAGTAGGTGTGAATGTCTGCAGGAAACCCAGACAAAAGGAGAAATGCAATATCTATTTACAGTCTTAGAGTCCTAACTTCCAATGCTCTGTGAGGATGCAAGAATTTCAACTGTCAGTTTACAGAGAAAGTTTCTAGCACTTACTGTTGAGGAACTATGAGATGAGAATCTTAAACACCAAAAGGCAAATATTTCCCTATGCCATTCACCCCTACCTTCTCAAAAAATTATCTATTATTTTTCAGGAATTTTTTAACCTTACAGTTATAAGCTGTTCTTACGGTTCTATGGAGGAGCTAGGGCTGACTCAAGAGTGGGACCATCAGCACTGGCTTGGTTGACAGTCTGATGTTAAAATTCAGATTTGCAAACTCCTGCATTTTACTTTTTATTGCTTCCAGTTCCTCCCTCTGTTATATAACACATATTCAGTTCTCTTGCATGCAGCATGTTCCACTCCCACCTCTGGCTCCTCATGCTAAGACTAGATAATTTTCTCAATAGCCTGGAGTCCTTCATCTACTACTTCAGAAATGAGTACGTCCATAGCACAGCATAACTCACTACAAACTGAAGGGGTGCTCTTCTGCTCCCACTGCTCAATAACTTGCAGTAATGGTCAGCACCTTGCAGGAGTGAGTCTGGACTTTATTAAGTTGGTTAGATTCTCCAGACAGGATGTCACGGTGAGAGCTAAGATACCTGGATTCTGTTCCTGTGTCTACTATGAATTGGTATTGTAAAAACCTTTTACTGCCTGTTTTACATCTCAGTCACTAGGTCTGTAAGAGCACCAACTCAATTAAAACCATCCCTAACCTTCTTTAAGAAGGACTTTGATAGCATTATATAAATATGAAGAACTGCTAAAGCACTATTTACATTTCAGAGCACCACTCACTTACAGAAATTGCATACGAGCCCAGTAGTGGACCGGAGTGGGGTGACCAGAGGAGCAGCCCCAGGTGCCACCTTTGTGGAGGGGTTCCAAAAGTAACTGGTGTCATTGGCACCCCAGCAACTAGCATTGCCCCATGTGCCATGGCTGCCTTAGGTATAAAGCTGCCTTTCTATGACTCTGTATAAGCAATTTACTGAACCAGTCACAGTTTCAAAAGTCACAGGGATGCCTAGAAAGAAGTAAATTTAGTATTAGTTCTAAGGAAAGAAAAGAAGAATGGTCTTAACGATGACAGATGCAGTTGCTGCTTGTTTATTACAATTTAGCCAAAAAATGGAACAAATTTTAGCATTCTTGAGCTCAGCATACAAGGAAGTTGATGAAATTCTACGGTTTGTTTTATACAGAGGTGCAGAAGAATGTTCTCTTTTGACCTTAATGTCTAGCAATCTGAGTACATCTCTTAAGAGAAGATAATATTTCTGAACATCAGGGCATTCAGTTGTCAGGGCTGACACCAAGTCCAGCAGGCAAGTAGATTGTTGGGACACTTTGGCTGACATATCACAGACTATATGGTGGTCAGAGCTATGGTCTCACAAGAAGGATAAAAAGCCTCCGCTAGTATCTCAGATGAAAACCAATAATCTGGGATCCTTGTTCTTCTACCACCTCATACCACTCTCCCACCTACAGGGAGAAAGGATGGCTAAGGCTCTTACCTAAGTCCCTGCTCTGGGCCTCTATTCTACACCTTGATGCCTGCACCACTCTTGAGACATATTTCTGAATTGGGAAGCCAAAGACAGAAATGCTGCAGACAGAAACCACAGATCACAGGCACAAATCTAGAGACATTTTCACTCAGGAATTCTTTTCTGTAATGCAGAGCCAACAGAAACCAAACTTTTTTTCTCACTGAAGAATTGAGCTGCTTTTCAGCAGGCTCTTAGGATGATAGGGTATTTAAGAATATTGGATAATATTAATAAGAATTGGAATATTTAAGATAATAGGAAAGCAGGGCTGGAAGGGATCTTACAGGGAATCTAATTCAGCTCCTTGTTCAGAGCAGGATTATCCCCAACTAAACCAACCCAGACAAGTGTCTGTCAACCCTGCTTTTGAAAATTTTAAAGGATGGAGAATTCACAGTTTCTCTAGGTAGCCTCCAAAACTTGACCACTTCGTATTCAGAAAGTTCCTCCTAATCTTCAACCTAGATTTCCTCCACTAAGAAAATGCTCAGTTGAGATCATTACTCCTAATCCTGTCCCCTACAGCCACAGAGAAATGCCCATCTCCATCTTCTCTATAGTTGCCCTTCAGGTATTGGAAGACATCACATTTCCCCTCAGTTTCTCTTCTCTAGACTAAATATCCCCTAGTTCTTTCAGCCTTTCCTCATAAATCATGCTTCCCAGGCTCTAACAATTTTTGTTGCTCTGTGCTGAACTCTTTCCAATCAGTCCACATCCTTCTTTAAGTGTGGGGCCCAAACCTGGAAACAACAGAAAAATCATTTCCCTTGATTTTCAAGTGATATTCCTGTGACTACAACCTGCTGGCCTTTTTTTCAACAAGAACACACTGATGGCTCCTATTCAGCTTATGGTATAACCTCCAGGTCTTTCTCTGCAGTGATGCAGCGTAGCCGACCACTCTTCAGTCTATTTGTGCATGTAGTTATTCCATACCTAATGCAGGACTTTGCACTTGTTATTGCTGAATCTTATCTGAGTGATGGCAGGCAATTTTTCTCAGGGTATTTAGGTCATTCTGGATCCTACCACTGCTCTTGAGAGTGTCTGTAAATCCAACCAATTTGGTATCATCCACAAATTTGATAAGGAAGGATGAACTCAATCCCATCATCCAAATCATAAATGAAGATGTCAAACACCACTCAGATTATCTCCAAATTCCTGCATTCACAGAAAGATGGTAAGAGGCAAGATACTTTTATCAGCAGGTGAAACAAAGACTAACACAAGGCTGCCGTAGTTATCTGGGCAAGTATATCACAAAGAACTAATCTGGTTAAACATGTGGTGAGAAGTCTAGAGATCTAGCCTGAGAATAAGGCTGTGCTGTAAACTATAGTATAACAAAGAGATACCCAAGCTATCTAGAATAGTGGTAACAGACTAGCCAGAACAGTTACAAAACCCATGGAGAATCTGGGTAAATTAACCCATGCTGGGCTCTGTGCTGCCTTAGCTAGATTGCTATGAGTAGTCTCAACAGGAATAGCCCCTATTTTTACATCTCTCCTTTGGGGATTCCCAGAAAAAGAGCTTTCTGCCTTCCCCTCATTTGTCAATAAAACAGAACATGCTGCTTGGCCCATGCCAGACACCAAAATGGTTCCAGTGACTGATGCTAAAAGACACGCACCCTGCAAGCAAGTTTGGATCTCATGCCTAAATCAAACATGGTACTGGCACCCTGCAGCAAGCTCTTCTTCACTCCTCTGTATAGGAGTATTTCACTCAAAGACATCTTGGCCATAAATTGAAGACAGGCTCTCTGGAGAAAAATTAAGCTGGCAGCAAAGTAATCAAGAGGGATCACACTGTGCCTCCTAACTCTCTTGGACCTGCACTGAATATATAGAAGAAATCCAAACAGACATGGAATTAATCACTTTCCTTATGCTGGAACAGCAAAAGCTATTCTTTAAATGACAGATTGCTAACAGTTCCCTTAATGACATCACCCAATATGCCATATAATTTGCTGCCAACACACTGGATACCATTTTTCTTGCCAGAAGAATTCTCTGGCCACAAAGCGGAGCGGCGCTTTATTGACAAACTGAAGCACCCTTCTTAAAGCTTTCAGTTTATGGGATACGTACAGACAGTCAAAAGCCTGAAGCTGAATCGATTCAGTCTTTGTAGGTGAATCTAAGCTGCACAGCTTGACCTGATTAACAAATGGACAGACATTACTTTTGATGCACAAAATGCAGGCACATGCCTGCAGTGGCTCAAGCCAGAAGCCAGGAGGCACTAGAGCATGGCTGCCAGCCACTGCCAAAGGGGAGAGAAGAGAGACTTGCCCACTTCCTGCTGACGCAGAGGGGGTGCGGCGAGGCACCAATCCAGGGCTAGCACGCTGGAACGGGACCCCCGGTCTGCAAGGGGCGGGGGCAGTGCCTGCCAGGCTTCTGCCCACTCCGCCCCTGCCTCTACTCAAGGGAGGAGGGGCAGTGGGAGAAGGTAGTGGGACTGAATTAAAAAAAATCTTGAATAAAAACAATCCTTTCTCTGAAGCGAGCATGTACTGAACACAGAACTTTGCAACCTCAAGCACATGACAGAGCAACCAAAAACCTTCGCCTAGGCTAACGTTAGGCCCAGTCAAACAGTGAGAGCACGCACAGCTTAGTCTAACTTAACTGGAATGTAATAAACCAAAGAGACAAGTCTTTGCTTAGGTACTCCAGTCTGCCACCTTTTACAGCTTCTGCTTTATAATGTAAATGTAATTCTCTCCTTTGTTTTGCCACACTAGCTTAAGCAGTCTGAGACCCTCGCCTGTTCCCTTAACTCCGTCTCCAGCAAGTGCATGGGAAGAGCCAGGTCTTTGCCAACACCTCCCACCTCTCAGTCTGGTCCCGCAGGGCTTGACTGTGCTCACAGATGGCAGGGGACCAGTCGGGTTCCTCAGCCTCTTCCCCTTTCCCCTTGGCCTGCCCCCCTCCATCCCAATCTCCCTTCCTTTACCAACTGCTTACTTTAGCCTCTGCCAGAGGTAGGAGCGGGTGGAGTCTTCTCTTTAAGGGCCTATCTTGTCCCTTCCTCCAATAAGTCTCTGGATAGGAAAACACATTCTGCTATGTAGCTGGGTCAATAATTGAGAAACAATCAAAGCTGTTAGTCCCATACTGCAGTCTTGATGGCTCTTCAATTAATGTTTTAACAAGGTGTTAGTTACCTTTGCTGTGCAGGCAGTGGCTTGACATGCAGTTGTTAAAGAACCAGCAGGGGCTGGCAGGAGGAAACTAAACCCCGTCCCTGCCCCCTTCGCCATGCCAGCTGACATCTCAAGAGAGGGGAGAGAGGGGGAAATAAGCTCCCTCCCTATTCCCTTTGCTTCAGAGGGCCATGCCAAGACAGCATCTGGCCACACCCCTGCCCCTACTTCAGCTACAGAGCAAAGGGGCAGGGCCAACCCTGATTTCTGGAGCAGACAGCGCAGCCCAGCCCAGGGCTGAAAAGCATGCTGTGATGCTGGGCAACTCTGATTTAACTTGAAACAGGAAGGGGTCTGGGATAGAAGTTCCATAAACCGGTTTGACTCAAATCAGTTAAGTCTGATACTACGTTCAGCCAGGTTTATCTTAAACCAGTTTCAGCAATTTTGAAACCAATTTATGTGCACTGAGTTTACATTCTGTTAGTTTAAACTGGTTTATGTGTAACTTCTGTCCCTAGCCATAAAGAGTAGGTTGAGTGATGCCTCTCAGAGAGTCAGAGTATAAAACTGTCCTCTCTGGCTCAGCCTGTTTGAAAGAGTGCCTTAGAGTGAATTGCCTTAAGTACTTGCCATTGAAATTCTCTCCCCACAATCCCCCTATAAAGCCTTAGCAATTATAGCTCAAGAACAGGATCTGTCCTTTCCTGGATTACCATCTTTACGTCATGATTCCAACCAGTCTAGTCAGAATAGAAACTTTCCATTCTTTTCATTGTTACTGCCCTCTGCTTTCATGAGTTTTGGAAAAAAAGACAGATTACCATCAAGCATGTGCTACTATAAGACAAGACACTCAGGAGCCTTCTGATGTGAATAGAAGCAAAATTCCTCTTTCACCTGTTTAGTCTCAATCTCTTATCAGCCTTTCCAGGCAAAAATACAACAAAATGAAAATCTAAGTCTAGCACCGATCAGAATGAGGAGCACCTGCAAATTCCTAGAAGCAATTCTGGGTTCCTTCCGAACCCCAAAATATCTAGGATCTGACAGACAGCAGGGCATGGGCTATCAAAAGATTAAGGTGAAACACTTGAGATTATCAACCAAATGGCACAAAGGTGCTTTCTTATACATTCCTATAGCACTGCTTCCTGCTGAAAAGCTGCATTATCCTGTTCCTTGACCAGGTTGTTCTTAGAAAGATCAAATATGCTTCCAAGAGCAAAGAAGATGTTTCATCAAATAGGACCAACAGTAAACAAGATGGAAAGTGAAGGGAGCTCTCTCTGTAGCCTGATTTATTTTCCAGCATATCTGAGGGCCTGGGTACACAACACGCTTACAGTGGTGTACACTATCATAAACAAGAAGCAGACATGCTGTGTAACCCTAGACTGGGGGTACCTTAATACAATCTAGCGTAGAGCTATCAGGGGGTGGGAGGAGCAGACTTAGAAGTAAAACTATACCAGTATAATTTACACATGTGTGTGCACGTCCACATACATGCATGTGCGTGCAAATGCAAGCACATGAGAGAGAGGAGACAGACATATTCAGGAATAACCATTCACTTAGTATAAATAGCTATTATCAGCTCCTCCACCATCTAGTGACAAGGCATTGTAATCACACCTAAAATTACAGAATCACAAAAAATTAGGGTTGGACGGGACTACAGGAAATCATATAGTCCAGGCCCCTGCTCAAAGCAGGACCATCCCTAACTACACCATTCCAGCCAGGGCTCTGTTGAGCCAGTCCTTAAAAACCTCCAAGGATGGAGATGCCACTACCTCTCTATATAACTCATTCCAGTGTTTCACCACCCTCCTAGTGAGAAAGCATTTCCTAATATCCAACCTAAACTTCCCTTGTTGCAACTTGAGACGATTGTTCCTTATTCTGTCATCTGCTACCCTGACAAGTCTAGCTCCATCCTCTTTGGAAGCACCCTTCAAGTAGTTTAAGGCTGCTATCAAATTCCCCCTCAGTTTTCTCTTCTAAGGCAGCTGCCCCAGGTGAGTGTGTCCCCTCTGGACACCAATGTAATTTACAACACCCAGGCCATGAGGGAAGTGGAAAGTCTCAGAGTCTTCCCAGACAAGAAAACATCCAAAACTGATCATAAAGGCCATTGCCCAAAAAGGTGAAGATAGGAAACCTGCTGTCAATTTCTACTGCTACACCTCTGATCCCAATTAAGCCACATACCACTTTCCATGTAAGATGAATGCCTTCCTTTCTGCTACCCTCTATCTGCTTAGGTGGCAGATTAGAGACATTTAGACAAGTGAGGAAAAGTGGAAGTTTCTCACATGCTGAGCCACCTAGAGCTGGTGTCCTCAGATGGATGGTCTCAACACGTGCTTGAATACCTTTGGTTACTTCCCAGGTGACAATAGCACATCTGTTCCCTGCAGTAGTTCTCAGTGATAGAAAACCAACCATACAACAATTCAAAGGCAATACTGGAAAAAAATTTTCAAGAATCAGCTATTTGTTTAGGTTTAGAGGATTACTGTCCTGCTTCTTACTGGTATGAAGAGTAAGTGAGCCATGTGATACATATCTGGATATGCTGCAAGTATGACAGTTTTTGCAAGAAAATAAACAAAACCAAAAAAAAGGTACAACTATCTGCAGAGCACCCATGTGACAAAGTAAATGGTCTAAAGCAGAGGTTGGCAACCCGTGGCTTATGGGCTAGAAACGGCTTGTGAAGCTATTGAAATTGGCTCACAGATGTGGGCTTTGGCAACGTTTACCAGTGGGGGCTTCTCTGATCCATGGCAGGGAAAAGCAGCGACAGCAGGAACTTTTTCCATCCTGCAGCAGGGACAAGCAGTGTCAGATGGGTCCTAGTGCCCACCCAAGCTGGGTCATTCAGGTCCAGGTTGCCAACTGCTAGTCTAAACTTCTTGGAGCCATCAATCACTTTTCAACATTTCATGGCACTCCTCCTTGAGCCTGTCCCACTGAGGATTATGGCCACATTACTTGAGTTGCTAAACTGATGTTTCCAGCTATGTAATCTTGATGAACACTGAACTTTGGAGTGTCATCAGGTCATTCAAGTCCTATTATCAATGAAAAAAAGCCTACCGAGACCAAGTTGTGACATCAGAAACATACTTTACGTACAGAGTGAAAGCCTTAAATAATGTCCGTGACTTTTGCTCTCAAAATTTGATACTGAAATGCCATGCCTGCACTGTGACAGATGTCACAACAGAACCGAGTCCCTCATTAATGCAGAAATAAACATATAGAACATGTTGTCTTAACTAAGAACCCAGTATGTTTATATATGTGTGCCCTTATTTATTGTACTACAGATGGTGCCCATTATGATGTACAGTCATAAATATGTTTGTGTTTTCTCCCATTCAAGAAAATTATAGTTTCTCACTGGTTACACTGATTGCTGTGTCAAGAACAATAGGACCAATCTTATTCAGACTGGGCTAGTTCCTTTGCTTTTCCCTTCACCTTAGTGGATCTTATTATATAACAAACTGAATTAGGAGACTTCAAGATGTAACTAAAATACCACATTTTCTTGTGTACAGCACAAACCTTTTTTCAAAACTTAGCTGCTGGAAATTTGGGTGTGTATTATAAATAAGGAAATATGGTAATAGTACCATATTTGTGCCGTGGGCGGGGTGGAGGAGCAAAGTAAAAAGGTTCCCTAGCTGCTAGCTGTGGACACTTTCTCTTTTCCCCTACAGAGGCTCGTGGTGCAAAAGCTGTTAATTAGTTATTAATACTTACCAGTATTTTCAAGGAAACATCTTTTTTTTCCCTTCACTCTGCTTTTTAGAAACAAGGTGCATATCTTATTTGGAGGCATGCTGCATGAAAGAAAATATGGTATATTAAATCAATAGATCTCCCTTGTGCTATTTAGTAATCAGCTTAACTTCTGATGAAACGATGCTTTGGCTGGATTCTGGTAGACATCCAGTGCCTCCTTGCTTAACACCCATTGGTGGCCACTGTAAAAAAATCAACATTTAACCACACATATCACAGCGAGTTCTTATGCATTTAATGTTCTAAAGTTGTATGTTATTTTGTCAAATGTTGTCTAAGAGGTTCAAAATTTGTATAAGTGTCTGGAATGTATCCTCTTAAACATGACCAGTAATCTGTCTGAAAAACCTTTACGTTCTTTTAATACTAACAAAAATCCCTGACACCTATGTAGTACTTTTAAAAGGATGTATCATTATTCTCACGTTGCATACAGGGACACTGTGGCAGAGAGGCAAGATTACTTTTCCCACATCAAATGGCAGACTTACATTCATATGCACAATCAGGTAATTTCATGAAAATGGCCATTTAGACACCAGTAAAATATAATTCTTGATCATTAAATATTATTACCATAATGTGCACTGCAGTAGAGGCTAGGGAGGGGTCACAGACAGGCTAGGGACAGAAATTACACATAAACCAGTATAAGTGATCAGAAACCGGTTCAAATCTGCAACACAACATAAGTTCAGTGCCCATAAACCACTTTCAAAATGCCTAAAACTGGTTTAAGATAAAGCTGGATGGATGTAATATCAGACTTAACTGACTGAAGTTAAATCAGTACTGAACTTCTGTCCCAGATCCCCTCCAGATTCAAGTTACTCACAGTCACCCAACAACCCAGGATGCTTTGCACCTCTCCTACAAGGCCCGCCTCACAGAATGGTTGAGCTTGCCTTGGTCCAGCTGTCTGCTCCAACTCTAGCACCCCCTGCTTCTGGCCTGAGCCATTGCAGGCATGTGGCTGTATTTCTGGAATCAAAAATGAATGTCTGTTCATATGCTTATTGGTTCAATCTGCATAGCTTAAACTAATCTGCGACAATTGAATCAATTCAGCCTCAGGTTTTCTGACTGTCTGTACTTAGCCTTAGAATCAGGGCTCAGTTGTTCTCAGTTCTATTGAAACATTAAATAAAATATAACTTCTGTTCCACAGAGTTTACCATTCAGATAGGCACTCTACTCAGTAGAAAGCACAAAATGCAATGGAAGGGGAGGGGATGGCAGAAGAGAAGGGGAACAATGATAGAAACATGTTTTCTTGTAATTTTAGAGACTTACAAAGCTAGGAGGCTATAGCTGGGGAGGGTTGTTTGTCTGCTTTGTTTTGTTTCTAAATGAGGTGACGTGTACAAGAGAAATTAGTAAATCAGTAACAAGCCACTTGCTTTATCATTAATCAAGGGTTAACTTTTAAATGGGCATTGGATAGATGTTAATTTGCATGCTTTTCTTTCTAACCAAAAAGGTAGGTGGCAATTATCTTTTACTATACTTTAGTTTAGTGACATACCTGGTACTACTTTGCTTCCAGACTTGCATGTCATTGTACTCTCTAAAGAGTGATACTGTGCTCAGTTTTACACTGTGGTCTCCCTCTGTAATTTGCTGCAGAGTGCAGTTCCTACAACAGACTTTCTTATATAATACCTGTCTGTGCATTCTACTGCATGTAAGGATCTGGTGTATTGGCTACAGCCTAATCAAATCATTTTACTAATGCTACACTTTTATTGTAACCCATAGTACTATAGTATCTATTAACTCCCACCATATTGTATGTCATTATATCCTAATTTGGCTACACACTAGCAATGAGTTACATACCAAATGAACTTCTATGCAGTGCAGCCTGTTAAAGCATGTAAAATTGATTGTGCAATGATGGCTTTACATTTACATCATAAAGATGAATTTTCTCCTATTGTATTGTATTAACTGTGGAGTCATGCTGTATTTCATTTGGTGATACAGCAGGATGTAATGCATTACGACCACGTAGTGAGATTTCGATAAAATGTCATACAATATGGGAATTAATAGCTACTATAATATTGTATGGTATGGATACCAATGGGAGTACTTACATGAACAGAGTTACTGAGTATTCCTGAACTGGGACCCTAAGAAATGAACCTTCTTTTTCAATTGTTGTTTGGAACAGATCTGCTACCTCCATAGTTGTTATTTGCTGAAATGGTGAAAAAGCCACTGATGAGCAAAGATAAACCAGATCATTTGCATCCTTCTGAAATTTGACAGGACACCTTCCTGAGCCCCTACTCAGCAAGCACTTAAGCTTAAGTTTCACTTCAGTGGACTTTTTTTAGAATTGCTGAACAGAATTAGTGTGTCATCCAAAGACTACTGAAATAAAATGGGCATCTTTACATTGACTCCAGCATGCTCTGGAGACCAGGCATTTCCAGCACTAAACATACTCTGTAAAGAACTGAAGGACCACAATATAATTCCCTTACTTATAATATCTGTTCCCACTCTATGAAGTCCTACGTCAATAAATAAATGAATAATTTACCAGAATTTCTTCCAAACACACAGAATTAAACAACAAGGCACTAAGGAACATAAATAAAACGTACATAAATTTCACATAAAATATTAAAAATTTCAAGAAAATTGTGATGTTCTGCATGTATTACTTTCCACATATGTTCTTATCCAAGAAATATCACTGCAACACAGTAGACAATTGAGACATTTACTTTACCAATTAGTACTTGACTTGTTACAACTATGATAATTGGAAACAATAAATTGTGACAGCTTCTGTTAGCCATTCTTCATACAAATACCCAGTAATCTCCATGAAGTATCAACCAATTCAAATTTCTTTACAAACTCCACAGATTCATGGCTTGAAGGTGCTGGCTTTATTTTAATCCCAGACAAAAAAAATGTTAAGATGGAGATAAGACAATGCACATCTGCAATTTAGGATAAAGTAGGAACACCACAATTATTCCCAAACTAAGCATTATAAACCCAATACAGAGGTAAGATTAAACTCAACAGAAATGCAGTGCATTAAGGTATGGAAACATACACCTAAACCCACCAAATTTACTTCTACTCTATTGCAACTCTTTAAAGTTCCCACAAATTTAAGAATCAGTAAATGTTGTTGGAATTTACCTATTTTAAATACCAGGAGGATATTTTAGCCCCATGTAAGTTAATGAGACTTTTTCCACCAATTTCAATAGCACTAGAATCTCACATGGGACATATAAAACATGAGAAAATTCTCTCTAGTGATTATACATAATTGGCACCCCAGCTTCATGGACGTACATTGTGTATTTGAAATTTTAAAGATAAGAAATTTGGAGTCCATTTAATTTCTGATTCAGTATGTGCCTTCTTTTTGCTCTCAAGTTGTTTGATCCATTAACTACCTTCCTACCCTTGTAAAAGAGTTCCATTATCTCTCAAACACCCCACAGAATAATAATAAATAAAAAATAATAATAAAAAAAACACCTACCTGAAACTCAGTGCTGCAGTCCTTACTCAGGTAAACCTTAAAATTTGCCTGAGTAAGGATGGCAGAGCCAGGTACCCGTTAGGGCTGTGCAAAATTTCACCGGGTGTTTCGTTTTGAAGCTGTTTTGACATGTTTTGAGCTTGAAACAGCGAAATCGAAATGAAACAAAAGGCCTCAAAACAAAACAAGGGCACTCGGAATGTTTTGGAACTTGCAGAATGTTTCTAGTTTCGAAGCTGGGCTTGCTTGGCTTCAGCACCAGTCCCAGCTGGCAGCGGCAGTCTACTGTCATCCTGTACACAGATCCGGGGCCTCGCACCCTCTGGGAGGAGTCCAGCATAGCCCCCAGATCTGCGTGCGGGATGACAGGAGGCTGCCACTGCCACCTGGGACCGGTGCTGAGTGCAGCCCGCACTCATCACTGGGAAGACTGTCACTGGGAAGACGGCAGCAGCAGCAGCCTCCTGTCATCCCACTCACAGATCCAGAGGCCTGCACCCCCAGGAGGAGTCCACCACAGCCCTGCAGCCCTCCCGGTGGTGTAGGCCCCAGATCTGCATGCAGGATGACAGAAGGCTACCACTGCTGGCAAGTGATATTTCAACTGTTTGAGGTACTGTGTTCCAGTAACCTCTGCATCCATCTCCTTGAGACTTGGCAGGTTTCATGCTCTCTGAAGGTGTTACCATCCCTGCAATTTTCATCCAAATCAGGCTGAAAATGACAAAATTATAGGCATTTTCATGATTCCCCATTATAGCCTATGGGCAAAACATCAAAATATGTTGAAACAGTGAAACACCTTTGAAACAAAAGAAAACACTGAAACGAAACGCTGTCCCTTCAAAACAGAAGTTGAAACAAAATGGTGCTGTTTCACACAGCCCTAGCACCTGTGCCTTTTGCATTGTACAGTATGTGCAATACAAACCTATTCACACAAAATCAGAGCCAATGGTAAAACTGAATGTTAGCAAGTTGAAAGGATTAGTTACCTTTTAGTTCTGCCATTTAGTAAGATAACATAATTATTTTGTGATGTCAGGCTGCTATGGATACTAACTCAAAGATGACAAAGGCCACCTTCCTAAGGAAATGTGCATAGCAATATCATGCCAAAGGTTTTTTGTAGGATTTGCTTACAGATTGCTTACAAATTCTGAAGCTTTATTTTTCAAACCAGATTTTAAAGATTCTATTTCTATCTCCTTTTAGTATTATACAATCAATGGTATTTTTATCTTCAATAAAGATTAATTTTGAAGAGAATGAAACATCACAGTTTAGATGAAATTACAGGTGAGAAAAGCAGCTATAATGCATCTTAATGCAGGAGTTGTTGCCTGTGACACCATTATACTGTTTCCCAAGGAATGAAGCAACATAATGGGTTTTTTTCTGTCAGAAGGCAAGGCAAGAATGGAGAGGAAGATTAGGAGGAAAAATAAGGAGCTCCACTTGACAGACTGAGAGATGTTGGCCACTTTATTTTTAACTCTAGAATGCACTCAAAGTGGAGTAATGAGCATGATAAAAGAAACAGGGTGGACTGAAATAGAATAAAGAAGAGCAGTCATCTAGTCTTGCTGGTTCTCATAAATTGTTTCTGAAAGCTGATGAGACTACAAGGACATCTGCCTGACAACTGGTGATGTTCCAGCTTCTGGATATTAGCTCGAAAAGAATTCTGGTGATCTAGCAATTGACCTTGCACTTCCTAAAGAATCTGTTTTTAATAGAAATTTCTCTCATCTTAAATTCAAACACTCATGATTGGCAAGCCAGTAGCAGTTTGGACTGCTGTTAAGAGGAATTTGGGAAGGCAGGACATGGCATTTGGAAGTCAAAAAGTCACTAATGACCAAACTTCCATGAAGTCAGCTCATATTCAGACACCGAAAAGGGAGTGTAAACTTTGTAAAAAATCTTGCCTTCTGGGAAGGAGACTCCCTACTGTAACATTGCTCTGCAGGCAGCTGCTGTTTCTAGAACAAGCAATAAAAGGTGGCTTTGAAAAAGAGAGCTTGCCAAAGAAGATGTTATCAAGTAGGAAATCTAGTCTTCCTCAAGATAACTATCATTCAGGTCTTGTTTACCAAAGCCCAGAAGCTGGGGACACTAGCCAAGGTGTATTCTCCTAGCAAAGTCTTGCCAAGTAAGTCCATCCAGCACTAAACAACAGATTTCTCTTAGTGAAAAAGACTTGCTTAGAACTCTCTTCCATTTAAAAACTAGAGCCCTCCCTCCGACCCCCAATACAGAGAAAGAAAGGCCTGTAGGGGTGGACTTTTACCTACCAAATTTGAGAAATCATATTATTATGGTGTTATATTCATACTTACCAGTGAATGCCATTTTTTTACTAACTTTGCAACATATTTACCTAGTAATCTGAAGGAGAAATATTAAGAACCAGCAGCCAAGTAATAATTAATTTTCTTTAGAGGAAAAATAAAGCAATAAGAATGATGAATTCTTGTTTTGCTGAAAGATCTAGACCATAATCTCTGTCACAGGGAATTAATCTAAAAAGCTGTAATTCACTCTTTGGAAAGTTACACTATAAGCCCTCCTAGTGAAGGTCCATTGTATAGTGTTCAGGGACATTAATACTGAAAAATGTAGTAGTTAGGCTGAGGTAAATTAATTCCCCGGAGAAGACAGAGCCTGAAACACATCGTCCTAAACAGAGCACGGGATTTGTTTCTGTTTCTAACATACAGACATACATGCATACAGATAGATAGGCAGATAGATAAATCTAGATCTATTTATATCTAGATATAGATAGATATAGATATCTGTATATAAATACAAATATATATTATATATTATATTGATATATATTATATATAGGGGTGCATTAATAAAGATTTTGGGGGCCAATATCGATGGCTGATTACTGACCAGCCATATCAGCCAATATTCATCCCGACAAACAGACTGACTACCGGATGCTTCTCTCCAAGTTGCCGGGCTACACTCCTGGCCACATGCATGCTGCAGCTGTGTGTATGCACATGGCATTTATTGGCAACATTATCGGTCACATTGGCCAAACAAAACTAATTGCCAATAATGTTAATTTTCCTTTTATGGGTGCTGATACAATATGGACCAATGTATCAGTGCACCTCTAATTATATATATATAAATATCTATATCAATTGGTCTGTATGTGTTTTTAATCATGTGCTGTGGTACTAGAGCTCTGTTCCACTGTGGATTTGTATGCTTCTATCTGGTAGGCAGATTACAAAGTTTAGGAGCTTATGTGTGCCTCGACCCTGATTTGTACCCAAGACACAGTTGTGGGGGATGAGACGGTTCCATGACAGTCAGGAGACAGCTGGGTAGCGGGGTGGGGAGAGGGATGGCAATGAGAGCAGCACGACCCCTGAGGTGCAGGTAAGGTATGTGGACAAGGAACAGCTTAAGAGTAGTGACTGAGGAACCTGAAGAGCCCAAGGACGCTCCAAACCAGAGTCATCCTTTGATGGCATTTCCACTGAGGCTGGTAAATCCTCACTACTGAACTGCTTATTAGATAGCATAGCGCAAGCCAAGAGCAGAAATCTGCCTGGTGAAGAAGGGAACTCAGGCGTTCTGCTCCTGCAGCTGTAGTCAAGCCATCAGTGGTCCCTTTGCCTGGCTGCATGAAGACAGTGGGGACACAGGGAGAATTAGATTCAATACTGGCCCACAACTGAAAGAAATTAGGAGAGAAACACATGAGAATAAAAAAATGGGGGAGACAAGTGGAAGAAAATCACAAGGATGATAAGCATCAAGGATAGGAATGGCACAAGGGAGTGGGAGGTGGTCACCAGGGATTCTGGTTTTCCCTGATTAAAAAAATTGCAAATTCTCCAATAAAAAAATTTGTAAATACTCTGTTTAAACCACCGCAACAATCTGCAATTAAAATGAAATGTTGCCATATATAGAGGTACTAATTGAACACAATGTTTTATTGATATATTTACAATTGTAAAGCAACCTGGAAGCTTACCAGTGCCTTAGTCACTACAGTAAAATAAATTCCAAGTACCTATGAATTTTGGTATTTGATTTTGGGCCTTTTATCATGGATAAAAATCCAATCCTCGGCCAGGATGTAGGTCCTCTGGCCCCCTGACTCTGCTGCTGCCCCTCACTCCCCATCCACATGCCCCCAGCCCTGCTGGTACCCTGCACTACACCCCACAGCCCCCCGACCTCTGTCTTCCACTAGCCCCGCTGGAGGTTGCCCCCAGCTGCCAGGGCTATGGAATCAGGGACCTGGGCTCATAGCCCCCTGCCCCCTGCAGTAGTGCCCTAGCCCCAGCTGTCACCCACAGGAGGAAGCAGCTGCTGCAGCCCAAGCAGAAAGCCTGGCTCCCCTCCCCAGGGAAAGCATGGCCAAAGTGGAGCCTGTGGGGAGTGAGAGCAAGGTGGGAGAGGGCAGGGTGCTCCCTGACACTGCATGCACTCCTGCAGGGTAGGAGGGACCCATGCCGCCAGACCTGTATGTGAGCCAGGGGCAAATGCAGGCTGCCCGCTGAAGACTCAGGCTCCCCGCCCTGCTGCCCTACCCCAGAGCTCTGCACCCCGGCAGGCAGGACTTGGCACAGCAGAGCAGAGCGTGGCCATACAAGGAAGCTCTTTGCCACCACTGAGAGCCCTGCACTGGCCTGGCAATATACCCCCTGCCAGCCCTGGAGCAGTGGGGGCACAATCCCACACCACCACCCCCACACCTGCTGGGCAGGCAGGGGATACATTGCCAGGGAAGCGTGGGGCTCACAGTGGTGGCAGTGAACTTCCTCATGAGGCCCCACTCTGCCTTGCCATGCTGGGTCCCACCCGCTGGGCTGGGGAGGCCCCTGGGGATGGCAGTGGAGCAGAGAGTCTGATCCCAGAGTGGGCAGGCCACCCCCACCCCACACACAGATCTGGAGGCATGGATCTCCCTGCCCTGCCCCCTCAGGAGTGGACACAGTGGCAGAGAGCTGGCCCCACCCCTATCCCCCAGATGAGCAGCCTGGAGCCCTGTGGCTGCCCATTGTGGCCTTGGGCACCAAGCCCCACGCACCACCCAGCTGGGCAGCAGCCCCAGCCCCAACCCTGCCCAACTCCATCCCTTCCTTCGTATGGGGGCCCCAATACTGCCCCCCTCACCTTGACGTACCTGAGAGAGCTCTCTCCAGACTGCCTGGTGGTCATATGCATGTACATGCACATGATGCCCCCTGCCTGACTGCCCTCCTCCCACTTCCCAGCCCCTTGCAGGCTGGAACTCTGCCAGCCTGCAGAAAGCTATTTGCAAAAGGGCAAAATCCATGCATTTCTCTATTAGAATGAAGAATTCGCATTTTTCTTGGACAAAGGGAAAAATACTCAGTTTTTTCCATTTTTCTGAGGGAAACGGAAAATCCAGATCCCTGGTGGTAACCCAAAGGAAAACTGGGGTACGGAGAGACAGAACACAAAAGGGACAGATGGACTGAGGTAGTAAAAGGAAACAGGGAAAGGCAGACCAGCAGGGAAAGCAAGAACGTTACATGTAGAAAGCAAAAGGCCAGTGGCCACGCTCCTCTGCTCTGCGGCATTCTCCGCAGTCTACCATGGCATGGAGCTAAGCCAGGGGAGGGGACTATCTGGTGCAACAAAGCCGGCTCAGTCTTGATCCTCCATGTGGGCAATCCCATCATCTCCCAGTGACATCTCCTCTGGGGCAATCATAACAGATAGCCAGTCTCCCCAGTGGCTGAGCCAGGCACAGTGGTACAGGTCCTTGCCATGTTTGCATGTGATGTACTGGAAAGTCTCGTCACTACAGCACAGCTGACAGTAGATTTGGCAGGGAGAGCACAGGACTGGCTGGGTTGTGCAAGGCCAGAGCTCTTTGGCAGCCCTGGACCCACAGCATAGGGATCAAGAAGGAGAATGTCTCCTTCTTCAGCTACCAGTTCCAATTGAAGGGAAGGGGTTGATAGGCCTGAATGTAATTGCAGGGCAAAGACTTCTCTGGTGAGAAGTGAGGACAGGGCAGACAGTGAAGAGCTGGAGAAAAGACATGAGCCTCTTGTGGTCATGAACCACCTTGTCCTCACCATTCAGAACAACTCCTCATACCTTCATAAGCATCTGGTGCCCTTCCTTAGTGCCATTCTCAACCAACACCAAGTCATCCATCTTCCTCAATGGTGTCTGGATAGCCTCCATCCACTCAATCAGGGTGGGCAATTCATTCAGAGAGAAAGCAGAGACCACAAGGTCAAGCTTCAACTTGGGCGAGACAGGGAGGAACTGTGAGAAATACACAGCTGAGATGCTGGATGCCTGGGAACCAGAGCCACTTCGAAGCAGCTGTCCAGCAAGGGAGAGCATGGGGGGCTGACCTGTCCACACATGTATACTCATGAAGGCTCTTGCCCCGTCAGCTGCATGCTGCCCAGCTAACAGAGCCAGAATCCAACCAGGTGCAGGGGGGCGGCAAAGTCTGGGACCTGATAATATAGCTCATGGAAGAGTCTGTGGAAGACGGCGGTGAATCTTTCAGACAGCCAAGCTGCCACATATACAAGACTCTGGCTCCTCAGTTTACCTCAGTGCCTCCCAGTGGTAAGTGGTATTTCAAAGCACCTTCCTCTGCAGCTTCTCTTCACTTTCTCTTCCTCTTCACCCTCCTCTGCCACATTCAGGAGAGCTGGTGTGTCTGATGAGGAGGGCTAAACCACCTTCTCCCTCAGATGCTGCTCCAATTGCTGTGCTCTCCTCCTCTCCTCAGATCAGTAGTCTCAATAGGGTACTTCCAGCTCCACAAGCAGTTAGTGAGGGCCTCCATATGATTCTTCATGTCCTGCATGGCAGTATTTTCCACCATCAGCTGCACTGCCTCCACTCCCTCAGCTGGAAGCTAGACTCTCTTGCAATGCAGGATCCCCATGGGGTGCCAGTGGGGGATGTTGCCCAGGACTTTGGAAGAACTGTCCACCTGGATGACCTGGACCATAGTGGCAAAGGGCCTCAGTGGGGCCATGGCACCCAGAGCTCCCTCCACCCCTCTTGCAGCCACCCAGTTGCCATGGAGGTCACCAGCTTGGACAACACCAGTGTAGTCAGTCTGAAGCTGCCACCCCAGTGAGACCCAGAGCTGAATCCTAAGGGGAGCTCACAAAGCAGTCCCCACGTGGTGAGAATACAGTTTCCCCAGCAGCAGCAACTCCCAGCAGTACTGTCACAGTCACAGGGTGTCAATCCAGAGAGGGGCAAGAGGTGGTAGAGACCCAGAGCAGCAGCAATCCCATGCAGTGCTTCCTAAAGGTGGGGGCAAGCAGTGACACAAAATCTTCCCCAGTGACCTGAGAAGAAACTCCTCTTCCCCCACTCTGAACTGGGCAAGGGAGCAACTCCCACAGAGGGGAGTCTACAGTTAAAAAACAAAAGTGACCAAAAACTCTGAAAGTGTAATAGTTTAAGGAGTTTAATGTTTGAGGTATTTAATATTGTGAGATGTAGTTAAATAGTTGGGGTATTTTATAGCTGTTATGTTTGATAAGGTTTAGCAATTTCCTTCTTTACCCTTAATAAAGTTTTATATTCATTTCAGTATCCAAAAGTGCTTGAGAGTAGGGATATTTTTCTCCTAGGACTCCCAGTAAAGGTGACATTTTCCTAAGTTTCCAGGTGGGGGCTCAACCCCCCCCCCAATTCAGACCTTGCCTTTGTACTGCTAGCAGGGCCTGGCAGAAGGGTTTATACGTAAATAGTAGAGGTGCATTGATACATCCGTCCATATCATATTGGCACTGATAAAAGGAAAATTGATATTATCAGCAATTGGCTTTTTTTGGCTGATGGGGCCAAAAATGTTGCTGATAAATGCTATGTGCGTGGGTGCAGCCACAGCATGTACGTGGCCAGGAATGTAGCCTGGCAGCTTGAGAGCAGTGTCTGGCTGGTAAGTCTGTGAGGGGGAAGGAGCATGGGTGGGCAGATCAAAGCCCCTATGGTAAGGAAGGGAGTGGGGCTGAATCTGGAGCAAAGCCAGGGGCAGGGTGTGAGATGGAGCCAGCAGCTCATCCAGGAGTTGTGGGAGGGTGAAGAGGGGGCAGCTCCCACCACTGTGCACACCCCAGGAAAGGCATGGGGGGCATGTGCCCCCTTCCAGTGGGTCTGTGCACAGGGTGAGGGTGGGCTGTCACTGCATGCTTGGGGCCAGGGCTGCACTTGAGCCAGGTGGGGTGGGGTGGGGTGGGGTGGGGTGGGCAGCAGTAGTGCTGGGAGGGAGGCCTATCGGGGTGGGAGGAGGGGGGGTTATGGCAAATTTCACGGTGGCTCTAGTCCCCACATAGTGACACCTCCCAGCACAAGCACAGCTGCTGGGAAGAGGCTGGTGCAGCCCTGGCCCCGAGTGCACAACTGGCAGTCCACCCTCAACCTGCACATAGATAAGGGGGGCACATGGCCCTCCATGCCTCCTCCATGAATGCCCACAGTGACAGGAGCTCTCCCCCCCCTCCCCCATGTTCCCCAAATGAGCCGCCAGCTCCATCCTGCGCCCACCCCACCCCGGCTGGGCAGTGCCTGCCCCAGCCCCAGTCTCACTCCTTCCCTCACTGAGGGGGCTTCAATCAGTCTCCGCCATATTTCCTCTCCCCACAGACTTACCAGTCGGATGCTGCTCTCCAAGCTGCTGGGCTGCATATCAGCAATCAGATTGGTACTGGCCAATATGGCTTATCAATAATTGGCCATCAGCATCAGCTAAAAAATCTTTATCAGTGCACCCTTAATAAATAGTCCGAGTAGCACAGGCCAGAAACCAGAACGCTCTGCCCCACACCTGGGGAATGCCCTAAGTACCAGACAACAGAATCTTGTTCTTTCTTTCTTAGAGTCATAGAGAAGTAGGGCTGGAAGGGACCCCCAGAGGTCATCTAGTCCAACCTGTAGCCCGAGGTAGGATCAGCCCTAACCAAACCATCCCATGCAACCATAACCTAAACACTAAATAAGACTACCCTTAACCCTAACACAACATAGACCCAACAGGTCTATCCTGTCACAGGTAAGAAGGGCTCCACAGCAGCCAATGTCCTGCTTCTATAAAATGTTACATTTAAAAAATATAAATATACATTTAGAGATACATTTAGAGATCAAAAATATACCTTTAGAGATCATAGGTAGAAGGACACACCCTGCCCCTCCACGCTCCATACTCACTTGACCAGGGGGTAAAATTCCTTTCTGACCCCAAATATGATGATCAGTCTGGCCCTGAGAGGAGAGGTAAGACTGTCTAGCCAAGAACCTCCAGCTTTCCTCCTACCAAGAGAATCTTGATCTGCTTCTGGCCCAATAACTCTTGCACTTGTCTGACCACTGGCCCAGTTTCAACAGGAGAGGTGAATGGTGCCCTCTGCCAAACTATTGCATAGGGCAGTCTTCTGAGAGGTAGGAGATCCTCCTCAGGCTGAGGAAGCTCTAGAAATCTAGGCTCCCATTTCCTGGATGAGTATGCTAGCCATTCAACTATTACATAGAGCAGTGGTTCTCAATCTTTTCAGACTCAAGGCATCCCCCATTAGACTTAACCCTCAAAAGATGGCAGCTTTGGCTTTCACTTGTTTCTGACTGCAGAAAATTCTGCTGTTGCTAAGAACTCAGAAAGACCACAACAGGTCAGAATTTTTTTGACACTCTGGATTCCAATTTGAAATCTCTGGATTTTCATGATCTTGTGGATCATGTGTAGGTAGGTGTTTGTACACCTAACATTGCTAATATTGCACAGTATCCTGTGGCTCCTTAAAAGGATCTCAACTGCAGCACCCTGATCGAGACTTACTGATGTGGAAGGTGGGCAGCCCCATCACCTCCCACCACATTAGTTAGGTTTTTACCCTCTAAAGAGGGTGCTGCAGTGGACAGGAGTGGTAGGAATTTGACACATCCCTGTCTTCAATGCATCCAGCAGGTAGCTTTCTGATCTGCATCTGGATTCCCTGACTTGCCCTCTGGAGACACCTAACTCTTCTTATTGACTGTATAGGAAACCTAGGCTTCTATCCCCAGTTCTGTGAATCACTTTCCTCAGGCAAGGAACCATTCTGGATTTTTCTCCACATGCCTTCCATATCAGCTGAACCCTTGGAGCATGTGCTGCCAGGACTCTCCCTGCCCTCTTTCCCTGGGGAGGGTCCTTGGTGGGTGAGGGTTTCATGACAGCAGGAGACCTACAGATTCCCTGCAGGTCTCTCATTGCAGGCAAAATAGGATGGCGAAGGAAGGAGGAGCAAAACAATATGCACCTTTCAGTTCATCTCCTCCCCAGTTCTCTGAAGCTGAAGGACCTATTTCCATTTTATTTACATATTCATAGTACAGTGTAATAGAACAGAACCTCTGCATGCAGCTGTCAGAGGCACACGGTTAGAAGCCAAATTCTGCTCATGTTACTCGCATAGGCTCATTTACCTCATTCCTGCTAGTAAGGTACATTGTTTTTGGCCCTATGACAACAAAAAAATCTCAAGGTTTTGCTAGTGATATATTATAAACGTCCTAAATCAGTACATTTTTGCTTGACCTTGTAAGTCAGGATGCCTGTTTAGTTTTCCCATGTACTTACACTGTCCAACACATAACTAGCAAAATGGAATATGACATCTTATCAGCTGTTTATCATAACGTGTCTTAAAACCATTTATTCTGTAGTCCTTTCTTTCTGATTCAGGCTCAATTACTGGTATGAATAATCTCCTCAAAAATAGCACATGATGCACTTGTGTCAGAGAGACTCTCCACAGAGGCTATCTGACACTCTTTAAAATCAATGAAATTCAGAAATTCGCATCTGGCTTCTACAGGAGAAAATAAAGCAACCCTTTCTCCTGTTATATATGACCTTCTCATTCTAAGACCAACTTGTTTCAAGTCTTGTGCATCTCTCAATCTGCCAAGCATGAAAATGGATAATATCTTTCTTAGAACAGACAGATCTCAGAGTCTATTATATTGGCTGTCTTAACAGATTCTAGCAGTAATTTTCTCTTTCCTAGTAATTGGGATTTTCTCACTGCTCCACACAGTGGTATATATTCTAACTATCCACTCTGTCATACTGCCACAAAACTTATAACAATGTTGATAACGGGTGTTATCAAATTCTGCAGACCTTTCAAACTTTAGGTCTTTTCATGCCTATTCCTCCCTGCCTCGCCCCACCCCTCACCCCACCCTTTTCCCCAGTCCCAAGCAAAAACCATGCTTTCATTTCTTTGCAATCTCTCATTGCTGTAGCCCTGTCATTCTTCACAGTTGATTCATCTTAGTTTTCAAATACTGAGTCCATACTGCTTGATCATGCTTCATAATTCCAGTCCCGATATGCTTTCTACCTTTATCTTTTATGGTATCAAAACTAGGCTATTTATACCAGAGGGCTAAAAATATTCATTTCTAAACAGGTATAAAGTCTTGAAATTCTAAAGCCACCTACCACTGTTTGATTAAATACATTCTACCAGATCTAGTCTTGCCATTCTACTCCTCATCCTTACTTCACTTTCCTATATAGATACTTTCTTAATTAAACCTTGTAGGTGAATTTTTTCAAAGTGCTCAGCAATGGCCAGTGGCTGTGTCAAGTAAGTCAACAGAACAGGTCCCACAGATTTCAGTGGAAGCAGGCATATACCAAGACCAAAGGCTTTTGAACGCTCCACCACTGATTTTATTTGATCATCTGGGCTTAATAAGAACATACTTTGCTGGTAGTGGATAGCCTCTTTTTTACACCCTCTTTCAGGTTTCTTTTTCCTTCCCTCATACAATGATTCCCCTTCCCACACCAATCCAATAAATGGAACCATTACTTAAACTGAATACACAGCTTCATGCACCATCACATTTTGCCGCCCTGATTCACTATCTTGGCACTTCTCAACCAGTTTGGCATGTTCCCTAGGCTGTGCCTGAATGATAATCAGAAGGTTGTAAGATGCTGAACATTTTAAGCAATATATATATATCTTGCTTGCCCACACTTCATAACACATGACCTCCAGGGTCAAGCACCCTCCATCAACTTCTCATACACACAAGCTATAGATTTTTAACTGATATCTTTATTGTAAAAATACAGGTCAGAAACAATTTTTATTTGAATAAGGAGTCACCAGCCTGAAAGCTGAGGAACACTGCACAATCAGCTCTGTTTCCCCTTGCTTTTCCTAAATAACAACCACTAGCTATTTATTCCCACCCCCTTCCATCTATACAGTGCATCACAGCCCCTCTCAATAAATAATTTACAAACAAATGGATCTAAAGTAATGTAAATGTACATCTTAATTAATGCAATAGCAATAAAAAGACAGCAAGGCAGTCATAGCCTTATCCTTGTACAAATAGATGAACTGAGTGCTGAGGATTTTTGTTGGCTGTGAAGGGCCTGAATCCTCCAGCACTGAACAGGAGCAAGGTCACACTAGCACCATTAGTACAAAAGCAAGTCTTCAGCAGCTCCTGCAATTGCTCGGCTCACCCTTTCCTGGAGAAAAGATGTGGCTGTGCTAGCTCCATCCTTACTTCCACCAGTCACCTTCTAATTGTCCCAGTCTCTTGGGCTACAGGAAGCCCCATTAATGCACAGCTCCCATAACCAATTCTTCAGGACTTCAGGATCTGACACAACCAATACAAAGAGACTGCACTGATTCTGCTGCAGTCTGATAAACGTCACACTGTTTCTCAAAACAGTTACAGCCTACTACTTCTCAATACAAACTGAAAAGCTCAGCAAGCTCACACTGGTGAGGAAGAATTTAATGTGATTAGTGAAATCATCAGTCCTGAAGCACTATTAAAATCTTCTGGATGTTCCGACCTGACTGTCCTCTGTCTTAAGTCTTGTGAACTCATTTCACCTTTCCAGAGAGAGTGCAAAAGTGTCAAATGCATGGTTAAGTGCAGAATTCACATTTGATAACATCATACATCCACTTTCAGCCATGCATTTTAAAACTGGAAAGCATCACTCTGATCAGGCAGCCTGGCTTTTAGCCAACACAGGCAACAGTTTCATCCCATGGTCTCTATACCAAGCCCTCATTGACTGACAGAGCTAGAGCATACTTTCTAGGAAAAGACATGCAATTTTTATGTCAAGACTTTGAGCTAAAGAGAACACACCACACCCTTTGGTAAATTGTCTCAATTATCCTCATTGTTATGTAGTTACCCTCCATGGCACCCTATGACTAGTCTTGGCTTCCATTCACTGGATCTTGTGTAGGTCTTTAGCAGGTAGATTGGAGAGTCCTTTTAACTTTCAGAAATCTCTTCCTCCAGGCAGATACTTGCAGTCTGTGATACCTCTTAACCTTCCTTTGGATATACTAGATAGACTAGATAGATTGAGTTACTTTACTTTCTCACCATAGGTCCCCCTTTTCAGGCTTCAAATCGTTTTTGTAGCCCCTCCATTTCCCTTTTTAAAAATACTTTACAATTTTTAATATCCCCCATAAAATGTTGACAATGTGAAAGAACGCAGATATACCAGTAAAGGGCTTACTGAGGCAGTGTACCGTGGTGACACCACCTTCTTCTTGCTTCTTATTATTTTCCTTAGCTATAACATTGCATGGAAAGCTCATGGTCAGTGACTTATTTGCTTTGACTTTTGTCTTCTCCATGTCACAGCTTACCCAAAATATAATCTCTTTTCTACAGTCCTGATGGGATCCTACATTGCTGGTCACAAGGCATATATGATCCTGTATTTGACTTATTAACATACATATTATTCAATTGAACCCTGTTTATCGTGCAGTCCAGATCACTCTGTAGAACCAAACTTTCACTGTTTCCTTACTCCACCAGTTTGTGTATCATCTGCAATTTTCACAGCAAAAAAGTTCTTTATATTTTATTCCAGGACACAAGGTTTAAAAAGAGAGAGAGAGACAGACAGACAGAGAGACAGAGAGAAAATGAACAGTAGGCCTGTGGGACTCTGCTAGAAATATGTCCCATTGGATTATTAATCCCCATTAATAATTACTTTTTGAGATCTATCAGTTATCCGGTTATTAAATTAGTTTGATAAGGGTTACATTTATTTTATAGAGTACATTTGTTTTTAATGACACTGCCATGAGGGATTATGTCACATGCATTGTAGAAATCAAAGTAGGTTTTATTTGTTAAAATACCACCATCTCACTCAAACTTGTGGTCACATTGATAGTCAGTTTCGCAAGACTGCTTCAAGTTTATTTCTACGAAATCTTGGATTTTTGGCATTACTTATATTTCCTTCATCACATCTCAGCTTGTTTATGATCTTGCCCAAATGTCAAACTAACCAGCCTATAATTCCTGGATCATTCTGATTACCCCTTTTAAATGCTGGTACAACATTAACTTTTTACTAGTCCTCTGAAATTTGCCAAGTATTCTACATTTTGGCAGATATTAATATAAATATTTCAGAAAGCTTCATAGCCAAGTCTTTAAGAATTTTTGCATGTACATTTCCTGGTCCTGGCAACTTAACACAGTTGCAAGGCAGAAGAGAATCAGGCTCTTTAATTCTGAAACAAACACACTGAAAGCCTGTTTAAAAGCTTGTATACTGCTATTCATTCTACGTGATTGCAGCCTTACAGGGCACATATACAGGAGGAGCTAGCTTGGGTGCTGAAAGCTGAATTGATGGAGTTTGTCCAGAGCTCTGTCCAAGCTAACATACCCAGTTTCTCAGCAGTGTAAATTAGCATAGGAACAGGAACACTAACATAGCTATACTGCTGCTTGTACTTAATTCAGAACTAGCTCAGGTGTCTTTATCTGGTCTATGAAGGCATTCCCATATAAATTTTTACTTCTTTTTGTGGTATCTCTGCTTTTCCTTTCCTGTGCTTGCAACATTGCAATGTGAAAATGGGATCACCAGAGTTTGGAAAAATGCCTTATAGGAAGAAGAGCCCGGTGTTTAACTTATTAAGATGATCAGGAAGGGTCTCTATCTGAAAGGTTCTAGCACAATTTGCATACTCTATTAAAAACTAAAAAACAATGTATGCAGTTTTCATTTATGAGGGGGCAAAGTTTGTAGGTGCCTGTGCCTGTGCCTGTCCATACTCTTAGCAAATCTAACATTTTCACATGCAGAAAACTGTATGTGCAAGCATTTCCACATATGGTTTTCAAAACCTGATCAGAAAGGCTTGGGGCTAATTTAGGCTCTTGAAGTTGACTCTCCATAGATAAAATTGAGTATTGATGCCATTATGCTAAGAATACAGAAAGTACGAATAGCAAAAACAATTATGAAATCAATGTATGTGGTCTTCAACTACACGCTGCAGAATGATTTGTAACTTTTGTCAAACTCTTCTGATGAAATGTTCTATACATTTCAGATATCCTTTACCTTCCCTGCTCAAATAAAAAAAAAAATCAGTTGATAAGAGCGGCATCCTGCTTTTACAGTGTAATACCTCAGATAGGACAGCATGCAACCCAAAGGAAAACCAAGATCCTAAACTCTCACCTGAAGCTTTAATTCAAGTAAAATTCTCCAGGTAAAATAAGAGCTATTTTTACAGAGTTTTAACACTATATTTTAGTATCATGTGATCTATATGAGAATTCATGTATGCTAAAGTTAAGGTAGAAATATATGTTTAACTGCTTCAAGTTTAGTTCTTCCTGTCCTACACATACTTTTCTGTTTGTTTGGTCATCATACCTACTGTATCATCTATTTATGAGAAGAACATTGTAAGCTTATGCTGAATTATCTACACGCTCTAACCATTGAAATAGCAGAGACAAGATGTAGGAACTTGTAGGAACACTGTCAGAGCTCATCACAACTGACTTGTTGCGGGGGGTGGACAGACCTTAGGTATACCGCAATTACATGCTACATATTCTGGCTTTTACAAAATCTTGAAAATATGTGACATGGAGAAACTGCTGGGAATCTCCAGTTGGTTTTCTTCCATTTTGAACAAGGTTTTTAAAGGCTGCTTATCTAAATCATCAGTTAACAGCTAAATTAAGCTAGATTTACACAAACAGCAGTGCCAAAACCTTTCAGGACTCTGTTATTGTTCTTCCAAGGTTTTCAGAGAAAGTCAACAATAAAAAGACAATCAATGAGGTTAATTATAAGTTCATTTTCATTAGATTTTTTTTCTGAATGAAAATATTGGGTACAATTTTCTGAAATGCTCCCACTGAAACTGATGGTAACTCCCACTCCACCTTGCTGCCTTCAGTGGAGGCAATCAGGCCACCTCCAAAAACAGTGGAAATCTCTACACATCAGTTTTGTGCAAACAAACAACCCAAGTTATCAGTTCTACATTTCTACGCATGCAGAGTTTGAGAGAAACAAACACTGTACTGTTGGTTGGATTCTTATCAAACAGCAACAAAATTCACATAGTGGGGTTTCTAGTAATTTGTGTTCACTTGCACAGAAATACAGTTAAAGGGATTAATTCATTCCCAATTTCCTTGGATTAGTTTCTGCTAGCATTAAACAAGGCACCATGTTTTTACAGTTGGAAAGCTTACTTGGGATGTGGAATGTGAGATGTGCTGGTGGTAAAAGGACATGGACCAAAGCAGGCTGAGGATGCACCAAGTCATGCTCCTACACTGGCCAGGTTCCAATGGAGCCTGATAAAGGCCATCACCACCTTGCCCTTTGCTTAAAGCAACTCGCCAGGGCAGCACAGGAGATCTCCCTGGTGCAAACAGACTGCAACTTGTACTTCCCTACGCCAACCAACATGAATTTATAAAATGAACAGCAGCATATACGAAAACATTTTATAAGATAAGAAGAGGAGTGGCTAATGCCACAGAGGATTCCCAGAGCAGAGGGAGTCCATTTGAAGTCAGGGCCATATCTATCAACACCATCCTCAAACTATTACAGGATTAAAACAGAAGTAACAACACACACACGCGGTAGTGTAAAAATGTAAACACGATAAGCAGAATAACCATTATGTGTACGTACAATATGTGTATAGCTAGCCTAGCACATAAGAAAGGCAAAGAGCTCAAAAAGGCTCTCCGAACAAGAAATTCCTGCAAAGACCTTCTAACTTCAGCTGGCAAGTTGCAAACTGGTAAAACCATAGAGCAAAAAACTGGGAACAGCCAGAGCTGAGACACTGAAGTGAATGCAGCCAAGTGCCAGACTGAGGGAGCGACTGCACACTCCCTCTGACAACAGTTGCCTTGTGCTTCCAAGCAGCTTGCAAAATGTCTTCAGGTTCAGGGGCTTTCCCAGGATTTTGCTTAGATGCAATGCTCCCGTCCTCCCCAAGTTACTGAAGAACGAACAACTTTTTCCCTTGTTCCAAGTGCTTGACATCGCCATCTCCACCTGAGATCTTGTTCCTCCCTCTCCTCTACCTCCTGCCAGAATACCATCCGTCTGAGCCTAATCTCTTCCCCAGGCTGTCCAAAGGGCGCCTATCCCCCAGCCCAGCCGCTCCAACCCGCTCGTCTCCACGGAGCCGGAAGCCGAGGCAGCCTGGCGAGCCGGGAGGGAGAGAGGGAACACCCGGGATCCCCGGGATTTCTCTCTCGACCCACTCGGCTTCCTCCGCCCGCGCTCTCCTCGGGGAGGCACTCAGTGCCCGCCACGGGGGATTTCAAACGCAGCCGGCGGCTGCGCTCGGGCACAGCCAGCCCCTGCAGGGGGATCTCCTTGCCCCCGGCACGCGGGGAGTCCCGTCGTCCCTGGCACCGGGGCGCGGGCGAGGGCGCGGGCGAGGGCGGGCTGCTGAGGCGGGCTCGGCCGCGGTGCCCCAGCGCCTCTCCGGGGACGAAGCGGGCGGACCCCCGCGGAGCTCGCCCGGGCCCGGCTCTCACTCACCCGAGGTGAGCTGCATCCAGGCGCAGATCTTGTAGACGGTGGCCGTGTTGCAGAAGAAGAAGAGGATGAAGCAGATGATGCAGGCGATGATAAGCATCATGGAGAGGCCGATGAAGAAGGAGGCGGCTTTGAAGGCCCCCGCGGGCAGGCTGGAGAAGTCCGTGAAGCTGCCGCTGCAGGTGAGCTCGCGGGAGAAGCCGTTGCCGATGCAGTAGTGGAAGAGCCCGAAGTAGCCGGCCTGCGGCGTGTCCACGCCGTCGCCGATCCAGTAGGGCTGGATGAAGCACACCACGTTGACGATGGCGAAGCAGATGGTGAAGATGGCCCAGAGCACGCCGATGGCCCGCGAGTTGCGCACGTAGTTGGTGTGGTACAGCTTGGCCGCCTCCTGCGCCGGCAGCATCGCCGCGCCCGCCGCCGCCGCCGCCGCTCCGGGCATCCTGGCCGGGCCCCGCCGCCGCTTCACAGCCTCAGCATCGCCCGCAGCCGCCGCCGCCGCCGCCGCCGCCTCTCGGGGGGAGCATCCCCCGCCGGCAGCAGGCACCCGCCCGGCCCGCGCCGCCGCCGCCGCTGCCGAGGGCGGCAAGTGCGACCCCCCCGCGCGGGGCTGCCAGCGCTGCCGCCTCCCTCTGCTGCGCAACCGCGGCCCGGGCTCCTCGGCGGGCGGGGCTGGGGCTGGGGCTCCCCTCCCGCCCGCGCTGCCACCCTCGTGTCCCCTCAGAGGGGCTGGGGCAGGCCCACCCGGCTGCGCCAGTGGCAGCGGTGCCCACAAATGGTGGAAAGCATGATTGTTGTTGCCATGATCTCTGGCGAAGGGCAGACACATACCAAAAGTGTCCCCCCCTCACCGGGGACACCAGGAGTCTAGGTGCACCCCCGGACTCAAGGGCTCCTTCTCTGCTGCCACGAATGGTGAAGGAGAAAAACCCGAAAGCTTCTGTGCGTGCCACGTCGGACCAGCGCCAGGCACGATATAGGATGTCCATTGGAGGGGGTTAGGCCCGGGGAGGCAGGGGCACACAAAAGGGCTTGGCTGTGGGGTACCTGTGTCGGCAGCTAGCTGCGCATAGGTCATGCAAGCCAAAACGTGAAGGCAGAGGTTGCCTTCCGCTGGCCGCTGGCCTTGCTGTCCCTGTCTGTACAAGAGTTAGAGCCAAGCCCTGAAGAACACAGTTGTGAGAGAAGGAGTCAAGCTGGGAGCTGCCCCACGCCATCTGCAAAGCTGACCCTGTCTGTCTGTGCAGAGGTGGGTGAGAGAGAGGACGCAGGCTGTGGAGGGTCACCACCAATGGAAGCAATCAGGCCACTCTGTTCTCATGACTTTGGCCTGGTGTATTTTGCAGCGAGTATTTTGGTATGCAGCTGCAATTAGCATATATTAACAGGTGATTATCCTATGCTAATAATCAGTCATACATGTCCCTGACACTTGAAGGCATGGTCTCTGACCTGTGTGTTCAGTCTGAGTTAATAACAATAATTGATAGCATAGATCTATATATAGCACTCTGAAGATTGTTCTCTCCTGAGACTGCACAGTCACAGAGAAAAAGAAATGAGAAAGAGAGCTCTTTGAGAGCAAAGAGGCTAGGCTGTACTATTCTAGTCCAAATGATTTTTTCCAGTCTCTGCAAAATTATGTTCAGACTGATGCCACCAGAGGGCCACACTAAATTAATTATTAGTACTGGTCAAAACATGGGGAAAAGCCTTGGTGCAAAATGTTTTATGTAATTTGTTGACATTTTTGTATCCATTGGAGACAAAGTTCAGTAATTCAGAGGCTTTGGGCTAATAGAAATGCTGACTGTTTAAAACCTCATCATGCCTAGTTACCCAATTTTGTTTCTTTTGCAGCAGATGAGGTCTGACCTACCAACTGCCATTTTTCTCCTTGTGTAATTACTTAAATATGTCTGATGTTAATAAAAGTTGCATTGATGAAATATGCTTTAAAGAATAGACCAGATGCAATGTATTTCAGCAGAGTCAGAGCCAGCTAAAACAGCTCTTTCCATTGCTCAGGGACAAGAAATTGAGATGGAACTAGATAGAGACAGTACAACTAGACAGAGACAGTACAAGGAGAATGATGTCTTAGTTAGTTTTAGGTTTCAGGTGGCAGGGAAGGGAAGGGAAGGGGGGGCTGAGGAGGAGCTGGGTAGAACTGACGCCAGCAGACTGATAGTTCGTGCCTGCAAGGACTGCAGAAAGCAAGATCCAAGAAGAATTTAACAGAGCACAGCTGTTGTGGTCCCTTTTGCTACAAGGACCAGATAAGTTACCTGGGACTCAGATATTCTCCTTCCAAATGTCCCAGACCCTTTGGCATTTTGTGGCTACGTTTTTCAAAATATCCAAGTGTAAACTCAGTGCAAGGCGTTACTGCGGAGATCTTTCATACATCACATTACCTGGGTTGAATATCCTCTTTTAAGAAAGAAGCCACTTTTTTACCAGAATGGAATTAAAATGTGTGATGGAGGCTCTTTGGCACTGCTGTAACAATACTAATGATCCTGGTTTTTGTCTCTGATAGGTGTGCCTCAGGCTGGCAAGGATGGACAACATCACAAAACTGAGATTTTTTTTAGTGATAGAGGTGATTGCTCCTTAATATGAACAGATAATAAGAGAACAAGCCCTTTTACCTGGATTTCCCCACACTTTATTATTTCGCTGTTCTCTTCTAATTCCTCTTGGTTTTTTTAATTCTCTAAACTTCCCAAGTAGGTGTATATTTCCCCTGATACTGGATGTTAGCCAGGCATTACAAGTTATCCTCTTTAATACATCTCAGTATCAGTTGTACTGAAAGACTTACATAGTCCACAGCATTACAAATCTTTAGAGTTATCCTACAACATGTATATTTGGAGCTGAAACATGCACAGCCAGTTGTATTGCTGGAGGAAGGAGGAAAGTTCTGAGCTATAGGAGTTTAAGAAGAAAAATTGTAGTCTATCAGTGCTAGGGCAGAGCAAAAGTCAATGAGGAACTTCAGTGCTACAGTTCCACCAGTCATGGCAACCTTCAGGTGTCAGCGGGAACTCAGGTACAGCATGAAAATTAAGCTAGTAATATGTAGCCTATAGCCTTGATGTTTAGAGCATTCTCTCCATTGCAGTTGGGGAGATACTACCCCAACACCAAAGACATATATTTGGAAATACCGTTACAGTGTGGAAGGACTTCACAGAGAAAGCTATTAACATCACTCACACTGAGGAAAACATCAGTAGGATTGCGTTTTGAGCTGTAGTAGTTTTCTGCTATTTCAATCAAGCTCTCAACTTATTAGTAGTTCCTATAGTTAACCGCCTAATTAGTGTTTTTTCATAACTCGGAAATGATGAGCTACAGGATCAAATACTTATCTTCTAGATGACAGCAGAAATTGTTCTCCTGATGTATGAGACTCCTGAAGTCATAATGGAATTTCATTTAGGAAATCATCCTAGAGGTTTGCAAAGATATATGAACACTGCAAGTGTTGTATCTGATTTTTGGTTTTTTGTTTTCTTATCAATGGTGCAGCTGTGCCAGTGTGGTAAGCTGTACTGCAGAGTATGCATAGTTACTTTCACCAGGGTGTCACCTATCATGAAGAAAGGCAGAGATGATGAGTGGCTGCTGGAGCACCAATGACAAGCAAAACAGAGAGCTGGAAGAAGGGAGCAGTTTATCCATTAACTAATTCTATTTGTCATTTTCCTGCTCAAAGGAAGGGGATGTGAAGGTGTGCAGCAGTCGTCAGTGACATACTTCCATGCTGGGAGACAAAAAGCCCCTTCCCCCTGCCTCCCCTTTGCTAACCATTAATTTGGTCATTTTGTTTTTTTTCAAGAGAATTCATAAAAGGAAAAATGAAAAGAGAGAGAGAAACTGTTAAACAACGACTTCTATTGTTTTGTTTCATTATGGCTGAATTTTAAATTATACTTTAAAGACTTTATAGTGATTTGAGATTCAAGCTTTAGGCAATGCTGGTGAAACAGTGTTGAGTGCAGACAGGTATTGACTTGGCTCCTGTCAGGCTAGTCCTGAAGAAAGGAGGCAGGAAGCTTGAGAGTCAGCCCATATCAGTTCCTCTCAAGCCTGGCGTAAAAGGGAGGGGTATTTGTAAGCCTTCACGCAGTCAACTTGACAGGTGGCAGAGCCAGTGCTTTGAACCGCCAGAGCTCTTACTGAGAGGCACGATTACACAGGAGAATCAGCATCATCAGTGTCGTTGTTACAACCTTGCTGCTGTGTGAAATAGCACTACCCTATTGGATAGCAACAGGTTGGCATACAATATAGTAGGGGTGTGCAAAGCAGGGCCTATTTGGTTCAGATTAGGATTCAACCCAAATCAGGGACAGTGATTTGATTCGTTGATTTGGATCACTGTCCCTGATTCTAGTCGGCTGAATCCAAATTTGAAGATTCAATGCTGATTTGGAGAATCAGTGATTCGGACATAGAAACAACTTTAAGAGTTTTTTCTACATACCTTCAGGTAGCAGACACAGCTTGTGATCATTGCAATGATGGGGAATGCAGAGGGGCCATCCATGTGCTCAGCAGCAAACCGAGAAGTGGACCAGAAGTACTTCCAGTCTGCCAGGGAGCATGCTGAGGGTCCCCCCCCACCAACCCTCCAGCTCGGTGATCAGTCATGGAGGAACCCCAGGTGTCCCCCCTCGACACAGGAGGCGCCAGTTGCTGAGCCGGGGGGGCCATAGGGGGCCCCCAGTGCCCTCCCTGGTAGACCCAGAAGTGGACTGAAAGTGCTTTTGGTCCACTTCCAGGTCTGCTGCTGAGCATGCTGGGGAGCCCCCCATGCTCCTGTGGGACTGGATACAGCCCATGGACCCAGATGGCTTTGGCTTTGACTTTGCCTGTGCCCATTCTCATTCCTGTGCCCACACCAGGGCCAGAAGTCAGGGAGCTACAGTACAGCTGGACAGCTGGAAGCTATGCCTTTGCCACTGCCACTGCCATTGCCACTTCCCCCAGCCCCTGCCCCAGCTAAAGCATGGGGCAGGCTAGTGGGGAGTTGCACTGCAGCTGGGAAGTAGGGGCATGGAGAGAAATGGCAGTGAGGATGCAGCTTCCACCTGCCCAAACCCACTGCAGATCCCGATCAGCTGGAGGCAGCATCTGAGTCACAGCCAGAGACTGGGAGAAATAGTGGTATAGGCAATACTTCCAGCTGCCTGGCCCTGGCATGGGCACAGACCCAGACTCCACTGCTGATGTGCTGCCAAAGCCACCCAACTTGTATCAAATGGGTGCCAGGCTATTCCAGCCTGCATCTTGCTGAAGGTTGCTGGCCCCTGTTACAGAGTGAAAAATCTAACCATTTCTTTAAAAAGAGAAGGCAGAGGTTGCAAAGAAAATGCAAATGTTAAAATAAACTATTAGGGAAGATTCTCCCTAACTTAAAACTTGAGTTAAACAGTTGGTTTCAGTTAACTTGTATATGATGGTCTTTTACAGGTAGGTCTTGGAGCCTTCTATTATAAGACCCTGTTTTCAGTTCTGTGCTCATTACAACACATTCATATCCAGAGCCTGGCAAAGAACCCCCCAGATCCCTGGATCCCACCGTTCCCTTGCTGTTGGCAAATCTCTTGGAAATCCACAAGCAAAACACACCATCTTTCTCTGGTGTTATTCCATGCTTAGTTTAAGTGCCAGAGGTCTGTGTGATGGACTTAAAGGTTCTTTCCAGCTCTGCTTGTTAATTAGGTTTAACTGATGTGAGGTCACATGATAAAATGTTTACATGTTCAGTTTTAATTGTTTAAAAAACTAGGAAATTGCATACACAAGGCACTGCATTAAAAGAATAATATTAATGTTGCAAAGTCAAGTATTCAAAAGTTAGAAAATGCCAGCAGTCTTTATTCAGCCCTCTTGTGCATATGTGCTATCATACAGTCTTTTTATTAACTGACTTCCACTTATTTGCATTTTCACAGACCTGCATGTTGTAAATTAGCTTCTTTTCTACCTTGGAGAACATGTAACACCAGCAGTCTCCCTATGCCTGATGAAGTGTGTTTGTGCCTGAAAGCTTGCAAATAACTTTTTTCCAACTATTTAGTTGGTCTAATAAAAGATACCACATCTACCCAAAGAAGCTTGCCTGCTTATATTAAATGACATACTTTTTTGCTTTAAGACTCATTCAGATAGCTGGTGCTGACTTTATGAACAGGTATTCAGTATTTTGGTTAATTGCTGAAGGTGTGATTGGCCTCATTTACTGCATATTTAAACTGCTCTGAAGACAAAACTATTAGTTCTCTCTTAAGTTTTTTTCATGGCAGTCACCATCACATCATCTGACTGTTTCACAAATAATAAGGTAGTTATTTTCAAAACACCGCTCTGTAATGTATAGGGTAGTATCTCCATTTTACAGGGGAGGATCTAAGGCCCAGAGAGACAGGGTCAGAGAAGTATCCACTGATTTCAGGTGACCAGTCGGAGGCACCTACAATCCGATAGTCCCAGTATTTAGTACTTACATCACTCCTTATGTTCAGAGTGGAATTCCAACTCGCTGCAGATGAGGCTGCAAATGCTCAGCACTTCTGCAAATCAGACCCCCTAGTTTCAAGTTGGACATTCATAAAATGAGGCACACACAAATACATAACCACTTCTTAAAGTTTGTTTTAAGTAACTTGCCAAGCATCACATAGGAGCTCGCACAGACAGGTAACTACATTTTTAAAGGTAGAATTTGCTGTCTTAACCGTGAGACCTTCCTTTCTATTCCAACAACCCTGTGCCAGCCTCAATATAGATTTTCCCACTTCTGCAACAAATGCAGTGAAGATCTTAAAGACAGGAGTCTTTTTCAAGCCCGATTTATTACCAAAGCAGCTTTTTCCTACGGACTAAATGGAGCAAAAATATTATGTGGGGATGTAAATATAGACTGAATTATAATGAAAATGCATTCATTCTGGCTTTTCTTAGATTTTGCGTGCTCGTTCTTAACATAATGCTCTTTTAGCATAGTTTTTTTGGATATAATTCTCAAGTTTAAGAGAAGTATGATTGCTATTTTAAGGATGCTACAATTAAATTGTAATTAGTAACACAAATAGGTATGGACAAACCTTAAAGAATTTCCACAATACAAGCAGAAGTAATCACACAATGTATTATGAGGCAATCATTGTTTGATTTATCACTTAATCATGAGCTCACAGGAAAACGTACCATGCAGAACAAATAAACATAATAGGGAAGTAACAACAAGTTATGGCCAAAGATAATTTTGATTTCTCACATGTACTTAATATGTAGATCCCCTATATCACAAACAATCCAGGGGAGCTCTGACTAAATCTCTCCTTGTTGATTCCTGTAATCACTAACTGTACTCTTTCAACAGTGCAATATAAACCTGCCATATAACTATGATGTGCATATTACATGTATCCATGCATGCCCACACACAGATTTTTAAAGTGAACTTGGAGATTTAGCTGTACAACTCATGTTAAAACTAATGAAAAGAAGGAAATCTGGTAGATTTCATTATTGGTGCAGAAAAGAAGTCTCAAAACTTTACTTAATTATAGATCAAAAGATTAGATGTTAACCAAGTAGATATACGATCACGAGTATGAATGAAATAGGGAAGGATTAGGTTTGCAGATGGCAAGTAAGGATGGAAAAGCAAACACCTGAGGTGTAACTGAGGGAGCATACATGAACAAGTTACTGTGAGCTAGGATGTGTACTTACAGGATACAGCCAGAACCGACCCTAGCAAGGTATGGGGCCCAGGGCAAAACAGCCCGTGCAGGGCCACCTTAACACTGCACGGGGCTGTGGTACCCCCGCAAGGAGGGGAGGGTCTCCGTGCTTCTTTGGCAGCACAGGGCTGAACCACCAGCTCCAGGTGGGCCCTACAGGAGGGGCTGTGGTCGCTCTGCCCAGCTCCACGAGGCTTCCCCAAAGCACAGGGCTCGGGGTGGTTGCCATGATTAACTGTCCCCTTAGGGATGGCTCTGCATGCAGCTATTCTTTGGTAATTGCCTGTGTCCACTCAGCCAACACTTCCTCAGTGAAAGTGGGGCAAGCTACTTCACAAACACATGAACAGTTACAGTGGAGTAACTGATACACTCTATGTACACACCCTAACTCACCTCATAATACATTGTTTTTGCAATCGCACATTTATCAGACAATAGATATGCAAAGCATTTCTTTCCTGAGAGCTTCCAGCAACAGCCTTTTTCGTTTCTTCTCTTCACAGTCTGGTCTCATTCACTGCCTGATTTTCACACTGTATAGCTACCTATCATTGAGAAGTCATTGCTGCGCTTTTCTACAGCCTTCTTCCCAGGTTGCTGTGACGCAACTTAATGACAAGTTTACAATTTTGTTAGAGAAGTCACAGAAGTCACAGAAACCATGAAGATACTTCACAACTTTCATGATGCACCCTACTACTCACTGGGTGCATCTACATAAGATGCTAATGTGCAATAGACTAATTCTACTGCGCATTAGTGCGTCACTGCAAAAGTCATATTAATGTGCAGTAGACTCAGTCTACTGTGTATCAGCATCACTAAAATGGCGCCAGTGCTACTACGCAGTAGTGCTGGTTACTACACATTGGGCACATCTACACAAGATGCTACATTGGTATGGTGATGTAGTGCGGGTAGGCACAAACTGTGATGCTGATGCTACATTGCTGTAGTGATGAGCTGCGTTGCTGTAGCTCGTTGCTACAGCTCATAGCATCTAAAAATAATTGTGCACTGCTGGGACTGCACAGTATTGGCAGGTACTGCATAGCCATTTAGTACACAGTACCAAATGAACATTCAGGGGCACGTGTAGATGCACCCATTGCGTTAATACTTGTAACTACAGGTACCAAACTTAATGCACAGTACCTAAAGCACATTAACGCACATGTAGATGTGCCCAGTCAGAGGAGAATGTTTTGGATTATGGGAGATGTAGTTCAACCAAAGGCATAGCCAAAGAGGAAAGATACAGAGAATTAGTTAGGGTTAAATACTGTAATGGAACTGGTCCAATTAATTCAATTTTGCTGTTATTTTTAATGTCTTGAGGAGTTTCTAGAAAGCTACAAGGTATTAAGGAAAATTCTTCAAAGCTCATGTTTCATGAATTTTAACGTGCATGATATTTGTCTAACAATTTCAGGATTGATTTTGACCACACAGAAATGAAACTATGTCCATAGGGCCCAATTCTGATAGCCTTCCACTGAGGATTACCCTACTCTGTGAACAACCTCATTGATTGTAACTCGCATATGAGTTGCGGTACTATTTGACAAGTATAAAGGCATCAGAGTCACTCATAATGAATAATTCAAGGAGCTCTAATATTTGGAGACAAAAAAAATTAATTGACTTGGCCTCAGAAACTTTTTTATGCTGTCATGGCTATACAAAAGAGCTGTAAAATAGGCGGATGTGATGATAAGGAAGGAAGATTTCCTAGGTCATTCTGAGCCAAGGTCATGGCTCTTCACTACATCTTCTCACTAACTTCATTGTACAGAGATATGAAGAGTGATCAAGAAGCAGAAGTGCAGTAAAAATTTGTTGGGTTTGTTTGCTGCTGTGCCCCCTTGAGGCTGTGGGAAGAACATAACAGAGTAGTCTTGTGTCTGCTCCAACCTATGTCATGTCCAACCCAGAATATGAAGAGAACCAAAGCAGAAACAAAGGAAAGTGTAAAGTCTTATCCTTTCTCACCAAGCTGAAATTGGACTGTCATTTGATTAGCATTTCAGATGACCTGACATTACTTTGGACTTAGTCAAGCTCAACTAGATACCAATATTGTTAGCATCTTAAAACACATGCCGGTACAAATTAGGAGTTTTTTCCTATTTTAAATTATTCATGCTGTTAAAGATTTCCTTGTAACTATTACAGTGTCTGTCTGAAGGAAATCAGCAGAGTGTTTCCCTTTAAACCTGAGAACCAATAAACTATTAAAGAGAACAATAAGTGTGAAAGACAGCAGCCCCAGTGTGCAGTATCTCAGTTGTCATGGCAACCCAAGGTCTCTTCACTGATGAGCTATTGCTGTCGATCAAAAAACATTAACTTTTACATTCTACCTTTTTATGATAGTTTCTGCAGATTTTTAGCCAACCTGCCCCAGGAGCCAGGCTATAGTGTTGAGCTTTCCAAACCTGGGGAGTAGGAAATGGCATTACTCTCTATTCCTGTCTTGAAAATGCAAAGAACACATCAGAGATGACTGGAATCATGGTTCTCAATGTCACAGAGTAAAGTACTTTTGTCATTGCTATTTCACTAAATGTAGCAGCCCAGTATGGGTCTATTTTAAACATTAGAAGGGAGAATTTAGATGTTTTTTCTCCCTTCTCCCCCTGGTGCACAGTCCCACAACTGGCTGATAATTACAAATTGACCATCCCTAGGGTTCCCTCATGGCAACAGCAGTGAGAGGCTGATTACTTTCAGCAATTTAGAAGCTACACTCTAAGGGTCTTTGCAGCTGGCAGGGACAGGGGTGCAAAATTGAATACCACACAAATGATGTGTCTACATGCGCAAATAATCTGGGAGCAGTTTACTCTAGATTAAAGTAACCTCTCCTGGGCATGTGTCTACATGTGCAGGGACACAGTAGCAGATTTGTTGCTCCTGCTCCCTGTGGCCCTGCACCAGGCCCTGCAGCAGCCAGGGGGGAGTTCTAGACTCCCCCTGAGTGCTACCCCACAGGCCAGGAGAGGGGCTGCCCCCAGGAGCTGCCTGCTGCCAGGACAGACTCTGTCACCGGAAGCCAGGTAGGGACAATGTCCCTCTAGTCTAGCAGACCATGCTCCATGATCATGGATCCAGGACAAAGAGATCCTTATTGTATTAGCTCCCAGTCAGGGGTCTACACATGCACTACTATGCAGCAAGTAACCTCAGGTAAATTTGCTACTTGCATTTGCAGCTAACAAATTTACTCACAATTAGAGCAAATTACTGCACAGTAAGTACGTGTAGACAGTAGACTGTTCAGTAATTTCCTCTAATCTCGAGTAAAGCATCTCATATAGACACATCCAAAGGCTTTCAGTGATAAGAGAGAAAGTTGGACTTCCCTAAACTGTTTAAGATAGCCAGTTGCCAAGAAAGGGGGCCAGTTTGCATATCTCCCCTCATTTCATAAACCAACAGAGATACAGGGAACTGGAGGGAAAGCAATTGGAAGCAGGGTGTAATAAGTGAAGCAAAAGAGAAGATATGTAAAAGAAGGTAAAATAAATCAAATAGATGCATTATTTGTAGAAGCAGAGTGAGGCAATATGGTAGGAGAGATTGAAGGAATATGAAGGAAAAAGGAAGAGAAGAGAAAGGAAGAAGACAGGAATAGAAAAGGGATTACATGACATGGGTGCCTGTGACAGCAGTGTGTTCAGACTCGATAACCTAGGAAATCGCTTTCAGTGCTATGTTTCCTGAAAAGAGGGGGTCTTTAGGAGGCCGGCTGAAGAGGAAAACAGCACAAAATGCAAAGCTGAGGAAAATCAGGAGAAAGTATCTTGATGAGACCAGAAAGATGAAAAGCAAATGGCAGCTGAAAAATGTGAAGAGTATAAAAGATTTAAAAAATTAAATGGAGGGAAAATAGAGACTGGAAAAGCCCGCAGCACTGATTAGAAAGCAAGAGTAGAGCGAGAGGAGAAAAAATTGGGAAAGAGAACAAAGAACAAACCTGGGATATCAGAGCAAGTTCCTCCAGATTTCCTGTAAAATAGGTTACATTAGAAATCAAGCATTTTTATTTTAAGTGAAATAACATAGATGAAGTCTGTGGGAAAGGATGAAGAAGAAGAGAGCAGAGAATCAGTGTGCCTGCTCTGCTGCACAGGGCACTGAATGCTAAAATGTCGGGTTGTTGCCTGTTTTCCCAAAGAAATGGTAGTCTCGAATACACCTATGCTGGCATGAGACAGTGGATATGAATATAGCATATATATCAAGCCAGATCCCAGATACCAGCAATGGTGCACTCAGGAAATGACACAGGGAAAGGTGATTGTAGAACAAATTTGTATTCCCCTTGATCCACAGCTCAACTGGAAGACAATTCACCGTCCAGTACAATTTAGGGCAGCTTACCTAAAAAGTCCCTGAGGGATCAGTTTAGAGCCAGGGATCATTCATTCCATCCAGGGTTGCTTGCACCACATTAGGGACCGAGTGTCAAAACCCTGCTGGAGTCTTTCTATACCGTGCATGGGCAAAATACGGCTCACAAGCCAGATTTGGGCACCAGGCACTTTCATCTGGCCCATGGAGCCCAACAACAAATTGTACTCCACCTAGCTCTTCTGCCCACGATGATGGGAGCAAGGTGCCCACATATACATATGCCCCCTACATACCCTATTGAGCCTTGCTCCCACCCTCATGGGTGGAGGGGCCCAGCCAACAGGCAGCTTGCGGGTGGGCCTGCTGCGGCCACTGGGGACCTGCTCGGCTTCCTAGGTATCCTGCTTGCTCTGGGCAGCAGGTAAGGAAGCAGTGGGGGTGGGGGTGGAGCTGCAGTGGGGTAGAAGTGTGGAGCATGGGGCTGGCAGCAGCATGGACCCTGCACCCAGGGGGATGGCAGCAGTGCAGAGCTCAGATTAGCAGGGTGTGAGAGTGAGGGAGGGTGGGGGATGTGAGGACTCCCTTGCCAATCCTCCCCCAACCCTCCCCCAATGGTGTACAGCCTTAGCAGGCAGTGGCAGCAGCAGCAGTGGCAGCAGCAGATGGGGGTGCTCAGGGTGCTGGTGCCCAGAGGCATGCAACTCCAGCCAGTGTCAAACATCAAAGCAAGGGGCGCAGCCCCCACTGGCCAATCTCTATTGCCAGCACTCCCCACTGTGAATGGGCAGCCCCCACACTCATGTGGCACAGGAGGGAAGCCCCATGCACTGTAGCTGGCTGCCTTCCCTACCCTCTGCTCACAGGTCCAGGGGTGGGGAAGGCAGCCAGCTCCAGCACCTGGAGCTTCCCTCCCATGCCATGTGAGTATGGGGGGCTGCGCATGCATGGCAGGGAGCGCCTTCAATAGAGACAGCCCAGCGGGGACTATGCCCCTTGCTGTGAAGTGCAGTGCTGGCCAGAGACACGCACCACCAGGCACCAGTGCTTGAACTGGGCACAAGCACTCCAAGCATTTCCACCCGCTGATGCGCCATGGGCGGAGTACAAGGGGGTCCCCACACTCCCAAATGCCACACACCCACACCCTGCCCCTACACAACCCTTACATATACACAATCCCTCAACATACCCTATGCTCCTCACACACAGCCACACCCCCTCACAAACCTCCAAGACACACTCCCACACCCCACCACACACACATAATATATATATAAGACTAGGAATTTATTTTTGACTTATGCATTCACCTCTATATAAAGTATGCAAACACAAATTATGACAACAATATTTTTTGTAATAAAATTAAAATATGTTATAATAGGTGTTTCAGTTTTAATGTATGATTTTTTTTCTGGTTCTAAGATGGCAATTCCCTCTCCCAAAAGGAGTATTTCCAGGGGTCATGCAGGGGGACATTTGGTGTTAAAGGTCAGGGATTAGAGGCTGGGACTTCAAGTCCCAAAATGGTAACCAAGGGCTGGGGCAACTGTCAAGGGGTGGGGCTATGAATGCAGCCCTCAAAAGCTCACCAAACCTTGTTAAGCAGCCCTCCACCCAAAATAATTGTCCACCTTTGTTCTATACCATGGGAACATCTAACTGACCCAGTAGCGCAAATCTTTGTCCTTTGTGCTCTGTTCCTATGATGTGGTGGCAAAGGGCCACTGGCCCAGTGGACTTAGTACTAAGCTGAATATGTGAAATACCATGCTCAGACATTGTGTATTGTACTTCTCTGGGTGTCTATTTGCTGCGGTAAAGTTGAGAACACGTCTCCCAAACTGTAATTTATATAAAGGATAAGGCCCAGATTTTTCTGAATGTATCTAATTTGAGGTGAGTATACTGTACTGTAGTGATGGCACATCCTTGTCCAGCCATTTCTAAGCATGCTTTGCCCACCTGTGGATATGTTCTGAACCCAGAAATACACAGGTGAAGATGCTCCAGGGTATCCTTCTGGTTTTGCTCTCAGGACCTGGGTCTCCACAGTGTTTGGAAGCAGCCACTGAGAATGACCTTGGATCAGTCTTGCCAGAATATACCTGAGTTTGGAGCATGTATAGGGGACTGGGGGAGTGGGCTGTGGTCGAGTCTGTCCCAGTCAAAAGCCACCACTGCTACAAGGTAGGGACCCCCTTTGTGAATTCTTTCACTGCTGAGATTTTAACTTTTTTACACTTGAAAGCATATTCTCACCTTTCTAAAATCTGAAAGTTATGTGTTTGGCTGTAATCATACTACCATCAACCATTAATCTACAGGATGTGTGAGGTAGAAACCCTCTGAGCAGTTATTAAGCAGCTTTTGATAAATTGTAATGTCCAGTTCTAAAATACTTTATCAGTCCTTGGAGATGCAATGCTCTTCTTGAAATCAGGATGTAGCTTATGATTTTTGTGGCTGTATTTTACATACTGGAAGTGACTAAACACAAGCTTTAACATAATTGGGACCAAAATTCATGTTCTGGTAATATTTTAGTCCACTAAAGTGATTATAGTATGAATATTTCAAAATGTTCATTCTTCATTTCTGAGATAACAGATTACTTGGTATATAGCAACAGAAGGACTTTTAATTTCCATCTTTTAAAAATCAGTAAGTTAAATGATGCTAACAAGGTAGCCAGTTGCTGACAGAAGTAGAACTTTACCCCAATGACAGCACAATTAAGATGCTGCATAGTGTTTCCAGTAGGCTTCTGCTTGTTTCTAATTTTAGATCCATGTGAGTGAGGCAGAAGTAGGTGATGTGAACCACTCAGCATCACATAGTGAGGCTGGGGCTGATTTGCTAGAATTGCAATACTCCTGTAACTTACTATCTTCTACATGCACAGCAAGAAAACTACAGGTACTCTAATGTTCTAACACTACAAACCTTACTATTAATCAGCCTGATCAATATTCAGCTGGAGGAGCCTTTATGGAAAACATGGAAGTTGGAAATGGTGGTTTTGATATTCTAATCTCCAGAGGCCAGGTGCAAATTACTCAGCTAGATGCTGAAATGGGATTTAGGTGGAAATGAGGCACCTCAATCATAGAAAGCAATCTAGATTGACCCCATTCCATTAGCCACAATTTATTAGGTACCTCTGTTTTCTCCTGAAAAGCTCCCAAGGTGTATGGATTTAGGGCTGTATGCCTGTTCAGAAGCAATCCAGATTAAGCATCTAACTCCTGCTGAAGTTCCATTGCAATCCAGACCAGAGCAGGGAAGCCCTACCTAAGTCTACCTAAATTTCCAATCCATTTGTTCCTGGTGCATACCTAATACCTGATTATTGTCACAGAGTCAGTGGTAGTGATGGCAACAATAATCTAGTGATTAAAGCATTCACCCAGGAAGTGAGAGGCCCTCCTACTTCACAGGTGCATGCCCTAACCATCAAAGTGGTTTAGGATAAACTGAGTGGTGACACTTTCCTGTTGAAGACAGGCCACTAAGTAAGAAACAGGACAAGATATATGGGGTAAAAGAGCAACAAGCCAGAGGGTCCATGCCTCTGCAGCCAGTAATTGGGGCTCTCTCTCTCTGGGTCCCAGTCCCTGCTCTCAGTGCTGTTGATGCATATTCCATTCAACAGTACTGGTGAAAAAATAGCACTAACTCTGTCAGCTTAGATCCCCCTTAGAGTACGTAAGTCTCCTAGAAACTAACTTTGCTGACGTGAATCACTATCCAGGTGCTTAATTTTTAGATGCTGCAATGTCAAGTGGAGGTGTTTATGACAACCACTGCTTCTGTAAGCATTGGTTCTCATACACATTATTGTGGGCTCAAAAAGCTCAAATGAGAGGAGAGCTCAGCAGAGAACTCCTGCCGAGGTTTCTTCCTGACTTGTTCATTTGAGTCAGGACTTTATCTGCTGCTCAACAGCAGAAGCTGCAAGACCAATCCCCAAGCTCCGTGAATACGTGGGTTCTCTATGGATTGTGGATGATTCATACGAAAACAGAGTCCATTGGGCCAGAAGCCTCATGCTGCCCTCAGTGACTGTTTAAATAGATACAAACCCTTAGAGGTTTAAATTTTGGTTCCCTAAGTAGCCTTATGCAGACGCTGCAGTGGTGGCAGTGGCACAGGCGGCTGCTGACTTGACGGAAGGTCCCCTAACACAGGCTGCAGCAACGGTGCTGGTTCCCCAGGGGCTGCCATTTTGGAGTCCCTGCTGAATTGGTGTTCAGGCATGGTGGGGTCACCTCCATAGGTTTCATAAACATTAGGGCTGGAAGGGACCTTGAAGATCATAAAGTCCAGCCCCCTGCCCTGGGGCAGGAAGTCAGCCGGGGTCAAAGGATTCCAGCAAGACAAGTATCCAAACACTTCTTCAATGAGTCCAGAGTAGGTACCTGCACCATCTCTGGAGGGAATCTATTCCAGGTCTTGGGGTCTCGGACAGCAAAGAAATTTTTCCTTATGTCCAGCCTAAAACGGTCTTGGAGGAGTTTATGACCATTGGTCCTCGTTTTTCCTTGGGGCGCTCTGATGAACAGATGTTCTCCCAGATCCTGATGTACACCCCTTATGTCCTTATAGGCAGCCACCAAGTCACCCCTGAGCCTGAGCTTCTCCAGGCTGAAGAGTCCCATGGCTCTCAGCCTCTCTTCATAAGGCCTATTCTCTTGCTGTCTGAACATGCACATGGCTCTCCTCTGGACTCTCTCAAGCTTCTTGACATCATCCTTCTTGGATTGTGGAGCCCAGAATTGGATGCAGTACTCCAGCTGTGGTCTCACCAAGGCTGAGTACAGCAAGAGGATGACATCCTGAGATTTACTTGAGAAGCATCTATGGATGCAAACCAGATGCAAACCAAACATTACATTGGTGGCTCATGTTCATCTTGTGGTCAGTCATGACCCCCAAGTCTTTTTCAGCCATGGTACTAGCAAGCATAGCACTGCTGAGCCTATAAACATGCTGCAGGTTTTTCCTCCCAAGGTGGAGTACCTTACATTTATCTATATTGAACATCATCAGGTTAGTATCCACCCACTTACTAAGTTTATCCAGCTCAGCCTGTCCTCCGGTGTGGATTCTATGCCCCAAAGTTTAGTGTCATCAGCGAACTTAGCCAGTGTGCTTCTGACACCAATGTTCACATCATTGATAAAGATGTTAAAAAGAATCAGTCCAATGACAGAGCCTTGGGGGATGTCACTGGTCACGGAATGCCATGACAATGCATTACCTTCGACCACTACTCTCTGGGTCTGACCTCGGAGCCAATTACCCAGCCATCGGACTGTGGTGAAGCCAAGGCTGCAGTTGGCCAATTTTCCATGAGGAGGTCATGGGACAGCAGATTGTCACTGGTAGGTATTGTAAGGCTTTGGTCCTTTTCTGATCGTGCCTTGTTCTCTAGTGACGTCAGGGTGAGACCGCACCCTGGGGCCACCTAGATGGTTTCAGGCACTGCCCTTATTTGTCTGCCATGTCTTTGATGTTGACTGATGGGGAGGCAGTTCCCTGTCAGTGGTCCCAAAAGGAGTCCTGACCCTGGTCTTTCTTTATGGAGCTCCAAACCTTCCCTTTACCCCACCCTTACCACATCCATGGCCTGAGAAGACACTGCTCCCTGTAGTCTTCCTTGTGGATGATCTTTTCTCATCCATATTACCCGCCTTGACCTGGGCCAGGTCCTTCCAAGCACCAATCTCTCCTGAGTTCCTGGTCTCCGGATCAACTGTCAGGCAAACTAAACCTGCCCTGGCCCAGGATACGGCAACTTAGGATAATTCTCAACTGAAAAAAGGTGTTCAGCCTCTGCCGATAGGCACCTACAATTCTGACTCCCAGGACACTTCTATCCTCTGGGATGGGAGGGAATACATCCATCTCTCCATGTGCTTTTTTCCCAGGGACCCGCTGACTAGGAGCTAATCACTGCTGGTCCCACCATCTGGTGGTACATGCCACTTCCCCACAGGGCTCCGATGCAGCTGCTGCCTGCTCCTCCCTCTTCACTGGGCTGCCCACATGGTTTAGCCATTGCTTATTGCCCCTCCCCATCGCAGTACCTGAGTTCTTCAATGCAGCTGTGGCTTCACCCAGACTTGTAATGGAGAACTGCTTCTCCCCACTATGCCTCTCCAGTGATCCTTGGCTCCCAGAGCCTGGATTCCTTGCTCCTGTAGCTGGGCTTGGCTAGCTTACACTCAGGCTTCCTTCCCCACACTCAGGGCCACTGCTGCTTAGCTCCACCACCTGTGTGTCCCAGCCAGTGTGACGTGCCTCTCCCTCCACCCAGCTGATTCTTTTCCCAGCTGCTCTTTGAGCAACCTGAACTTCTCCGAGGACCTGCCCCTGGGGCTCACCAATTTGCAGGTTCAGGAAGCTTCAGAACTGCCGAGCCTGCATCGGCATTTCCCCACAGCTGCCACTTGTCTTCTTCCCTGTGGTAAGTGTTGGGGCTTATTGGGAGGGGTCCTGGGCTGTGTGGGGGGAGGGGGCTTTTGCCTCCCCTCTCACACAGATCAAAAGTTTTTTTAAGTCCAGATATGTGACATCAATTTCTTCTCCCTGGTCTACGTGATATGTCACCTGGACGTAAAAGGAGATGAGATAGGTCAGGCAAGACGTACCTGCAACAAACTCATGCTAGCTATCCCTCAGAATGTTGCCTTTGGCCAGCTTATGCAAAAGGGTCTCCTTGATAATTTTCCCCAGAATCTTACTGGGAATTGAGGTCAAGCCAATTGGCCTGTAATTCCCAGGATCAGCTTTCTGCCCTTTCTTTAAGATGGGTACCACATTGGCCTTCTTCCAGTTTGCAGGTACTTCACCTGAATGCCATGCATTTTTGAATATTTTTGCCAATGGTTGGGCTATGAACTTGCCAGCTTCTTGAGTACTCTAGGATGTAATCTGTCAGGACCCGGCTGAATTAAAGGTGTCCTGCCTCTTGAGGTGATCTTTTACTAGATCAACACCGATGCTGGGTATAAATACACCCTCACCCTGGCCATCCCACGTCTTGCTAGGCAGGGCAGTCCCACTGGACTTCTGAAAGATAGATGTGAAGTACCCATTGAGCAGATTGGCCTTTTCCTGAGTGTCGGTTATCAGTTGTCCCATTTGGTTCAGCAGGGGTCCAATGCTACCCTTGCTTCTTTTATGACTCCCTACGTATCTGAAAAAGGACTTTTTATTATCCTTGATATGTGTGGTCAGATGGAGCTCAGTTGCAGTCTTGGCACTCCTTATCTGCTCCTTGCAGGTATGGACCAGTGCTGAGTACTCCTCCTGAGTGGTACTTCCAGCCTTCCATCCTTTATAAGTCTCTTTTGAGGTTGTTGGAGGTCCTCAAGTTCCCTGCTGAGCCAGGGGGATTGATGTGCCCTTTTTTGTGGAACCAGGCAGCAGCTGACCCCGGGTGGGTCAGCAGGGGCCTGGGTAGCCCTCCACAAGGCCAAGTCAACCCAGAGGTCCTAAAGGGTACAGAGCCAGAGGCCCAAGCCAGGCTGCATTCCAGGAGTCCAGATACAAATTCAGATTCACCCCATTGAGCAGCCTAAGGGCCAGGTCACTGAAGGGTCCCAGCAGGTATGCAGGGCCCTGGGTTCAGTGCCCAGTGACCCCACCGTGTGGAACTGGGCAGTGGCTGGACCTGACCAGGGCAGCAGAGGCCCGGGCAGCCCTCCATGAGGCCAAGTCAACCCAAAGGTCCTGAAGGGGACCAACCCAGAGGCCCAAGCTGGGCACCAGTTCCAGGAGCCTGGGCCCAAATCCAGATTCACCCTGGTAACCGGCCTGAGGGCCAGGGAGGCCAGGACACTTCCTTGGGAGTGGGAGAGGACCCTCCTGTGGGAGAACTGGGTTGACCTGGTGTCCACTGTGAGACTTAGAAAAATTGCGCCCGGCCCGCTGTCCTGTGTTGCAAGTGGTTGACATGGGCTCTGCAGCAGAGGCCCAGAAGTCCATAAGAGGTTGCTGTGAGTGTGTTCCCTGAGCATTTGATCCAGGTGGGCATATACTTTTGGTGCCTCACCCTGGTGGTGGGGCCGGGTGTCACATGCACAAAACTCTTAGGAAATGTTCATAGAGATTTTCAGGAACATGGTTTTCAGGACACTAAATGCTTATCTTTGGTTCTAGAAGGGCAGTCAGAAAAACTTCCGGGGCAGAACTATGCAGCACCAAAGGGCCAAACCTGAGTTTTGTGCCCCACTGCCAAGAGGGGGAAACAGACACTTTGGCGCATGGGCCCAGTCTGATGCCGGTTCTCTGGGCTGTTCCTGCTTTCCCCAGTGCTTCCTGTTGCCTTCCAGGGACAGTTCTGAGCTGCCTAGGGAACCAACACAAGTGTGGTCCCCGACCCCTGGTGGGGGTGGGAAGGCGAGCCCTTGCTGGTGGAAGACCCTGGTCTGGGGCCGGTTCTCCTGCCTGCCTGACCACTCGGGTGATGGCTCCCACGAGCATGAGCCATGCCCTGAGCCCTGCTTTTGCACTCCTTTTTCTGATCAATGCAGTAAACCCTCTTTGGGGGAGGGCCCTTTGCAGGCTGGCATTCCCCCCGCTGGTGTTCAAGCAAGGCAGTTACCTCCCCCCATTCTTTTTTTTTTTTCCCTCTACCAATTGATGTGGCAACTGCAGTCACATCAGGGAGGGCCCTTAGCAGGCCGGCAGTCCCCCTGTCAGTGTTCAGGTGAAGCAGCTACCTCCCCATACCCATGTGACCCCCTCTGTTAGAGACAAGGCTCTTCCCCCTTCCTGGAGGAGGTTTGGCTGAACCCATGCCAAGTGAGACTAAGCTGCCCTGGGAGTCCTCCCAGAGGTCTGACAATGCCAAGAGACACTGGTGAGAGTTTGCAGGCCTGGCTGGGGAGCCCTGTGTGGGTCCCTGCCCATCCTCCCTCCCTGTCTCGTTGATGCTGTCTTCTCTAGCAGTTGCTGTGATGGCAGTAGCCGCCAAGGCATCTGCCATGGTGTCCCGAAGTGGGGCATCCCAGGGAAAGTGGGTGGGAAGAGGGCGCTTGGCCTCTGGCCCAGCACCTGTCTTCCCCTCCTCACTGTCCTTCCCTGTGCCACTGAGCTGTGGTCCCCTGCCCTGGGGAAGGGGCCCCTGCGGGGCTGCTGAGGGGCAGGGGGCTACAGGCAGGTAAGTTGCTTGCCCTCAGCCAGTGGGCACCCATCCGTGAGGCTCGTCTGCCCCATTCTCCCTCACCCAAGGAGCGCGGCTACCTGGTTGATCCTGCCAGTAGCATATGCTTGTTTCAAAGATTAAGCCATGCATGTCTAAGTACACATGGCCGGTACAGTGAAACTGTGAATGGCTCATTAAATCAGTTATGGTTCCTTTGGTTGCTCCAACTGTTACTTGGATAACTCTGGTAATTCTAGAGCTAATACATGCCAACGAGTGCTGACCTCCAGGGATGCCAGGGCATCAAGACTTCAAAGTCTTGAAGTCAAGAATTTCTGTATTGCTGACTGACTTGCCAGCTTTGTGATGGATAGTAAAGGTGATCAGCTTGTGGTCACTGTCACCCAGCATTCCCCATCGATTCTTAGATCATTGACTAAATCTTCCCCTCTGGCCAGCAATGCTTTACCTCTTATCAGCCCATAAACTTCTCAGGCCAGGTAGAGCTCATCCACGCACATAAGGAAGCTTTGCATAGATTTTGATTTTGACTCCATGTTATACTGCTACCAATGTGTTTTTTTAAATGACTTCTTATTTAGTTCATAATCTTTTAATGTGACTTTGATTTTTTTATTTAAATCAGATGCTTATGTGCATATTAATTCTTCCCATTGTATAACCTTAAATTGCTAAAGAACATTTTGTACTTGTTTCTTCAGTTAGTTTCCTAATTGTTGGTAGAATTTCAGATGTTACAGAGAGAGATCTCCTGTCACATTCTCACATTTATAGTGCTTGTCTACACTGAAAAAAAAGACATGTCTAGGGCCTTACTAACATCTTTTCTGTAGGAACAACACAAAATCAGATTCTGTCTTGATAGGCCAATAGCCTTTTCCGTCTTTCTGAACATTAGTTTTTTAACAAGTCTATAGTAAGTGCAGGGAACACAATAGTCAACCTCTATTTACTGCACAATATTCAAACTCCACTATGGTTGCAGAATTCTTAATTTCTCATAAGCCTTTCTATGGCATTCATCTTGAGAGTATACGAGTACTTCACAACACCTCTGCTAGGTAAGAGTTTGGTATTATTCCTATTTTATAGATGTATGTCTGAAGCCCAGGGAGATTAAGGGCAACAATAGCTCATAATTTTGGATGTCCAAATGAAGACAACAAGGACCTGATTTTTCAGAGCACTTAGCATTATAGAGTACTTTACGTATTCAAGCACAAGCCCTCATTGATTTCCATTGCAGCTGTGACTGTCCTGCACTTCTGTAAATCACATCCCAGGGTACCAGAAAATGAACAGAGAATGACCGTCTATGCAACGTCTGGTGAGTCTGGCTTGCCTCTGAGCCAAAGACAGAAAGAGAACCTAGTTTTCCAGGTCTGTGTCCAATTGTTTTAATCAAGAGACTCATTTTTCTCTTCTTGTACTCTCCTCCTTCCTTCACTGCTTGCCTTCTTAAGACAAGTCTCCTTCACTCTACAACCCTGATTCATCCCCAAAGCAAGACCATCCTGTGTACTGAATGAGCACAGGGGTCCTGAGGAGATATAAATGTCAGTCTATGATAGCAGATGCCTGAATTTAACCTGGGGATGCAGTGGCAGAGGTGTCTTGCTATGCCATTGAATGTTTGAATTCAAACACTGTACTAGTGCCTTGTCACTCACACTAGGGAGTCAAGGCCACTAGATGAGAAGCTAGCAGAATCAGTGCCTTCTGTGCCTTTGGCTACAGAAACTGGTGCACCTTAACCACACTAGCTCAAGGGACCGTTAAGTTTGGAAAGACCCTTCTTTTAATCAACTGTAGTTGATGAAGTTTCTTGAATGCTTTAAGGGACATGCTTAGATACCCGGCTGAATTGGGATCTAAGCTTTCATCCCTAAGATTTTGCTAAACATTTAGTTTAAGGTTTCTCTGAGCTCAGCTCTTCGTTTTAGGATGCAACTGGAATAAGTGTTTATTTTAAGTGCGCTGCTGAAATAATCTTCAGCTCAAGAGTGTCTCTAAACTAATTTTTCATCTTAATGGTGCCACGAAGGTAAAGTGCTGCTGAGTGCAGCCAACATTCTAATAGCGCTGAAAAAAGCAGTAACAAAAATGTCACTGTGGGAAACTGGCAGCATTAACCACTCGTCAAATAAAATAATAGGGAAAACTTTAAGCAAAGAAGTCATTACAACTCAGAGGTTAACAAACCCACAAACAATAAACAATAAGAGATTACAAAGAATAAAGCTTGCTAGACACACTTGCTTTTTGAGGTAGAGTTACAACATGAAAGGATAAAATGTGCACATTTTTGTAAAGCATTTAATGCCATGTTTAACAGAACCTGATCTGAAATATTCCTTCTGACTGGTTTGGATGTCAGCTGCTGTGAAAGTGACTGAAAGGTACAATAAAAACAAAAGGGACTAAGTCAAGGTCTTGGCTTATATCTAGTAATATACTGTGGGCACATCTACATGTGCATTGATTTGCCATTGCTACTGCTCTTTATGTTTAGTACCTCTAATATGAGGTACTGCATAGATGTGCAGTAGCAGATGCTAATACACAGTAGCAATGGTACACAGTCTTTTCATGATGCTTAATGCACAGTAGACTAATTCTACTGTGCATCAGCACAGTTTTTGACATGACATGCTAAAGCACAGTAGAATTAGTCTACTGCTCAATAAGCATCTTGTGTAGACACGCCCAGTATGGAGCAGTGCTGGGTCTAGTCTTAAAACATAGAAATACAAACTACAGTGAGTTAAAACTGGGCAAAAGCTTACTATAGAATAGCTGATGGACAACATTCAGCCTCCCTGTTCTTACCTTATGGCAAAGGAAAGCTATACGTACTATGATAACTTAGCCCTATACCATTTGATGTTAAGCTGCCATAGTTTAGTTTGCATTTACCATGGGTAACACCATGGGTAAAACATGGACTCTTAAGAGTAGAGCAGATGCTCCATCATAGGTTCCACCCTCTTTTAACTCACTGTAACTTATATCTTTGTTCACACCCTTTTCTAATGCCTGGACAAAAGAATAGAGAACACATTAACTAACTGAGCTAACTAGCAATAAACCACTAATGACAGAAAATGATGTATTGGTGTCCAAACCGAATAAAACATGGGAAGAAAAGGGGGATGAGGAGGGAACAGAAAACAAAAGGATATTCATCGTGGAAAAACTTCGGTTCCAGTGTCTGGGAAAAATAATCTAAAGTTCTTCACTCAAGAGAGAGAAATCTGGGGAGGGATGATGTTAGAAGAAAACTAGAGTGAAAATATGTGAAAATAATTGATGTTTCTAAATAGTGGACCCACTGGGAAAAATACTGTGTAAATTGAACAAAATGTTTCATTTGGGCATATTTTCACCCTTTGCAAACATTACATTTACCTCACTTTGAAACGAAACATCATTTCTTAAGTCATGTTCAGAAAGTTCTTTTTGTGAATTGTCAAAATGGAACATTTACACTTCTAAAAAACCTCTCTCTCCTTTTTTTGAACAAAATGATTTGCTAAATTGGCCAAAATTTGTGAATGCCAGTACTTTTAGACAACCTGAAACTGTATTGTTGTGCAAAAAAAGAAAAAAAGAAAAACAGCCGCATGAAAATTTTCCTACCTTTAATAATCTATAGTAATGAAATACAAATTAGCAACGCTGTATGTTGGTATTACAATTTTTGTCCTATGAAGGCAAGTGTACCCCTTGGCACCACCTTGTTTATGCACCCAGGGTTCTGTGGTCTTGTAGTTTTCCTGGGAATTATCAGCTGAAACAGGGAGTGCTAGAGAAAAGGTCAAGGATACAAATGAAGAAGAGCAATATGGAGAGAGCAGCACCTGTTGCTTTACCTCCCTCCTTCCAGTGAGGAAAGTCTGTATTAAGCTCCCTAGATAAGCACTGGGGTATTCAGCTGAAAGGAAACTTCAGAAAGAATCTCATTCTCCTGTTGTACTCAGCTTTGGTGAGGCCACAGCTGGAGTACTGCATCCAATTTTGGGCTCCACAGTTCAAAAAGGATGTGCATTAGCACAATTAAGAAGCTTTAGATGGTCCAGAGAAGAGCCATGCGCATGATCAGAGGTCAGGAAAACAGACCTTACAAATAAAGGCTGAGAGCCATGGGACTTTTCAGGCTGGAAAATCGCAGGCTCAGGGGCAATCTGATGGCGACCTATAAGTTCATCAAGGGTATTCACTACGATCTGGGGGAACATTTGTTCACCAGAGCACCCCAAGGGATGACAAGGTTGAGCAGTTATAAACTCCTGCAAGACCATTTCAGGCTGGACATAAGGAAGAACTTCTTTACTGTCTGAGCTCCCAAGGTTTGGAATAGCCTGCCGCCGGAGGTGTTTCAAGCACCTACTTCGAATGCCTTCAAGAGAAATCTGGATGTTTTTCTTGCTGGGATCCTATGACCCTTGTTGACTTCCTGACCCTGGGGCAGGGGGCTGGACTCGATGATCTTCTGAGGTCCCTTTCTGCCCTAATGTCTATGAAATCTATGAAATCTGCAGGGGAGGAGATCTAAGACTCAGGTATGAAAAGAAGGATCTCTAGGGAAGGGGAAAGTTGTTTGGAAAAAGATTTCTTGTGAGCATCTCTGTAACCCATGGATGGCTGATAAGTGCTGTCCTCTTCTAGTGGTGACTGGGCCAGAGAGGGAGAGAGGGTTGATGAACTGGCTTTAGCTATGTCTAACATAATTGGTCTTTCAACACAGGCAATGCAGACTCAAGTGTTAAGGAAACAACCAGAGTGTGCTGCACAGCCAGAAGTGCTGCCATGACAGCAGGGACTGAGGGTCCCTCTCCTCAGTCCCCACTGTCATGGTGGCATCATCCCTGCTGTCCCCTTCTGCCTGCAAGGACCAGGGCCACAGCGGGGGAATGAGCCCAGCACTACTGGCCACCCCACTGCTCTGGCTTCTCAGTCCCCACTGTCATGGTGGTGCCATCCCACCATTCCCCAGCAGGGCTGCTCCTTGGAGGCAGAGGAGGATGGAGGGGGGAAATGGACCTGGACCCAACACAGCAAGGGGAGTGGGGAGCAGCAGGGAATGGGGCAGGATGAGAAGTGGGGGCAGGGCCAGATGTGGGGCTCCGTCTCCCCCCCATGATGGCAGGGACTGAGGGACTGGAGCAGGTGGGCAAGGGGGGGTGTACAGAGCTGGAGGGGGCACGGGGCCAGAGGCAGAGCGGTGGCAGTACGGGGTATTGGGTAGCGCCACTCTGTCCCCGCCTAACTTCCCCCCACCATCATTTTCGTTGAGCAATTGGCTAGTGCCCTATAGTGATTAGATTAGGGGGTTGGAGAAATTAATTAATGAGGAAGGAGTAAAAAACTAAATACAGTTAGCTTTCTTGTATATTTAAATATACATTTGACATAAGCCTCAGAGGAGGTACATGATAACAGTACATTATTTTTGGCATAAATAACCCCCCAAGAGGCAGAACAAATATTTGGGATGGTAATTTGAAACAATGAAGTTAGGAAAGGAGTGGCCTGCCCAAGTTCACACCACAAGGAGCAGATTTAGTTCTGATGCCTAGTGTATGTAACCCGAGTACTCCCAGAGGGTGTGCCCTGTCCTTTGAAGACAGTGGTGGTGGTCAGGCAGGGTGCTGAGGAAGGGATCAGCTACTAAAGCATCTTCATCTCCTCTCTATAGAGCTAGGCTGAAACCAAATACTTAACTATGTACAATTTATTACAAGAATAAATACAGACACAATATAAAACACAGAATATTTACAAGGCTTAACATATAATACTATATATAATATTCCACAATTCACATATAATACCAAATATGAACCAAATACCTTAAAACCTATACAACACAATTAACACAGGAATATTAACCTATATAACCCAAGTAACTTAACTATAATATTTCTTTAAACCTTCATAAATAACAATACCAATATACACAAGACATTAAAACACAGAGACCAGATAAACTCCCTCAAGGAATACCCCTAGGTATATATAGCCCTTAACACAACAACCTCAAAATAGGGAGTGCACTCAGCATGTCCCCGAGGGATTTCCCTGAAGCCCCCGCCACCTTTAGAGGCCTGGGCTGTGGATATGCCCCTCCTGCAATGGAGGGTGGAGGCGGCAGACCCACCTTTCATAGTTTCATAGTTGGTAGGGTTGGAAAAGACCTAAGCAGATCATCAAGTCTGACCCCCTGCCATGGGCAGGAAAGAATGCTGAGGTCAGATGACACCGGCTAGGTGCCTATCTAGCCTCCTCTTAAAGAGCTCCAGGGTAGAAGCGAGCACCACTTCACTTGGAAGTTGGTTTCAGATCCTAGCCGCCCTGACAGTGAAGTAGTGCCTTCTGATGTCTAGCCTGAACATGCTCTCAGTCAACTTGTGGCTGTTATTCCTCATTAATCCTGGTAGTGCTCAAGGGAACAGAGATTCCCCCATAGTCTGCTGGTCCCCCTTGGCTAGTTTGTAGAAGGCCACCAGACCCCCTCTCAGCCTCCTCTTGTGGAAGTTGAACAAGTTCAGGTCTCGTAGCCTCCGCTCGTATGGCCTGCCTTGCTGCCCCCTGATCATGCGAGTGGCCCTCCTTTGTTCCCTTTCAATGCTGTCCACATCCCTCCTGAAGTGGAGCACCCAGAACTGGATGCAGTACTCCAACTGGGGCCTCACCAGTGTCACATAGAGGGGGAGGATCACCTCCTTGGACCTGCTTGTGATGCATCTGTGGATGCATGACAAGGTGCAGTTAGCTTTCCTGATAGCATCCCCACATTAGTAGGTCATGTTCATATTTGAGTCAATAATGACTCCAAGACCCTTTTCTGCCTCTGTGCTGGCGACATGGTGTGTCAGCCTCCCCTGTGGGACCTGCTTCCCTGGTAAATTATGCTTCCTCTCTGGAGAAGTCAAGGCTCGTCCCCTGGTGGCCGATCCTGCGGCCTCTCTTCTGTGGCACTTTTGGCTTGCCTCAATGGCCTGGCACACCACATTGGGGCACCCAGGGCTCTCTTTATCTCATGGGAGCCAAGTCCTTGCAGGCTCCAACTTCCCGATCTCACACCAGGGGTTCACCCCTTTCCTAGGCCCTACTCTGGGCACCAGAGCTCTTTTAGTTAAAATTGGAGCTGCACTGTGGGGCTCCGATCACTCGGCCTAGGGCCGGCGCTAACATAGTAAGCCACAAACTGCTTCCAAGGCGGTTCTCCATGCACCAACCTTAGCACCAGGTGAGGCCCGAGGAGCCTTGAGCTACTTCCACGACCAGCTCTTTGTGTGCTGATCCGCACACTGACTGCCCAGCCACTTGCTGGGTTCGCAGGCTCAAGCTGTCTCGAGCGGCTCCAAGACCCTGATCCCTGTGCACCAATTTGTGCACAGCTGAAGCTCAAGCAAGGTCCTGAGGATGGCTGTCTCTGGAACTCCTCTTTGCTCACTGTCCCTCATCGTCTCTCCCCAGCATGCCGAGCATGCTCCCCTTTTATACTCTTCAAGGACTCCACCCCCAAAGTTCTCCGGACCTGGCTGGTGCACTTCCAGGTCAGGTCCAGCTGCTCCTTGCCCCTCCCTTTGGAAAAGGGCGGGGCATTGCTTCCCTTGTGCTGCCTCCAGATTGGTGGGTGGGCTCCACCAGTCAAACAGCAGGCCCTTGATCCTGGGACTCAACCCAAGCTCCAGAAATGTAAGCCTGCTACATGTACAGTACTGCCCTAACCACTCCACCGCCATGCCTCTGTTGTCATCTTTGCTTGTATTACAGCAGTACTTCAAGGCTCAGCCAAGCACAAGGCTTCGGTACATACATAAATTGAGAGACATCCCTTGCTCCAAAGGTTTACAAATTAGGCAGGGTATACACGAAAGGAAGATTATTTCTCATTTATAAATCTGGAACCTGGCCACAGACAGAGAGATTAAGCATCTTGCCCACAGTCGAACACAGAGTTTGTGGCAGACCTATGAACCAAACCCAGATTGCCCAGGCCAATGCATTACACACAACGCTACCCTTTTGTTGCCAAAATATTACTGAGTGATATTACTATTTAGCAATTGTCTTGTAAACAGGTCCAAGGAAAATAAGATTTAAGTTGTCTTTGAAAAATCCCTATCAGCCTACATTGCCAGTTGTCCTTGAATTTGTCCTTTTTGTCTGACAGGCAGTAAGATCTGTGACACCTAAATCATTGCAGGCCACATATTGATCTTGCTTTCAGTAAAAGAAGTCTGTAATTATACGATACATTTTTGTCTACTCAGTACAAGCAGGTAGTTGCGACTATATTCTTTTTGTGTTGTACAGTGTATTACAATTCCCAGGAATAAGAAACTGGGGAAGTTTTTATAAATGTTTAACACTAAGGACATCTCCTTCAAAGTATTAGATACAATAGGGCACTCTCCAAGGGCGTGGGTCTAATGAACCAGTTTCAGCATACACTTTAGATAAAGGCAGAAATTTTAAGACCGGAAGAAACCATTATACTAATGTAGTCTGTCCTCCTGCATAACACAGGTCATAATGCTTCACCAAGTAACACCTGCATCAGGACCAAAAAACCTATGGTTAATCTAGAACATATATTTTGGAAAGACAGCTTGGGGGATATGTCTGTCCAACTACAAATCCCATTTTGTCATTTATGAGTTTAACCTTCCTTGTAGATTAGACTATCCATTTTGTAGCAGAGGCTTGACACCTAGTGGACAGACTGTGACTGAGAAACTGTGACAGTCAAGGGCTATCAGTATTGAACAATAGTTTCTGCTTGAATTGTGGCATTTCTGATACCAGAAAATTTCTCTGCACAAAAATCAGTGATAGAAGGCAGCTGGAGCTAAAACTTTGAAGCCTCCAGCCCATAGGAAAATAGGGGAGGCGACAGACTAGGTTTTAAAAAAAGGGCATCTTAAAACCAGAAGTTATTCTACAAAGAGAAGGGAGATAGCCAGGCCTCAAAGGCCAGAAAGACTGCCTGCCTGGTGAGAGATTCAGGCCAGAACTGGGATTGAGGAGGATTACATTCAGGAATTCACTGTTTTCCTGAGTCACAGGCCAAGTGCTGTTTCACGGTAAAAGGAATCGTGGAATAAGAATGTCCTTTCCTGCATCCTTTGCTTTGCTGTCACATCGGTCACAGCCAGGGAGATTCTGGGGGTATATATGTAAGAAACTGAAGACTTAGTTGGATTGTGACACTTGGTCTGGGGCTGAGGTGGCTGGATTACACAGTCCCACTGCTCGAGGGATGTCAGACGTGTGATCTGTACCTGGGAACATTCCTGAGAGACCTAGAGCTAGGAGCAACGACCAGTCACAACCCAGACCCAGGGCTCTTAGGCACTTGGGACCTTAGTGTAGGGCTTTTCATGTGATGAAGATGCTAAAGATGATTAGTTACCATCACTGTTCATTTTTGTTGGCTTTATTTCCACTTCGCATTTGTTTATCATTATCTTCCAGGTGCTGGATCTTGTTATACGTGTCTGCTAATCAAGTAAAACCCCAGTCCCATTGACGTGTGTGGAAATGTTGAACCTGGATTTCCCCCTCAGAGTTTGTGCTCAGCTTAGCAACAGCTACCATTCCCTCTGAGCAAGTAACCTAACTCCACCAATATTTGCATTATCTGCAGACTTCATTGGCAATGATTTTGTGTTTTCCTCCAGAGCAATAAAATACTGAATATTCAGTATAGCAATAAGTCAAGAACTGATCATTGCGAGCCCTTGTCAGACAAACCACTGTTGCTATAGGTGTCAGAGCTTGTCTGGTGGTTTTTTTGCCTTCCTCACATGCATTGGTTGTTGGCTGCAGCCAATGCTGAGGATTTTGACTGGGCGGTGCCAATGCTTCTGTTGGGACTAAAAAACCCTCAACCTTAGCTTGAGGATCCTGCTCCTCTGATCAGAATAAGACCAGTCTCCACATTGGGAGCAGCTTGCCATGGACTGTGGGGATTTTTGCAGTGGTGGGCATGGACCGCTTTCTTGGATCCCTCAAGTGTATTGTAACAAATTATTTCCTGTCCTTCCAGCAGCAGGACAGTGCCCTCATCCCCCTGCTTTACCTGTGACAGCTTAGGGTGTTCTTTGTGTTCTAGGGTATTGTGCCTGGCAAATGTGTGAGAGGCCTGTTCATGCAGTTTTCTAAACAGGTTAGACATATGTGTGTATATGATGGTTTAAATAAGGATGATTCTGCCTTGGGCAGGGAGTTAGACTAAATAACTTCCTCAGGTCCCTTCCAGCTCCATTTGTCTATGATTCATTAATTGTTCTCCTTACAGGATTATGTTTATAACATTAGACTTAGTTTTTAATCCATTCAAGACTTGCTATATTGATTTGTGTGATGCTAATTTTTATCAGACTGTCATGCAACACTAAGTCAGCGGCCTTGCAGAATTCTAACTCCTGAATTTGTTTGACAAGGCCAATTTTCCATTACTTTAACTTGGGTCAGCATCAGGCTAACTGGCCTGTAATTACCCAGGTCATCCCATTTTTTGCTAAGTGATAGTACATCAGTTTCCTGGAACCTCTCCAGCTTCCCCAGATTTGTTAAAAATTAGCAATAGTGGTTTGGGGAGCTCAGTACTTTGAATATGTTTGCAAGGCACTGAATAGTGCCTGTATAAGTTTGAGTCTAATCAAATCCAAGCCCAGCAACAATGCCTGAGTAAACCTAGAATTAAGGGACAGAAATCTTCCCTTCACAGAGACTCACCCCAATACAGCCTGAAGGACTGCTGCAAGAACATGTGTTAACCCTATATAGGGTTTTGACCTCCTTTGGCATGCCCTGCCCTAAATTCCAGAGGTGTGAGTTGCACGATAAACAGGAGGTACGAGATCCTGCTATGACTGTGTCTTGTATACAGGGTGGGCGCAGCATTTCTGCAACCTTTTTTCTGAGTGTAGGCTATGGCTCTCCACCAGAGCTGGTTGGAAAATGGAGCAACTGTCCCATCTGAAACATCACTAGGGAGAGAGCTGCCTTCTGTCAGATTGTGACAAAAGTCAAATCTTGACATGTCCCATGGGCCAAAATGGCAAAATACCTCAATTCAAAGTCCTCAGAATGACCTCACTGAACCACTTCATTCTTATAGGATTGAGCAGGTATAAAATAGTAAGTAGTAATGATATCTTTTAAAACCAAACACCATAAATGTCAGCAGGGTTTGAGTTACAGGGGTGTCTGGGGGCAGGAGGGAACTGAGCACCACCCCCCATAAGAGATGAGCGCCCCCTGTAAGATTTGAAAATCATAATCTTGGGGGGGGTCTTTTATTTTATTAGGGCATTATGATGGGTAGCCCAATTTTTTTTGCAGACCCCAAGAATCAAAGAATAATTTGAACCCCGAATGTCAGGACACAGCCTCAAACCAAGATCCTGACAGCACAGTCACTCATTTCAGCTTGCCCCCAGGCTGCCTGCCCCCATGGCTAGCCACCCAGGCTGATCAAAACTGGTGTGAAGCCTCCAGTAGGGCCTAACCCTCCACCCACTTCCTATCATTGGAACAACCACTGGGGACAGCTGTCACTTCCCACATAAACACCTGACCCAGAACAGGATGCATCTGGGCAACAGGGCTTGATCTAACCCAAGACTACTTTGCTGCTTCCTCTGGCTTGCTCCATAGTTTTGCTCTCTGTCTGATTTACCAGATTTCTGACAATGGCTCATCCCTGGACTTTGCTCCTGGATTGACATCCTGGCTTCCTGACCCACTTTGATCTTGGATTCAGCTTACCCATCCCAGCCCTAGTTGGTGTTTTGATCCCGAAGTGGCCCCAGACCTGGCTGCCCATGTCCCTGCATGACAATGAGTTGCAATCAGCACTCTGTTTCAATATTGAGCTATTCAGAAACTTTTGGTTCAAATTCTGTTGAAAGGAACATGGTCGTGAAAAACCTTTCAGCACAAGTGCGGTTTTCGAGAGAAAACTGTTCCATCAAACCTTTTGCTCTGTAGGAAATTCTGTATAATTCTAAATGTTACAGTATTATTAACTGTAAATAAATAGGCATTACAGTACACCTGATAGCAGATTTCTTTCTATAGGCTTAGACCTAGTTCATTTGCCCACTTCTTTTGTAAGGTCATGAAAAATGGTTTAGTTACTTGTTTGAAATCCTCTATGTACTAATACTTGCAGCCATGTGAGCTACAGACTGACTCAGCTATGCATCTTTTTTTCTTAGGAGTTGTTTGTAAATATAAGGGTTTTGTTTAAATGTGAAAATGGTCTTTATCTAATGTGCATTTCCCTGCACCATCTTGGGTGGTAGAATTGCTGATCTCTGCAATGCTTTAGGCATGTCTCAGTCTTTTCCTTATATAGTGGACTGATTATTTCACTGGCAGGAGCAGACTGCCCTCCAGAATTGATAACCAGAGTTGGCTACTGCCTTAGGCAAACTGTCAAATACCTGCACCTACCAATGTGGAGTCACCCACATAAAGAGTTACTGAATGTTTTGTTGCTGCGGGCAACTGCTTGTTCCCTGTATTTGACAGAGATGACCTGGCTAACACCATCACTTCTCTGCACTTTTATCCTCTATTCCTCACTGCTGCATGGGGGATCATAGAGTTACGCAGGGCCTGTTTTGGTGTCTGTTCTGAAGAAAACAACAAAGAGGAGCTAGGAACGTGGGCCTCCTCGCTTGTTAAATTACAATCAGCGTACACTTCCTTCTCCTCAGTGGCATCTTTTAATCACCTATAATCTTTCTTCCCCCTCAAAACACTTTAATCTCCCCTGCCTCAAATAGCTTTCCTGCTACCACATACCCTCCCATGCTTTTCCATGCCCAACAAAATGACCTCAACCCACTAGGGGGAAAACAAGGCAGAGCTGGGGGCGGGCAGGGCAACCCTGCTCTGGAGGAGACAGCTCAGCCCAGCTCACAGCTCAGCCCAGGGGAACTCTGGTTAAAGTTAAACCAGGAAGGGGTCTGGGACAGACATTGCATAAACCAATTTGACCCAAATTAGTTGAGTCTGATATTATATTCAACCAAGTTTATCTCAAACCAGTTCCAGCTGTTTTCAAACTGGTTTACGTGCACTGAATGTCTGTTGTGTTACAGGTTTAAACCCATTTCTGATCACTTAAATGAGTTTATGTGTACTGTCTGCCCCTGGTACCAAGCTCTCTAGCTAGACTTGCTCCTAACAAGAGCCCAGATTTACCCTTGATGATTTTCCTACTCCCATCTCCCAGCTGTGCTGCACAACATTTTCTGCAGAGCATCCTCTGCTGTCTCCATGGCAACCAGTAAGTGATAGAGGACTCCTTCCTATGAAACAACAGCCAGCAGGTTTGGGGGGGGAACGCGGCAGACTCAAGGCAGCAGCTGGAGCTGTCCCATAGGGACCCAGGAGTAAACAAGGCCAGGGAGCGAGCACCGCCCCTAATGCTCCTGACTATTAATAGTTGTCTTTACCACATTGCCTTGTGTTTGGAAAGACAGAAACCTCCCTTTTCTCCTTCCAGCGCTCCTTTCTTTGGTTCAAAGAGGAGTAAGGGTACTCAGGTCCTCTCACATGGCTTCCTGCACAGACTTGTGTGGAAGACAGGATGGGGAGTGCTCCTACACGACCACTTCACTTGTTCAGCATGAGAATCAAACTGGAGCCACGTACAGGGTCTGAAAGGAATTGCCTTGATTAGGAAAATGGACTGAGATTTCCCTGGTGCTGCTGGCAGGCGTGTTGAAAGGCAGCCGGGACTCTGATCTCACACACGTAGAGGAAAAAGAAAAAAGCAATTCAGTTTAAACATCACCAACATAAAACCAGTCTGTGGGAGATCAAGCCCAAGCCACTTTGATTTTCTAAAAACCATAACAGCCAATTGGCATTATCTACCTGGGTGCATCTCCTCCTTTGGCCGGGACAGCCGGGAGCAAAGCAGTTCCAGCTCCTCAAAGGTTTTATCTTCTCTGTCATTTGTGCGGGTGGCCTTTTACCTATTAATGCGTAGCTATTTGTTTGCCTACTTTTTGCATTGCAGTAAAACCTAGAGGCCCCAGCTTCGGTCAGGTGTACACACCCAGGAAGAGACAGCCCCCACCAAGTCCCTGCATCTTAGGACCCTCATCCTGCGGTTAGCACAGACAAGCCGCTGGCCCCTGGCAAACGCTAACTTCAGTGCCACAGCCTGCCTGCGTGCTGTCAGTTGCAGGACTGGGGACTAAGCAGATGCAATAGACAGAGAATTGGCAAAAAAAGAAGGCATTTGCTAGACTTATTGCCACTTAAATGGAATTTGTGCTTAGGACTGCATAGATCTGCTGAGCTGGCTTGCTAGCGAGGCTATTCAGTGAAGTCTTAGAAATTTAGCTGAGCAAAAGGGATTTTATTTTATTTTAGGTTCAGTTCATGTGAAGAGATCTCTAGAGAGATGTTACCTTTAACTCTAAATCTTTTGTTAACTGTCTGTTCCATGTTCTTTTATGGGCAGTATATTATTTGGCCCTCTAGCAATGGTTTAAATGTTTCCCATAGGATAGAGAGGGATATATCTTCTTTTAATTTAAAGTCAGTCCTTGTTTCCTGAATTATGAAATGATATGATGCTTAAATATTTCATTTTGTTGGAGATGGCGATTTAACCTCAAGCTCCTACTGTGCTCTGTGCCGTATCTGTTAAAGCTAACTTGCCACAGGTTGTTTTGTAGCACGTGCACCCCCAAGCACACGCGCGCGCACAAATTTGCAAGACTTCAAAAGAAGAGCAAGTATGTGCTGCCATTATTTAAACGTGTCATTAGGCCTCCTGATAAAAATGTAAGACCATCCTTTTTTTTCCTTTCCAATTTTAAATGGAACACCCTCTGATCTTTGCCAGAGAGGTAAAAGCATCATAAACAGACTGAGAGAGCTGTTTTAAACTAAACCCTAGTTATAGCTCTTTTGTAAGGTAAAAATGAGGTTTCAGGGTTCAACTTTCTCCAGGGGGTGTTATTTTGAGGAGTACAGTTCAATTAAAATTGCTTAAGCAGTTTCTTGACTGCTGTAAGACATCCCTTGTATGTACACACACACACACGCCCGTTTTTAGCTCATGCTTATATAATAATTATATATACACATATAAGGCTGCTTGGTTCTGACTGGAAAATTTAAAAGCGGGTTCCATTTTGAACATCAGACTAGACTCTTCCTTGGGCATTGTTTATTCCACTATGAACCCAATGGCTGCACATCAGCATAATAAAATCCTCATCTAGATTATGGGCTTTTGAGGTGCTCATTTAAATTTGCTCTGGGTGGTGCCCAGGCCAGCACTATTTTTGGTAGTATTACTTCAGCTGTTGAAGAGCCCAGGGGGAGAGGGATTGAGTGTGATTCTGCTAATCAGCAGGAAGAATTTAAGACTGTGCAGGAATATTTTTGAATATCCTTACTATGCCTGGGCAGTGCAGTTTGGCTCTTGTGATATAGATGTGCAAAGAGAGGTGGACAGAAAAGATAGTTCCATCATTATGCAGATCCACTGGCCATATTTCCCTGGTCCTGGAGAGGTTAGGACTGCATTACTGATACACTAAGTCTTGGGGAGTAGAGTCCCTTCAGTTCCTATATGGCATGGTCTTTTACCAAGCCTACATACTTGGAGCTGCTGCAAGGGGTACAATCTGAGCTGAAGAGCAGGCCTCCAGAGTGTGGACACATGAACACTTGAAACCCTTTCAAAAGGGGAACATTTACAAAGGCAGCAGATGGTGCCTTCTATTTTTCTTTAGGATGTATAAAGGCTGTTGCTTTACTGTGGGGGGTTAACCAGATGATAGCAATGCAAAAAGTCATCCTCCTCTTCAAAGGTCAAGTAGCTGCTGCAACCCACTACTGAAGACACTAGGAGGTTATGATCTTGCCAGCTTTTCCTTTATCTTTATAAACCTGTAGCACAATTCAGTTTGTCACTTTACCTCTTTATGTAGTTAATGCTAATCAAATCTTTACTTGATCCAAGTTCAAAATAACCTACTGGCAATATGTACGTGCTTTTTCCTTTGCAGTGGAAAAAAAAGCTTCAGATCATTTAGAATATAAATTTCATTATGACTTAGTGTCTTTGCTGTTTTAAAGACTCTTGATGTAGAAGGGTGGCTTGCTTGAGGTCACACAGGAATCACTTGACAAAATAACCTTATAAAGATACGAGAGTAATTAGGTACAGAACTCAAATTAGGATAGTCCAAATATCCATTATAGATATTTTCATAAAAAGACCTCAAAATTCCAGAAGCCCAAAAGTGAGTCCACATTTTGGTTTAAAAATTTATCTCTTACAAGAGGAAAAAGGGGTACAGATTCAGAAGCATCAGTAAAACCACATATACTTGGTAAAAAGCTGATTCTCCAACTACTCCACCTGTTTTTCCACAATCTCCTGACCACCCTAAAACAATTTGCCATAATCTTATACTGCATCATGACAGTTTATCAATAAGCAAGGTGATTAACTCTTAAGTAGAGCTGACACTGTTCGCATCTACATGCAATAGTGTCACATGGCAACAATTGTGATATGAAGCTACTGCACAGTAGTGACATGAAAGAGATGTTTGTCGGTGTTACTGCACAGTAACTCGGGTTACTGTACAGTTATTTAGCACTTATATAAACAAGAGGGTTGTTTATATAAATACTAAATGACTGCACAGTAACAACTGCACAGTCAGCATTTTGTGTAAATGTAGCCACTGTGTCCTGTAGATGTGCTATTGAAGTGCACAACAGCCTCTAAGATTCTCTTTCTGCTGTAGATGAAATAGGAGCCCTAAATTGAAGTGGTGGGTTTTAAAAAACATCGCTTCAATTTAGGGTTGATTAAACCCCCATGTTGTGCACACATCCTGCTGACTTACCTGCCTCTCTGGCGGAGAGGGGAGGGCAAGCTGCCAGTGGATGGAGTGGTCCCTGGGCTGGGGGGGGGCGGGGCTGGTGCTTCCTTCCACAGCAGCGGCGACCCCCCCCAGGCAGCACCTGCCTGCAGGCACCCAGTTCAGGTAGTCCTAGGGGGCACTGCCACCGCAGAGAGAAGCATCAGTGCAGCTCAGGCAGGCAGGCAGGCTCCAGTGAGGGGGGAAAAAAAGGGTCAGGTTCACTGCTTTTCTTGGACAGAGAATGCTTTCCCGGACTGCTGCCAGGCTGCCTGCAGGGCTTCCTGCAGAGCCGTGGAGCTACATGGAGCCCGGTGCTTTGCTCCGCGGCTGTAGGGGCAGCAAACTAAAACTCCTTGAAAGAGTTTTAGTTTGCTGGGTCCCAAGACATTTAAGGCACATTATACCACTGAATTTCCTACAGCGGCTGGAATTAATGTGCAATACGCCGCCAAGGCGTGCGAACACCAACACCATTAAAACAGTGCAAAAGTATTTAGCCTGCTTTAAACTGTTGTGCAAACATGCTTCTTGTTTCATCTACACACAGCCTAGTAATCCCACACTTAAGTTTTTTTTTTTTAAAAAAGCCACTCACAAATACAAGATTTTGATTTTGATTTTTCAGTTTTCCTTTGAGCAAGACATGAAGTGTAAAAAAATATATAAAGCCTGGTTTAGATCTTCAGCTGGTTCAAGTCATCATCACTGGACATGTCTACATGTGTGCTTTAATGTGCAAGGAACTATTTTAATGTGCATTAAAGCATCACATAAAAAAGTGACATTACACTAATGCATCATCTACTGCACGTTAAGGGTCACTAAAGAAGCATGCAGATGTGCTACTGAGCATTAGTGCGGCCTAATGTACATTAGTTTAGTACCTCACATTGGAGGTACTAAATTTAATGAGCATTAGAAAAGGCACATTAATGCATGTGTAGACGAACCAACTCTATAGCAGCGGAAGATCTGACTGTGTACTATTAGTGTTAGGATCGATGCAATAACATCAAAGACAGAAAATAATACCAGCAGACATCTGCCTCCCATAAATCCAATGAAAATAGGAAAATCATTCTATTAGTTAAAAAACAGTATATCCTGTTGGAGCCCAGAACAAAATATAATCCTATATAATCGGGGTAAAATTAAATAAAAGCTATTTTTCTATGGTACATAGAAATAGAAGATTCTGAAAGGTAACATAACTGCATTAGAACATTTGGATTTGTAGGACTAATACCACCAGGTGGATTACAGCAACAAAAGAAATAGCATATCCTTTTAAGTTAGTTTTCCAGGGGCCACTTCCAGGGATCAGATTTTAAGCGGTAGGTAACAAAGGAGCTGCTATAAGTATTACCATCAACAATGGAATGGCTAGAAAACAGGGAGATGCTCTTACTGTAGACAAAGGATCAAGTCCAGGAAACAATTTAAGTGAAATGGGTTAACCTTTGATAACATCTGAAAAATTTCACTAGAGTCATGAGGGATTACAGAAGTTTGAAAAACAGTAAATATAACTTCTTTAAAGCAAAGAGAAGTCTTGCTTTAATATGATATTGCCTGGCAGAAAGGGCTCAAGCTACTGGCCAGGGAATATCTCTGGAAATTAAAGCCTTCCCACAAGATAAAAGCCACCAGAACATGGGGAAAAGTTGGGCAAAGGTCTCTTCCAGATGTTTGGAGAGGGTATAATTATGGTGTTCCTATCAGGTGCTCTTTTAAAACTCTTCCAAGATGCAAGTTATTTATGCCTGCTGATTTGAAAATATTTGACTTGGGTAGCTGCTCTTTAATATCCTCTTGGGTTACTTTTAACTCTCTTGGAGTTCTGTTATATGATGAAAGATTTTATATTCTATGCTATGAATACAACATCTGGCTTTTCCAAAATACATAATAGACTTTTTCTGCATGATTATTGACACTTACTGTTTAATGCTGTTACGTACAACTTCAGAACACATTAGCCTTCTAGGCCTGGGATTTATTACATGTCTACTTATCTGTAGAACATTGCTTTAATATGGGACTAAAGAAATTATATTTTTAATAGTAACATGCAGAACAAAAAATCCCAAATACATAATTGCATTTAACAAACAACAAACTCCACTGTCACTTGGTACCTACAATCCTTCCTCCCCCCCCAAACAATTAAATCTGTCACCCACGCAAAACAATGGAATTAGACTTTATTTGTAAAGAAACAAAGGAGGATTATGTCATTCCTGTCAATCAATGTTGGTTTATGGAAAATCTTATCAAACTAATTTGATAATTTTTTTATGAGATTACTAGTTTAGTACGTAAAAACAGCAGTGTTGTTAGAACAGGTTTTTTTAAGACATTTGATTCACTACTATGCAACATTTGATTTTCAAAAAATCAAGTAGTAAAATCAACACAGCATACATTAAAGGAATAGCCTTGTTAATGTATGGACTTTAAAATATAAGTGTGGAATTATCATCAAATGGGCATATTTTTAGCAAATCCCCACAGTGATCAGTTTTTAGCCCTGGATTGTTCAACATCCTAACAATGACCTAGAATGAAACACAAAAATCACATCTGATAAAGTCTGCAGATGATATAAAGGAAAGCTAATAAAGAGTCCAGATCACTGACACAGAATGATCAGGATCCCTTTCTAAGCTGGGCACAAGCCAACAATATATATTTTAAAGTAGAAAAATGTAAGGTCATACAAGAATGCAGGCCACCTTTGCAGGATGGGGAATTCTATCTTGGGAAACTGTCACTCTGAAAAAGACTTGGAGGGGAAGGGTCACCCTTGATAATTGATGAGTGCTCATGGATGCTGTGGCCAAAAACCTATTCTGATCCTTGGGTATGTGAATATGGGGATGTCAAGTAAGCACTTGACATCCCCATATTGGGGATTGTTACCTTTATATTTGACAGAGGTGCTACAGACATTCAGTATCCAATTATGATGTCTCTAATTCAAAAATAATGTTGTTAAATTGGAGAAGGATTAGGGAAAAGCCATGGCAATGATTAAAGAACTGAAGAGCGTGCTTCATAGTAAAAGACTCAAGTTGCAAAATCTATTTAGTTTAAGAAAGAAGAATGGTTAGCAGATGATTTGGGCAGTCTGTAAACATCTACAGTACAGAAAAATTGATAATAGGGAGCTCTTTGGTATAGCAAACAAAGGAGCAACCTAGAAGCTGAAGCTAGATAAATTCAGATGAGAAATAAAAACAGGGGGTTTTTGTTTGTTTGTTTTTAACACAGAGAGCAATTTGTCGTGGGCACAAATTACCTTATTTTTTTATATCACTGGAAAATTTTAAATGAGGATTGAATGTTTTTTCCTAAAAATATATATTCACTAATTCAATTGGAATTAATTCAGGGAAAGCCTGTAGCTTGTGACATTCAGGAAGGAACATACTGGCTTCTTTTGGTCTTTTGATCTATGCATACATGGTCTGGGATTTGCATATTTGCAGTGCCTACAGTCACCCTAAGAATGTATTCATTTTTTAAAAAACCACTCACACCCAATAAGGAACACTGAAACTTATTATTGGTATTTATCTGTATTCCTATAGTAGCCACAAACCCTAATAGCATACTAGAACCTTGTTACATTAGGCCCTGAACAAGCAGAGCATTCTCTTTTGTCTATGAAGTCTTTCCAAAGGATAAATTTTTGCTTGACAACCTTTAAATCACATTCATGCTAGTGTTAAACTCCTTTATTGGGCTGAAGGTTGTCAGTTTTAGGCGATAGGTTTGGGGTTGCTGTTGAAGTCCAATCCAGTTCTTTTGAAAAACAAGCAAATTGGATTCCCACTGTGGCAGAAAGAAAAAGAGATCAGACAGTGCAGCTTCATTTTTTCATCTTTCCCACTTGCAGCTTTGCTGCTGAAAACACAGGCAAAGCAGCCAGCAAGCATTCTTATTAGCCACTTGAGCACCTGATGAATTTTCACCAGCATCTGGCTGTAATTGGTTTAGCTTGGCCTTGCTAATTTTTTGCAGCGTTGGGTGGTACATTTGTTTTGGCTGATGTAAATGGAAGCTGGACCAAATAAGTCGAGGGAAGAATTTAACAAAATGAAGACAGGATTGGTGCTTCAGGTTTAGACAAGCTGAAAAGGAGCAGTGATGTCATCTGGCTCTCCTTTTTTCCCTTGTTTAGAATGTCTTTCATGGTTAACAAAATGGAGGCACAAGAACACGATGGCAAATGCTAGGGGCTGGTTGTGATGGAAGCCAGGATGGGAAGACATCTTTCTTCCTCTTCCTTTCCCTTTCACTCCTTCCTACAAGTAGGGGTCTACTCAATTCAAGGTGGCGGCCAGCTGATTTTACCGGCAGATCACGGGGCCAGCCACTATTTTCACAGGGTTATCATGTTGCTCTCCTACTATAATATTTAATCTATGCCATTAGGTTCCAGGAATGGGGCATTCACTTAGACCTCGAATACGTTTGGGTCCTTGAGTCAGCACTCAGCAGAGACCGATGAGGTGGTAAACAGCTTTGTCTTTATTAGGAACAAGATTTAGAAACTTGCACACTCACAGCTTGCAGGGACAACAACAATCCACCGCCAACAAAACCACACACACACAGGGCATCAGGGAGAAAGACTGGGTCATCCCACCACCAGCCCCTTAAAGTTACATTACATATACCACACTTACCAGGCCTCTGATTGGCCTTAGTGTCCCAGTGTCCCCAACCCTAGCCACTGATTGGTGGAAAGGGTTGTCTGTCATACAGCCCCACCCCTTGCCACTGATTAGCTGAGCGGGATGTCCAGCATGCAGCCTCATCCCTCACCACTGATTGGTGGAAAGGAGTGGGGCCATATGACCGTCATCTTGCCTGCTTGCCTTCATGCTAGGCTGCTTAGCTGGGAGGACTGCTGGCTCCCAATGGGGACCTGGCATTTTATTTTTGGTAAGTTTTGTTGTTTTTGTTGGGAGGGGTGGTTTCCTCATTGATTTCACAGACACTGCCCTATTTCAAAATTTCTACCAAATCCACACAATCGTGATCTGAGTAGATCCTTAGTCATTAGTGGAATACAACAACCTCCATTTCCAGTTTTCATGGGATCTTGTACCAGTGCAGGGGTGAACAGGTACTTAAATACACTCCAAGTTTGTAATAAACTGTTTAAATTTATGTAAGAAGTGAGCACCACTTGGGTTGACGAGGAACAATGGTAATAAGCTGATGGAGAATAGGTTTAGGTTAGCGATCAGGAGGTAATATTTTATAGTTAGGGTGGCCAAAATCTGGAACCAACTTCCTAAGGAGGTGGTCCGACCCTACCTTGCGTAAATTAAAAAAGAGATTGGACGATCACCTATCTGGGGTCTTGTGAACCCAGCATTCATTCCTGCCTGTGGCAAGGGGTCAGGCCAGATGATCTGTTCAGGTCCCTCCTGACCCTAGCTACTATGAAACTATGATTTTTGTGGGTGATATCTTTTATTGGACTAACTGCACGCTAGAGACAGACTTAGACAAGCTTTTGAATCCATTCTTTTTCTGGTTTAAGCAAAAACCAGGCACAGCGAAGACTTGAAACAGTCTCAGTCTACAGAGGTGGAGAGACAAATCCCCAGGAATAACAGACAAGCAAATCACAGAAGATAGGGTAACTTAATTAATAGAAGAACAAGACCTTTCAAAATGGAAGAGGGTCATTTTCACCTGTGGTTTGAAGATTAGCAGGAGTTGGGTAGATTATAGCATGCCATGAGCTCAATATCTCTCTTTAGTCCTTGGTTCTTAATGTCCAGCCAGCTACTTTACACATGCTTGCACTGCAGTACGGGGCACTTCTAAAAATGCCCGGCGCTGCAGCGCATACATTTGTATAAATGGTGAAATGCATGTTAGTGCTGAGAAAATGGTGATGGCATGCTTTTGAACTAAAACACAATTGAAGGTGTTTTAGTTCAAAAGCAACCACCACTATTTTCTGCGCGCTGATGCGCATTTTGCTGCTTATACAACCATGCACATCAGCTCACGTACAGAGCAGACTCAATTGATGAAGCCTGCTCTGATGCATCAGATCCCCAGCGTGTCACAGCACAAAAACGCTTGTATAAATTGGGTTTATAAATGCCCTTTCTTCCCAGGCTCACCTTTTGTAAATTTCCCTTGAACATAAGGATTATGAGGTCAGAAAGTGAGTAGCTGTTCCATGAAAAGTGTCCCTCTATACTTCTTTTTGTGTTCCTCTGCTTATTTTTTTCCCTGTGATCATTCATCCTGGTGCATAATTTTAGGATAGTTTCACCCACAAATTTTCTATGAGGGCATTTGGTGCACTGGATTAGCTAGATCACATTTTGGGATAGTCATATATAGGATCCATGCATTCTGCTGGGGTCATTGTGGGAGGTGTTGATTGTTGTAACAGTAAAGATGTCCTGGCAGGTTTTGCATTTGTTGTTAAGGCAAGGCTGTGTCCCATTGGATGCCTGTTGGTCAGTGGAATAGTTGCTTCTGATAAGGAATTGGGAAAGGTTGGGCAGTTTTTTGAAAGTCAGGAGTGTGGAGGGGGGAGGTAGGGGCTAGGAATATTTCTCTCATAGTCTGATCTTTTTCAAATATAGGCTGTGATTGTTTGATGATTCTTCTCATCAGATCCACGATGGGATGGGATGGGATGGGATGTGGCCACCAGGAATGTATGGTCACAAGGTAGAGAGGGATCTTTCTGCACTGTAGCAGGTTACTACAGAATATTTGCGTGGTTCTTTCAAAAATGTATACATTTTTTTCTTATCTTCTTTTATATGGCTTTAGGAGCAAGAGCTGCCCTCATAATTTTAATTCCAAATTCCCCAACCAAACCAATGTCCTACTAGACAGTGAATGTAACTCTAGGATGTCACCCTCAAACTTGTATCTAGGGCAGGATGATATTATGTACTCCATGATTTGGTCAGGGTTTCCACAGTCACAACCAGGCAAAGTTTTTAGGCATCACTTGTACATCAGGTGGCCAGGCCAGCCATGTTTAGTGCATATCCTACTAAGGGTTGTCTGCATACTCTGTGGAAGGTTGAAGCCTGGTTGTTGCATTGTTGGGTTGGAGACAAGGTGTTTATTTAGGAAAATGTTTTCTGCCCCAGCTTTCCTCCAAGATTCTTCAGTGCCGTGGTATAGGAGGTTTTTCTCTTAGAAAAGAATATTACAGAAATATTTGCCTGGGAAAGCAAAATATTGGAATATCCAAAAAAAAAATGAACTGCCATTGGGTGTATGTTAGTACATAGAATAGCTATTAATGAGCAGTATACAATTGTACCTTTCGTCCCAATATGCCATCCTAACACAGGTTTGGAAGAAGGCCTAGAACCACAGCAGATTTTCTAATACGTGAAAAATGTCTTCAAAGCAAACCAGAGAAAGGTGGCAACTTTTCCTAAGAGGTAAGTATAGCCAGAGTCTGCTGAACCAGCTGGACACTCCAGCCTCCGTCAGCTAGAGAAAGCCTACATCACACACACACACACACACACACACACCCCTTCAGAATATACATTCCATGTGTATGAAATACAACTTTAATAAGCAGTATTGCAGTACAACCTAGAAGCTGGACCTACTGTTTAATGTCCATGGAAACACACTTGTATTTCTATGAAACTACACACACACGCGCGCACACACACACCTCACTAATGGGGAATCATTCTCACTAAAAATGCTGTGGTTTACACATTTAATTATTTCTCAGCGAGTTCCATATCTGAGTAGGAAACGTTCAGTTTGCAAGAACAATGAGGCTTTTTTCTATTTGTCAGATTCATAGACTCAGAAATCTGGAAGTCGAGCTGTTTCTTCTGGTTCGTTTATCAGAAACCCTATAAAGATTCTTCAGACACGATCAACAGTTATTTAAGATTCTAAAATGAAAATTTTAAACTATTGTTGCCAATATGTACCTTTATTACCATGTCTGTTTGTTTCAGAGATACTTTTTAGGTGGTTCAATTCTAGCGTCTCCAAGTTTTAATCTATAACAAATATATGAAAATGATTATAGAAATTATTTAAAAACAAAGGCTCAATATTAACTACACAGCAACTGCTTCACCCCTCCGATGGTACTGTGTTCTAGAGCCAACCCAGTCACACAGAAGATCAATCAGTGTGTAGAACATATAGGCAAGATAGAGACTTTTGTGCCATCCCTTCCTAGCCAATAGCACAGACAACACAGCCATAGATACAGGATTTTATACAGGGGAGTGTGGGAACAGCAACTGGCACTACAGGGGTGGCTGCATATCTACTCCCAGCTCCCTCCACCAGGGTGGGCGGACTACACCATGGGAACAGCAGCTGGGGACTTTAAGTCCCTGAATCAGGTAAGACTCTCCCTACTCCTCCCCTCCATGCTCAGTGGCACATCCCCTCCCCTCCCACTTACTTGTTCCCATGCCCACCACTGCCACTGCCTCTGGGGTGGGTGGGGAGCTCCACAGCTACTCCTGCCCCACTCCAGATGGCAAGCCCGGGAGTCTGGCTCAGGTCAGGGCAGCGGCAGCAGCAATGGTAGGTAGTTTCCCTTTCCCTGTGCCTGGTCCCAGGCTGTGGAGAACACCCAGGTAGAGCAGGCGGGGGGGAATCTGCGCACCACTGTTGCTTCCACTGTGCCAGGCTGAGCCTGATCCCTGCACAGCTTGGCTGAAGCAGGGCAGGAGTGGCTCTGGAGCTTGCCCAGCTCCAAGGCAGCCAGAGAAAGTGTGTGTGTGGGGGGGGAAGCAGCAACACTGGGCAAGGGAAGATGAGAATGGGAGGGGAGAGGAAGTGCTATTGAGCATAGAAGGGAAGGGGTGATAGGATTCTTAGCCAATTTGGTGATTTAAAAAATATCCCTGACTGCTTTTCCTATGGCATACTCTGAAAGCAGGGATGTAATGTGCCACTGCACTCTCTCTAGATCTGCCTCTGGACATAACCAAGACAAGGGTGAATGCCTACGGCTTCGTGGAGTCACCGTGATCCCAACTACTGCAATGGCAGCTTGGGAACAATGGCTGCAGCTGAAATCCTGAGTAGCTTTTCTCACTTGTGCTCTGGGATGAGACTACAGCCCATGTTGGTCTAAGTAATGGCAGCTTTCTTACCACTTCCTTCTTGAGTTGTGCTGTTGCTGCCCTTGATAGTAGCTGAGAATCAGGCCAAGCTCCCAATCTCAACATATGATGGTAAAGTTGAAGGCAGAACAAATAACGAGGAACAAAGCAATCTGCTTCCAAAGGATATGGATCATTAAGTTGATTAGACCAGCAGATGGCAAAGGCAACTTGGTGTCGAATTATGTAAAATAATTAGTCCAGGATCAAGGAACCAGCCCAAGAAATAGGTGCTAAACAGAACAAATCAGACAGCACTATAATCAGGTAAAGAACTGGGGAGCTCTACTGAAACAAACAATTGAAACTCTTGGGCTAGTCCACAGCTGCAGTAAAAAATGTAAACACAAGGTTGTACAGCTGAAGGATAGACTACAAAAAAAGGTGATACTCTTTCTTTGCAAGATAACTTGTCAGACCTTTTTAAAAATACCATGCACTGTATTGATCACTGTACTACAGAAAGGTTATTAGTACCTTGGAGAGGCTACCATCTAAGTCCCCAGAGATTATACTAAGTGTGCAAGCTATCCTATAAAGAAAGGGAGCTGCATTTGTTCTTATTAAGTAGACTTCAAGACAACATAATAGAAGTTTTCAGTTATGAAACAGATTAATAGTCAAAAGAGATGTTTGTCATACCAGTAAGTAGTTACTACAACTACAGAACAATCTAAAAATTAAAAAAACTGGAAGTGAAATAAGGGGGCTCATTGTAACTAAGGCCATTCCATGGAATAAGTTGCTAGAGAAGGCACTGAAACAAGGAGTACAAACGAGTTCAAGAGACATGCAAGTTTTACTCCAGAGGTGGAAAGATTGAGAAAAAAGATTTTAATTTAAGGACGTAGAAAGAGATGTATGCCAAGTGGCTGGCTTCACAGGAAAGATTACACTTCAAATGTCATGTGTTTGGCTTTCATACAAACATGCAGCCTTACAGTTCAGTTCCCAGATACACAATCACATTTATGCTGGGATGACTATGATGTCAGCCAATCACCTAAACAAATAACATGAACTTGACAGCAATGTTCATGTTATGCATGGTTTTCTCCAACAGAGTCACAGTGAAATATGTGACTAGATTATACAGTCTTGGGGCATGAATTATAACACCAGCAAATTCAATTCATGAGTATTTAGTTGCCTGGGCTGGCAGAGAAAATTCTATTCCAAATAAATTAACTATCAACAAGCCTGGCTCTCTTATTCCAACCAGCAGCTCATGGATAAGTGAAAGTGGATGGTGTTCGTTATACTGTATGAACCTGTATATGCTTGCCAAAATCTTTCCCTTCATGGGTCCTCAGTTATTAAAAAGACAGGATTGTTTTTTCTTCCTCTGCCCAAAACACACCCAAAGATCTATATAATAGCTCCTGCATCTACTAACTGATTTTGCCACACCTATCCTAAAGAATATATAATCCATATCTATGGAGTGGACAGCTCGGAATCAGAAGGCCTGGCAATCTGCTTCTGATTTGCTACTTGCTAGTGGAATGACCTTGAGCAATTAAATTCTCTGGATCTCAGCTCCTTCATCTATTTTTTCACCTTGCCAGGAGCTTTGAGATAGAGATGAAAAACAGTAAATGAAAAACAAATGTTAATCATTATCATTCAATCCCTCATCAGTAACATGGATTTGATTTCTTTACAAGCTCTTAAATATATATAGCTATATATATAATTCTCTTAAATGGACTTTAGCAGTGTAACTAGGAGGTTTTGTTCCCTGGGAGGCAGCAGAGGTGGGGAGGGCAGAAGTAGTGGTAGTGGCTGCCATTCTTGTGCTTCCTCTAACATGCCACTGGGAGCTGGCTTTGCATAGGCTAATTAGTACTGCTGAGTGATAGTCACCTGACATTCTAATTAGGGCCCTGTTGCACATTAATTTTAGGTATCCCCTGTGGCTCTTAACGTGTGGACAATGTAGGGGTTAACACCTGAAACTAGTTTTAAGCACATTTTAAGCAGCTTAAAATCGCACCATCCAGGACATAGCTCTGATCCGTGTTACCCAGATCATGTTCTATTAATATACGGCCACGCACAACAGATGAGCCACCTAAGTTGCAGCATCCTAGGATGTAGTGTCCCTTCCCTCACTCTCCTGTTCTGTGTGGACAACTTTCCACTCCCTGAACTCTACTGTGCAAGGGGCAGTTCTAGCCTTAAGACAACTCCCCCTTCTACCTCCAGGGGTGTGACCTTCCCACCCCAAAGGGTACAACCCCATACAAACAGCTTGCATAGCACATACCAGCTAGCTAGGTCACAGGGCATGGATGAGTCCAGGGGAACAAGGTAGGGGGCCAGGTTGGGTCCCCTCTAGCCCAGGGCAGGAACAGTAGCTCCCCCAAAAGCACCTTCCCTCACTGCTCCCACTTCCCAGTCACCTTGGGGAAGCACAACCTGCATCCCTCACACCCAAATCCCAGTTTATTAAAACATGAGACATTCTTTCATTTACTTCCTTTCATTCTTTCATTTACTTTTTCTTTTTACTTCATTTTATTTTATCCTTCAGTGGCTGACTTCCTTCATCTCACCATCTCTCCCCCACCCCCATTGCCTTTCCACCTCACATTTCATTATCTACCCCCATCCCATTGACTCTCTACCTCTCAGCTTCATGTTCCTAGCACCCCCTGCTAAACCCATCTCTCTCTCACCCGCACCTGGAGCAAGGATAGAAGGCTGTCCTAGCTCACAGTCCTGTAGGGGCATTTGACAGCCATAGCTCCTAGTCAGGGCCCTGCACAAAGCCTGCAGGTGAGTATCAGTTTGGTGTTGAGGTCCAAGATGCAACAATAGGGCAGAGAAACACCATGTATCTGGGTCCGTGAAGGCAGTTTTCCTCGAGCATTTCTAGAGATAGCTGTTCTTCTGGCATAGTTTAGTACCTGCCTGTGACCCCTATGGGCCCCTGGGTCGTGGGTAGTTCCCGAGACGTTCCTTTACCCCTTTTTCTCGCCCGCCACGACTTTGATGGTTTTGAAATATT
>JAGPOW010001296.1:119873151-119918860 GCA_030014935.1 Caiman crocodilus
CCGTCTGGTTCTCCCGTCCCCGGTGAGTCTGCTGCCTCTTCCTTCGCCCCCTGGGGTCCCTCTCGGGTCCCTAGGGACGGCCCGGCGCCGTCACACTGCCAAGGTGTGGGGCTTAAAGCCCACTTTATGCAAATGAGAGGCTCCTCCCTACCTTGCTTCTGTGGCCATATGGCTAAGGGCAGGCAAAACTTGAGGGCATCTAAACCCAAGCCTCCAGGCTTGGGCCTGCATGTAAGATGCCTACCAAAAGACTTTAGAAATATCTGAAGCCCCTGGTGGGGTGGAGGATGTTTGTCAGTTGTAGGGCCACTTACGGTTCTGGACTGACTCACAGATATGGACTTGATTTGGCTGGGAACACGAAAAATTTCTTTAAAAAAAAAAAAAAGAAAAGTAACAATAGGGCACAGTTTGGCCAGGTTTGCAAATCAGAAGCTGTGCTAAATGTAGCTGGAATCTCTCCAAGGCTCTTTTTCTACTTGTTTCCATTAAGAACACTTAGGAACGAAGTCTTACATGAGCCACAGGGTTTGAATCTTTCCTACATAGAAGTCAGCTCAGTGCAGTATTTGGGGGGCGTGGAGGGGGGCAGGGAGTCAATAGTAATGAACAGAAGTTACGCAAAGTATGAAATAAGCATACACAAGGGTCCAAGATTTCATCTTGATATCATTTGTCCTCTTCAACTGGCCTTGTAATGAGTACAAGTCTTTTGTATTTGATCACTTTTATTTTATTTTTTCTGTGGTCTTTCTTTTTTTTTGATATTGACTTTGAAAATACAGGAGATTTTTAACACATGGAATATTAAGCAAAATGTAAATGGAAAAGTTGGAGTTGCTTCAGAAGCAAATCCTTTCAATTTATGCCACACCCTTTAACTTTATCTTCACATCCCTGTTTGTGTTATTTGCAGATTTATCTTTGAGGACTGGGAATGTTTAGGTACAGAAACAACTTTCATAAAGAAAACGAGTCACTTGCACATACTTACAATAATCCTGAAATCTTGTGACAGCAGAGTTCTGAATTTCTCATGTTCAGGTTCTGCTGCCTTTGTAGATGTCATAACCCTGATTTAATCCTTTAAGACTTTTAGATCATTTTGTTTTGGCTAAATGTATTTCAGATTCTATTACATGTACCAGATTCAGGCTTGGTGAAAAGAAACTGAGTTTCTTTTGAAGTCAGTGGGAATAACACCCTCTTATTTCAGGATTGTATTTTTTTTCCTCTCTCTCTTTTTCAAAATGTGATCTCCAAACTTGAGAAGATAAATAAGGAAGTGATGTAAATAATTATAAATCTTCTTGGCTCTACTTCCTGGGCATTTAACAATGGATCATTTAAATTTAAATGGTTGAAGTCAAAACCCTGACTTTGATGGTTCTGCACCCTTAACAGAAATCATGCTAAGCCATCAATGTCACTACAAGTTTTGTGCACAGACACAGAATTGACATCTTAAAAATTTAGACTAAAGAACTGGAGAGAAACTTGAGTCTGAGTTCTTGAAACACTTGCCTACAAATAACTACAAAAAGTCTTTGAAAACTCACTGTCTGGGTTACTTTTTACCATGGGTAGTCTATGAGCCAAAAAGGTCACCTAATAATAAAGGTTTTATACTGCTAACATACAGTCAGTATTAGGGAAATTAATAAATACAAAAACACATATTTTAAGTGCTTCATGCTATAGCATGTGTAACATTCAAAGCCTTCCCTCATCTCAACAGCCATAAATTGGGCTGCACAATCCCCTACCATCAGAAATAAAACATTAATTTATTTAAAAAAAAAAAAATCTTTTTCCTATGGTTTAAAAGAATCTCTCAAGTCTGAGCTAAATGCTAAATTAGTTTTCTTTTCCTGAATGCAAATAAACAGTACCCAAAAGAACTTCAACAGGGTCTTGAACTAGGAACAGCCTAATTCATTCCATTTAGGATTTTCAGTCTTTATGATGCCTGTTTGAAAGTGAAAATATTAGAGAATAAAAATTTCTTTTGAATAAATGAATAATGAATACAATGCATTCCAAACTGACCAGGTTATCCTTTTCACATACAATTCGTTCAGAATTCCTGTTTTTTACTTCAATTGAAGCTGCCACGTAACTCATCACTTTGCTGATACAGGAAAATAGGGGCCTTGGTCACCATGTAAGTTCTGGGAAGCCACAGATTATACAAGACCATGCAACATTGCCTATGTTAGGTAAGAAAGCATGCGTAATGGGAAGGTCACCTGCTATTATTGCTTTTACCACTGCCATCTGCTGTAGTCCGCACAAACTACAAGTAATTGTGGGGTCATTCCCAGAGGGGGTTAAGACAGCAATAGTAAAGTCATGCTTGCTTGAAGCATTATATCACGAGAAAGTGACATAAAGAATAAATTATTTAGTAGCATGTGCCTCTTCCAAGGGATAAAAAAATTATACAATTCAAATAAAATTTTGTGTAGTTTTTATTATTAACAACCTTTACATTCACTTGTGCTTTTATACAACTATCCTGGGGAAGTGTTTCTTTAACAGATTTTGATATCTGCACCTTCAGTGCAGGGTTTATTGATCTTGCTATGTACAGAACAGAAGATTTCAAATTCTGACACAGCACAGACATGTGCCAGTGGTGTTGTTCTGCTTCAAGAGAAAAAAAGAAAAGAAAAAAGTATCCTTAAGCACTTTTTCTGTAAGAATTCCAAGCTATCTGTTGTAATTCACTGAGGAGTAATTGCTTTGGGAAGTTTCAAAACTAGCTTTTAAGCAGAAACTGTAAAATTCACTTATTGCAGGAGTTTTAGTAAAACTAGCTGACATTTCAATTTATTTATCAATGGAATTTCAATGTAGGTGAAAGAATAATAAATGTGCATATTAATAAGGATTGGGCATATTCAAAGCCCATTATTAAGTAAAATTATCCTTGGGAAAATAAGTGAAGAATCATTGCCTCTTCTAAAGTTTTATTTGTGATTTTTATTAAGCAAAGGTATTTTTTATGAGATGTTATGAATGAAATGCATTATTTTATATACATAAAATGATCTATTTTGGTTAACAAAGCTTGGTATATCTAGAAACGTGTTTAAAAAGGCTGATTCTTTAATTCTCTATCTTCCAGCAAGATGTATTCTATTTTGGCTTGAAAGGACCTGACCTAACGTTTAGCCCTTTTTACCTAACCCAGTTCCTTTGGGGTTGGGGAGAGGGAAGAGAGAGAGGGAGAGAGAGAAAAATCAATGATTTTTCCCTTTGGTTAAAAAGCAGTCAATAAAATAAAAAATTTGATTTGTTTTTGTAATGCAAAAAACACAATTATTTCAGTAGTGAATGTTGTCATACATATTTCAGTGAAGAACCTGAGGGGACAATGGACCGTGGACTTGGAAGCAGAGCAATGGTTTTGGTAACGCTTATCAGCAGTGTGGGGGACAGCCTGCCAGACTGTAGGCAGTATAGAAGAAGTGCAATATGAGCTGCAATTTCACAAATGGATTGTGAATCAATCAGGCAGGCATATAATATGCTTCATAGCTTGTGTGACAGAAGAATTAACCCCTAAGACAGGAAAGAAGGGAGTGGGGGCCTACAAGGAGGCAGAATTTTTAGGGTAGAGGGATTAAATATAGTTATATAGAGAGAGGAGATGGAGACCAGCTAAGGAACTGCAGGATGAGTAGAGTGATTTTTGAAGTGGATGGAAAGTCTGGGAAGGTCTTTCAAGAGAGGGGAGATTCAGAAAAAATACAGATATGAAACTATGTCAAAAAGAAATTGCAATAATCAGGACATAAAGTGAAAGCATGCATAAAGGATCAATTTAGGAGTGTAGGCAGAAAGTGGGAGACCTAGTTTATACTGCAGAAAGGTTAGCAGAGAGCCTAGCTAAGCATAGTAATTGATAGTCAGCAGGTGATCCCCTGGATGAGGTTACCTGCTAGAGGAAATGGGAGGTCATAGTTTAGAAAGGAGGTGTATAAACTAAGCCTATGAGTGGAAATTTCTCTTGCCACAAACACAAATGAACTTCTTACTGATCAGTTAAAGAAAAATAAGGGACCAGAGTGGTGAGTTCAGCACAGAAAGGTCCCTCCTTTTCTCAACATATAAAGTTAATTCAATTCAGAGTATTATCAAACCTTCCTTCCAACTACGCTTTGACACTTCTATCCCTAACATAAGGGATGGGCAAACCAACTAGTAACTATTCTGAGATGAAAGGGGGCAGGATATATGTCACTTACTCTGTGATAACAGCATGTGTTCATGGGCGTAAGGAGATGAAAGCTAAAGTGTCGTAGTTGCTCTCTCATTCACTGAAGGGGGTCAATATACTGTCATCTACATGCCCATGGTTTGATTTATCATTTTGGTACACCTTTGGATGTCACGTGAACTGTTATTGACATGGAGTTTTGTTTGACATGTACATTCCTAGCTGAACAAAATGCATGGTTTTTTTTACTAGTTCAGTGTTATTAATTTAATGAGACACAATCATTTAAAATTCATACACATTCTGACTTAAGGAGATTCAAAAGATCAAAACTGATGCAAATTAAACTAGTAAAGAATTGAAAAGGGGCAGTTATTCAATCCTAGAGATTCACAGTAAACAATTGCCTTTGTAGGTCAGACAGCTACAACCAATATCCAGACAAGTGGGATTCCAAACTCCGGACAGCTTACATCATTGACGTCAGCAGTACAATTGGATTAGGTGAACCGTCTGCACACCTGCTCATTTCAATAGCCAGCACGTGGCATTAGATGACCCAGACATGTGTCCTAAAATACTTCCTTCATTTTTAGAACAAGCTGATACTTACCTGCATGTGTCTGTGTGCATCTGTGAATATAATAGGGAGTAATAAGGAAAGACATGGAACAGCAACAACCAAAAGAGAAGGGTTGAGAAGTGGGACTGCACATAAACTATAACATAGATTTTGTTATTCAGAAGCCATATGCAGAAACACCAGGCAGCCTGAGGGCCAAACAGGGCACAGCTTTTTTTCATGGTGCATACACAACATTTTTTTTTCCAACAGTTAATTTAACTATTTATAGCCAACTTTAAGAAAACAGGCTCGTGCCACCCATTTTTGTTCTCTTATCCACCCTTGCCTTCTCCTGAAAACTGTCAAAGTGCTGATAATTTCTCTCTACTTTTAATTTTTATCTCCTCTCTAATACAGCTCATGCCTATAGATCCCTGCAATCTTTTCTGATTTCTATATTGTTTTTTTTTCCCTTTCAGCTGTTCTCCACCTCATATTGCCCGCTCACCTTGGATAGGAAAATGCATCTCTAAAATCTCTCTCCTTCCCTCCATCTGTCTGCCCATCCCTCCCCAAAGGATTTATCTTCCTTTTCTTCTTCATGAGCTCTTCAAAGAACTACCTTAATGCTTCCCTTTTCCCTGTTTTATCTCTTTCACCAAACCTAGCCCATTGCCCTTACCTTCATGATTTCCTAGCTATTTCTCCTCATAGCTTCCCTTCCTCTTGCCATGCCATCCCCCTCCACTACTCAGAAGTGGTTTCAAAACATATAGAAGAGGAGTATCCTAATATTATAAAAGCCTTAATCTTTCTTTCTGTAACGCTTTATTTGCGCTCTGATTGGCTGACAAACAGCCAATCAGAGTGTGAAGAAGTGCTCAGACAGATGGCAATGCACCACCATGATGGCAGGGACGTGGGACGGAGTGAGGGGTGAGGCCAGCTGTGTTGGACTTGCCCCTCTGCCCTGCTCCCTGGAGGCGATGGCAACTGTATGTATGTATTTAGGTTTGCTAGATCTGGCCTCTCCCACTTCCTCCCTTGCTCTTTGGAAGTGACAGTGGTGGCAGTGCATGAGGAGCAGGGTCAAGACACCACAGGGGAGTGAGGCCACTGGTGCTGGCCTTGGTCCGCCTCCCCCTCCTTCTGTTGTCACTGCCTGCAGGGCCAACCTGGTGGTGGTGGGGGGAGGAGCAGGCGTGCCATGGCAGTGGCAGTAGTGGTGGGGGAATGAGAGAAGTGAATTTCATTGAGCTAAGGAGACTAGTCGGGGAGGCACTGAGGTCCCAGAGGGATGAGGAGTTGGGAGTCCAAGAAGACATGGCGGGGAGCAGGCCCACCATGGCAATGGGGAAGGGGAAGCACTGGGCCTGGCCTTATGTCATCCAATGCAGCAGCAGCTGAGGGGGAGAGGAGTGGGCCTTCTCCCCCCAAACCCTCTCCCTTGCATCAGCCCAGTGCAGGGAGGAGAGGAGTAGGCCTGGGTCTGATGAGGTGTGGGGGGAGGAAGAGCGAGCCCAAGTGTGGGGAGAAGCTGGGCTGCCACAGTGGTGGTGGTGGGGAGCAGCAGGCCCAGCCCAACGTGGCAGTAGTGGTGGGAGAGAAGGAGCGGGCCTCCTCCCCCATTGAGCCCAGCCCCACTCCTTCCCCATGCTGGCCCCAAGACCACTGCTTCCGACCACTGCCACGGCAGCCCAGTTTCTCTTCACGCTCAGTCCTGGTCCTCCCCTGCATTGGGCTCAGGCCTGCTCCTCTTCTCTCCCCACTGGGTTGAGTGAGGGGAGGGAAATGGGCCTGGACCCCAAGCAGCAGGAGGGAAGAGGGTAGTGGGCCGGGGGGGGATCATGGGGCTCCATCCCTGCCCACTCCCCCCCCAGCATTCTTGACAGGCAATTGGCTACTGTGCTTGTAAAATATATAAAATAGCATCTATTTACAATGGTGGAGGGAAGCTGATTTATGTGTAGGATATTAGTAATTATGCCAGGAGCTGTAAGGTAGTAAAAATACATTAACTGCATTGATCATGCTTTCAAATTAGAAACTGCAAATACTCAAATTGGATGCAATTGAAGTTTAAAAATTATCTATGAATCTACTTGAAAAATATCTTGACTGTAACCTACTTAAAATTTAGATGGAATAAATCTGAAAGTGACAAGAAAGCTGCATGTTGACCTTGTTGAGTTAGAATTTTTACATGAGGTATAAAGATGGAAAATCATGGAAATGTGGATACCTTATGGATATCAAAAGATATCAAATGTGGATATCAAACTACCAGACTGACTGGGAAGAGGACTACGGGGGTCAGAGGGAAAGGGACTTAACGGTGGGGGTCTACCACAGACTACCCAACCAGGGAGAAGAGCTAGACCGGGAATTCTCAGGTCAGCTTGCGGAGGCAGTTATGTCAAAGGATTTGGTCATCATGGGTGACCTAAGCTATCCAGACATTTGCTGGGAAGGGCAGTCAGCCAGGTCTGACCAATCACGTAAGTTCCTAGCCGTGTTACAGGACTTCCATCTAACCCAGGAGGTGCACAGTCTCACAAGGGGAAATGCCTTGTTAGACGTGGTCCTGGCCACAAGCGATGAACTGGTGAAGGGACTGCAGGTGCTCGATCACCTGGGCAATAGCGATCATTGCCTGCTGGAATTCACCATCCAGCACAGTGTGGCAATGGCCTGCAGCAAGACAGCAGCCCTGGACTTCAGGACGGCGGATTTCATTGAGCTAAGGAGACTAGTCGAGGAGGCACTGAGGTCCCAGAGGGATGAGGAGTTGGGAGTCCAAGAAGAGTGGTCATTTCTGAAGGAGATGATCCTCCAAGCCCAAAGGGTGCCAATCCCAACACTGACCAAAGGGGGCAAGAATGCTCAAAAGCCCTCCTGGCTCACCAAAAGCATCCAGGAACATCTCAAAGCTAAGAAGGAGGCATACACCCAATGGAAGGGAAGGGCATCACCAGGGAGGACTAAACCTCTGTTGCTCAGGATTGTAGTGGGGCTGTTAGAACGGCCAAGGAGACAGAACTGGAACTAGGAACCTGGATCGAGGATAATAAAAAATCCTTTTTTAAATACATAGTGGTAAAAAGAAGGTTCTGGGTAATGTGCAGCCTCTGCAGGACACGCTTGGAAATCTAGTGGTCTCACCAGATGATAAAGCTAACCTATTTAACAATTTCTTTGCCTCCATTTTTCTGAGCAGGGACCAGGTCATCCCCCACACTGGGATCCCCAATGGTCCCAGGGGAGACACAGCCAGGCCCAGGGTCTGAGAGGACCTAGTCGGGGAACTTCTGGTGGGACTGGACGTGTTCAAATCAACAGTTCCTTATGATCTCTACCCCAGAGTACTGAGGGAATTAGCAGAGGTCATTGTGGGACCCCTGGCACAGCTTTATGAACACATGTGGGGCTCTGGCAAGGTACCAGGGGACTGGAAAGGGCCAATGTGGTTCCTATTTTCAAAAAAAGGGAGGCAAGAGGACCCAGGAAATTATAGGCCTGTTAGTCTTACCTCGGTCCTGGGTAAGCTCTTTGAGAAAATTATCTAGGTGCCCATCTGCGAGGGACAAGCAGGGGAGTGTATGCTTAGGGGCAACCAACATGGGTTCATTAGAGGCAGGTCCCGTTAGACCAACCTGGTGGCCTTCTATGACCAGGTCACAAAATCCTTGGATGCAGGTGTCACGGTGGATGTAGTCTTTCTGGACTTTAGGAAGACGTTCGACACTGTCTCTTACCTTATTCTCATTAAGAAATTAAGAGATTGTGGTGTCGATGTCTACACAGTCAGATGGGTCACACCCAGAGAGTGGTGGTGGACAGGTCATTTTCAGCCTGGAGGGATGTGGGCAGTGGGGTCCCCCAAGGCTTGGCCCTCAGGCCCACACTGGTCAACATCTTCATCAGCGACTTAGACAAGGGGGTGAAAAGCACTTTGTTCAAATTTGCAGATGACACTAAGAGGTGGGGAGAAACGGGCAAGCTAGAAGGGAGGGACAGGCTGCAATTAGATCTGGACAGGTTACAGGGGTGGGAGGATAAGAATAAGATGGGATTCAATACTGATACGTGCAAGGTACTGCACCTAGGGAGGAAGAACCAGAAGTATACCTACAGGCTGGGGAACTCCCTTCTCATCAGCACAGAGGCAGAAAAGGATCTTGGAGTCATTATAGACTCCAAGGTGAACATGGGCCGCCAATATGGGGATGCAGTCAGGAAGGCTAACCGCACCTTGTCATGCATCCACAGATGCATCATGAGCAGGTCCAAGGAGGTGATCCTCCCCCTCTATGATACACTGGTCAGATGACAGTTGGAGTACTGCATCCAGTTCTGGGCGCCGCACTTCGGGAGGGATGTGGACAGCATGGAGAGGGTCCAGAGAAGGGCCACTCGCATGATTAGGGGGCAGCAAGGCAGGCCCTATGAGGAGAGGCTAAGCTCCTGAACCTGTTCAACCTCCACAAGAGGAGGCTGAGAGGGGATCTGGTGGCTGATAATAAACTGGCCAAGGAAGACCAGCAGGCAACAGGAGAGTCCCTGTTCTCCCAAGCACTACTGGGAGTAACTAGGAATAACGGTCATAAGTTGACTGAGAGTAGATTCAGGCTAGGTATCAGGAGGCACTACTTCACAGTCAGGGCAGCTAGGATCTGGAACCAACTTCCAAGGGAAGTGGTGCTCACTCCTACCCTGGGGGTCTTCAAAAGGAGGCTAGATAAACACCTTGCCTGGGTCATTTGACCCCAGCATCCTTTCCTGCCCCCCCGGCAGGGGGTCGGACTCGATGATCTGCTCAGGTCCCTTCTGACCCTACCAGCTATGAAACTATGTGCACTTCCACAATGTAATGAGATCAGATCAGAGACTAGAGCCTAGCCATGCCCTATCAGAGGATCAGGGCAATTCAATCCTTGAGTGCCCTGCAGCCAACTGGTCCTAATGGGGCAATCAGGGCGGCCAATCCCCTGAGGCCACAGCCAACTGGCCCCACCCATTCCAGCCTTTCTAAAAGCTATGCCTAACCTGCAGTACTCTGTCTGGCAAAGACTTGCTGCTGACCTATCTGTGCTTTCTTGCTTCACTTATCAGATCTCTGCCCCTGACTATTGGCAAACCCCAACTCCAGCTCTGAACTTTAATCTATCCCAACTCCAGTTCTGGCATACCCCCTTGACTTGGCTGTAGCTCCAGATTCCAGTTCTGATTCCTACCTCACTCTGACCTTAGCACTAGCTTCTGTTTGCCTTGATGATGGCTTCTGCCTCCCAGCTCCCTGAACCTAGGCTTCTCCCATATATCAGGTGACCTTTCTGAACAATCCATATCCTAAGTCCTAGCAAGAAAGGATTCCAACATTGCAGTAGTACTGCAATAATTAAACCAAAACCATTAATATAAATGGTTAAGAGCAAAGGAGATATGCCCATACACTTGGGCCTAGAGTAGGCTGAAAAGAATAATGAATGATGGCAGAAAGAAAAGAATCTGTAAACAAACTGATGCAATGCCTACATTGAGGAAACATTAGGATTCAGCAAATCTAGATTAAGAATCTGCATTTCTGCAATGGCATCTAAATCAGCAACTGAAAAAAAAAATCACAGAGCAGTTTATTATATCAAACAGTTCAGGATCAAAAGCACAAGTGTAACATTTGGCAACTTACCTTGCCATTTCTACTATAGGAAACATTTTTTTTATTAAATTAAACTAGCCAAAATACTCAGCTTCACACAGGTTTCAGTAATCAAATGTTAATGTTTTATAAATAAAATATTTTCATTTCATCTAATTTTCCTCTGCTAATAAGCTGTGTGTATGTGTTTAGTTTTGTACCCTATTTTACTTGTGTGATACAGCTTGACACTGTGAGCTTTTGGTCATACCAAAAACCTATAAAACTTGAACATTTAAATGTATTAAACAATTGAATTGTGAGGTAGAATTATTTATTTACCAGTTTATGACCGTGTTTGACACTTTATCTGTGAAGAGCTTCAGGATAGACAATGTTGCATGTTTTGCCATCTGGTGCCAAGATGAAAAGGTTTTTGCCATTGCCAGCTCTGGAACAACCGACATAGAGTTGGCCATGAGAAAAGTATGGGCTTTGCAGGTTGAGGCCAACAACTCTGAGTGACTGTCCCTGTACCTTATTGATGCTCATGGGAAAACTGAGGCAGATCGGGAACTGGAGCCATTTAAACTGAAACGGCAGATCAGAGGGAATGATTGGAATGTGTGGAATGAAGACATGCTGTCATGCTGCATGGCCAGTCATGATGGTGGCTTCAGTGACATGTGGCATGAGCTTCTTGACAGCCAATCATGTTCCATTGCAGAGTGCTGGTGGGTCCAGATTCCTGAGGATGATGGGTGCACCAACCTTCAGCTCCAGATTGTGTGAAGGCACACCTGGTGGTTCGAGAGAGTTGAGAAATTCTGTTGGGTAGTTGACTGTCTCATTGGTTTCTGGGACAGAGTCCACTGACTTGTATTTTTGCACAGTGCCAAGCAATTGAGAAATAAGATCTTTGTTTATGGTATTGACCAAATATTTTGGTGCCAGGATGGCTCTTCAGAAGATTGCATGGGAACCTTTTTGTGCATTTATTATCTTTTATGCATGGTGAATTTGGATACTTCCACAGAGACCATGCACCATCTGTGTTTTGACAATGCTGAACAGAAGTGGATCAATTTCTGGATCTGGAAGTTCAGCACTGATGATGTCATCCACTCTGTGGACATGAAGTTCATCCTGAAGCCACAGCAGAATGTAAGCATGTGGCAGGCCACACTTTTGCCACTCAACTGTGTGTACATGTAGCACCGAGTGGCTCCAAAAATCTTTCCCTTGTTGATGATTCATTAATGCCTTCACTTTTTGTCAGAATACGCTTGTCAGCAAATCATGCTGATCCTGTGGTTTTTGGCCTGGCATCAGTTCATTAGCCACTTCTGCCCAAGCTGGGTTGCAGGTGAAGGTAATGAAGAGATCAGGGCAACCATAGTTTCACACATATGTCATGGCATCCTGAGTGTGCTCATGCATGTAATGAAGCCCACCTGTGAAACTGGAAGGCAAGATGACCAATTGGCAAAATAGGCAGCATCTCCATCATTGTTCATGGCATCCCTGAGGTGCACATAGTTTTCAATTCTGAGTTTCTTTTGATTAATTCAAATGAATCTCAACCTTTCTGCTTCAATTTTGGCATACAGGTCCACAGCAAATTGATGGAAGAGATCTTTGCACTGCAAGATGTGATTGAAACTTCTGGCTCACAGCATCATCCTATAGGCATAAAAGTCCATGGCAGAAATCTTCTTTCGAGTTGGCAGCCCTGTTGCTGGGTTTGTTTGTCGCAGTTCAAAATGGTAGCTATCATCACCCTGCCAGAAAATCAGTGGACACTGTAGTGCATCATCTGATTGGTGCATCTCAGCAATTCTCTGGAGGGAGTTTTTAGTTGCAACACAATGTCTCGACTGCCATGTTGTTCACCAGCCAGAATGACACCCACTTCTGATGTTGTGGGTGCACTGAAGCACCGCTCATGCTCACCGGCTGGAGTTTTCTCTGCATCAATGACAACATTATACTCTGGAGTCATCTTTTTCATGGCACGCTTGAAACTGTGAACATAGTTGTTTTCTTTGTGGAGCATGTCTTGCAACTGCAACACCACCTGCAGGTTGGTTTGAATGACATTGCTGCAACGCTGTTCAGCCTGCTTTGTATTGTCACCTATGAAGTAGATCTGCAGGAATTTGCGCTCTACACTAGGGAGCCTTTTATCTTTCCGATGATAAACCTGGCCCTGCACTTTAAATGTAGGCATGTAGCCAGATTCTCTGATGTCTTTTGTGGTGCCAAAAGATGTCATTTGGAAGCATGAGTTATATCTTCTAATGTTGTTTTGGAAATGATGTGCATCTGGAGTGTTGCCTGTCAACAATGTATGAAGGGGCTCAGGAGGTTAGTTCATTTGCGACAGCTGAACCTTGCCACTGTTGCAGCATATCCCTGGAGCTTCTCCTTTCCAATTTATTGCAAGGCAGTGGCTGCAAGAAGTCGCCATTGAGCCAATTGCAACTAATGGATCGGAACTGTAATCAAAAGCTAGACTGTAGAAGAATGCAGAGTTTTCTTTTTCCTTCCAGGGCTGGTTCCTGGCTGCAACTATTGCTGCTCTGTTTGCAACTTGCTGTGCAGGAATTTCAGTTACTCTGGATGCAGCCATTGCTGCTCTGTTTGTTTCTCATCTTGCAATCTGCTGCTCTGGCTGCAGCTTTTGCAAGTCAATTTTTGGCAAGTTTGCTTCTTGTAGATTGCCTTACAGGGAATGCTTCTCACAATCCCCTAATCAGTCCCTGAGAAGGCCCAATACAATTTTCTCCCCGGACCTTCCTTAAGCCCTCGTTCTGCCTGTGGGTGCTCTCCCAGGTCCTGTTAAGCAGTCCCAACCACAGGCCTTAGGGGAATACTCCTAAATGCGGAGCCTTCTCCAGCTGTACTGGTTGACCTTGGCCAGGAGCTTTGCTAAAGATGTTTTGCACATGCAAATTTATTCTGCTTCCTGGGGCTGACCTGCCACAGGGGGTTATGCATATTATCTATCTATATATAAAGGATATTTTTTTTAGGTAAATCAAAAACATAGCACCCAGGTGCAAGCTTCCAGGGTCCCTTTAGTATGCATGCGAAGTTTCAGGTCTCCAGGTATCATGGTCTTGGAGCAATGGTGCTGACACACACATACACGCGCACACATGCCCTTTTATTAATATAGATTATGGCAGCCTATGGAAGCCATCTCAGTATAAAAAGAACAAGTATGGGAGAGCAAGTAATAACCAGGGATCCTGGTTTTCCCTGATTAAAAAAAAAAGAAAAGAGAAAATTGCAAGTTCTCCAATTAAAACCCCCAAAATCTGTTATTAAAATTAAATGCCCCCTGCAGCCCCCCAGCCCTACTGGTGCCCCTTACTCCCCCCTAGAGCCCCCCGGCCCTGTGTGCTGCTCAACCCCCACCCACAGCCTCTGCTGGAGGGGCCCTGCAGCTGCCAGGGCTATGGGACCAGGGACCCAAGTCTGCAGCCCCCTGTTCCCGGCAAAAGACAGCGGCTGCTGCAGCAGAACAAAGCACAGAGCTCTGGCTCCCCTCTCTCCCTGCCCCCCCACCCGCCTGCTGCAGGTTCAGGTGGGAGGCTGACTCCCCACTGCAGTGTGCAGTCCCAGGGAGCAGAGAGGATCCCCACCCACCCAGATCTGTGCACGGGAAAGCAGATGTGCACAGTGGGCTTGGGCTCTCATTCTGTTGCCTTCCCCCCAGGGCCTCCACAGCTCATGAGTGCGACCTGGTGTTTCAGGGCAGAGCGTGGCCGTTCAGGAAAGCTGCTTACCGCTGCAAGCTCCATGGTGACACGTCTCCTGCATGCAGGGCTGTAGTGAGGGGCACCCAGGAGTATGCAAAGCAGTGGGGAGCTGCCCCTTCCACCTGTGAATGAGCCGCCCCCCTCCCCGCCCATGGATGAGCCACTGCTTTTTGTCCCTGTGGACAAATGGCCACACTCATATGGACTTGGCCTTGGAAGGAAAACTAAGTTAGATTAATTGTTACAAGTGATCTTCAGGCAAAAAGTAGTTAGTTCAATGTTGATGTTTTCTGCTGCTATCAAAATTATATCAGCTACATTTCCAGTTTTTGAAACCTTTATCAAACCACTGTCAATATAGGTCTAAATAACTTTTGATCTGAAAGCTATTTTTCATGGGAAATAGTTCTAGATGGTAAAAGTATACCTATTTTCAAAGGGAAGAACTATCCTGCATGGAAAATCTTAAACACAGATCAGGTTTTTAGGATTCTATTGAAACCAAGGGCTATTATGCTAATAGTGATTCCAGCAATGTGCATCCTTCTGTTGATGACAACACTTAGTCATTCAATGAAGAGGTATTAGAAAAACAGCAAGAATAAATCAAATAACTAAAGTGCAATAGGAAAAGGAAATCTTTTACCCCAAACTCCCTTCCTCTGAATTGCTCCTTGAAACAAACATACTTCTGCAAAAGCTTTGCTCCTGTTTTTTCAAAACCACTTTCAGTGCTTGAACAAGCCTGTAAAATCCTTGCAGCGGCAACTGTTTTATCGTGTATTTATACAGTGCTGAGCATACTCCCAACACCCAACAATTAGCAACAGGGAAAATTGATTGTCAAGCTTCTGTGCACTCACAGGATGATCAAGCCCTAGGGGCCATGCATTCAAGGAGTATCAACTGCTTTATCATGTATTGCCACAGGGTCTTTTCAGCAGGTGAAAAGGGCATGACTTCTTTGTCACACAGTTGAACATATTAGCTGCTCAGTGCTGTAATACATCAAAGCTCTTCAGGCAGGGTTGTTGAACTCATTTGGCCACCTAAGCTGGATCTGGACTATGGGGCTCCTTGCAGGCCAGATCTGGATGTACCTCAAGCAAAAGGGTGAACAGCAGCTGAATTAACCCCACTTTGCCAGCTTGGGGAGCTGCTAAAGTTAATACAACTATTGCTCACCCCACAAACAACTCCCCAGTGGAGCTCTTTGCCAGTCATCCCCTGATCCATACAGTTTGCCAGCTCCTGATACAGCCTGTGCTGCAGAGAGCCTCCTGGCTCTGACTACTGCCTGCATTAGGTTTCCTAGTTCCACCACGTGTCTGGAGTCAGGTCCTTTCCTGGGTCTGGGTCTTCAGAGTTCCTGTTGCCTCCTGCTGCTGGCCAGAGGGACAGTCACGTGTTTGCTTGCCCACCATGGTGGGTCACAGATGAGATGGGAACAATCATTTCCTGCTTAGGCAATTCTTCCCACAATGCTGAGTTAATTTTATGAAAGCACTACTACATAAAGAGAGATTGATTCCGTACGTCAGGAAGAATAGCTGAAGGAGGATTATATGGCACATCTTCCACACACAGAGTAAGGTGAATTACAGTCCTGTGGCCCTTGAACCTCCTTGAACAGGGGCAGGCAACCCCCAGCATGCATTACCAGACAGTGTGGCACACAAAGGCATTTTGCTTGGCACTCAGGCCTCAAGACAAATGGCAGGGAAGGGGTCAGGGCTACCCTACTACAACAAGGATTGGGCCCCTCACAACTCCCCTGCCATCTGCCCCGGCACATCACCATCTTACACATTGAGGGTATGGGTGTTTTTGGTACTATGCTCAAAAATGTTGCCAACCCTCACCGTAAAGGGTTGCAAGAGATCTTTGATTCATAAAAAAACTGTCATGAACTGAATAGAGCACAAAAGTGAATGTTCAACCTATGTTCACCTATTACTTTAGAGTCTCATGAATCTTTCATTTTTAATAGGTTTAGTTTTAAAAACAGGTACTATGTAATCCTGGGCAGAAAACTGCTAATCCATAGTGACATGCAAAAGCAGAGAGGGAGAGGGGGAGAATTTTTATATGTCTATCATGTCTGCCAGATGCTGTTGGCAGTAAAAGGAGCCCGGCTGACCAGGTTGTTACCTGGGGGTTTTTCCTTAATAAAGTTCAAGTACAATACCAGCTCAAATCTTTACTGAGAAACCTGAGAAATTAAGTTATATTCTCCGAGTGCTCACTTACAAACAATAAATCCAAAATTTTAAACAGGGAAAATCGAGGTGAAATAGGGAGGGTGAGGGTTGGGGGCGAAGGCAGGGAGGAAGGCAGTATACACTTCAGATTAGTAAATAGGGCTGCGCGAAGCTTGGGGTGGCGATTCGATGAGATTCAACCTGATTCAGTGGCTGAATCTTCAAATCCAAATTGAATCGGGGACCAATGTAAAGGTCTGAATTGATTCAAAGCTCTCCAAATCTTCAGAAAAGGTTCAGGGAGCTCTAATGATTTGATCAGTTGCTGGTGGCTGCAGCAGGGAGCTGCTGCCAACTCCAGCTGGTAAGTGGAGGGGGAGGGGGAGGGGAGGGAAGGGGACCATGGAGGACACTCCCCCAGCCCTCCCATGGCTGTCCCCTCCCCCCCCCCACACACATTAGTACTTGGAAAAAAAAAAGCCCCAGTGCTCGCTGGGTGCTGCCTGGGAGGGGGGAATCCCTGCTGCCCCCACTGCCCCATGCTGCATAGGGGGCTCTGCCATGAGCCTCCTGACACCCCTCGCTCCCCCAGCCCTCCCACGGGTGCCCGCCCAGGCCAGCCCCAGCCCTTTAAGAAAAAAAAACCCAAGAAAAGCCTGGGGCTTACCACTTCAGCAGTGGCCTCGGGGGTTTGGAGGCTCATGCAGAGCCCCCCCATGTGGCACAGGGCAGCGAGGGGCAGCAGGGACTCCTCCCGCACCAGCAGGAGCTGTGAGTGCAGGGTTGTTTCTGTTTTTTCTTCTTAAAGGGCCAGAGGTTACCTGGGAGGGGCATCTGTGGGGGCTGGGGGAGCTAGGGGGTGGTTGGGGGGATCATGCAGAGTCCCCATGCAGTGGGGAGCAGCGGGGATTGCCCCCTCCACCCAGCACCATCTGCTCCCCGGGGAGCTGGGACAGGCAGAGCAGCCATTTCCAGGCTGGGAGAGGGGCGGGGATGGGCCTGGCCGATTCGGAGATTTGGCAGCAGTTGACTCTCCAAATCAGATTTGGCCGAATCAAATTGGGACAGTGATTCGAATCACTGAATCAAATCACTGTCCCCCGAATTGGCTGAATCCAAAGCAAATACTAGCTGCTTCACACAGGCCTATTAGTAAATCAATATTAAACAAGACCACCATCCCCAGTGTGTTTTGGCCATAGTTTTAAGTCCCAGTCCTCTTCTCATAGTTGTGAATAGCCAATAAAAAGATATTAGGGGTTTTTGTTTCCATCGTACCCAACTTTTGTTCAGGGTTAGCAACATCCAAAGGTTGGCCAGGCCTCTCACCAATAATTTCTGTGTTTCTCCACAGGCTCTCCTTTCACAGGAGTTCTGCTGCTCCTCACTGTCCAGGTACCCTAAGTGTCTCGTCCACTCGTCAAGTGGCAGTCATTTTGCCTCCTGACTTGTCTTCAATCTCACTGAAAACAGCAAGAGTCAGCCACCTTGTAACAGGGAGCATATGGCTCTTGTTACCTATGGAAGAAAAAGTGGAGGCCACCAGCACTCAGAGACAAATAAGGGCTAGCGGCAGGGGGCCAGGCTGTCATGGCACCAATACACATCCCCCGCACGCCTGCTCTGACGCATTCTAAATTGAGCACACAGGAGCAGACTCAATTAATCGAGTCTGCTGGAGCATGCTAATTAGCACTCTCCAGGAATTTTGGCGTCACATGTATTCAGGGTCCCGGTGTTTCAAAGTGGTGGAAGGGGCACTTTAACTAATGCTTATCGAATGAGTTTTTTTTAAATTGCCCCCACTGCCATTTTGAAGTGCAGGATGTTTAATACATGCACTTTAGAGTGCTCCCCCTTCCTCCTGACCCTGGAGCACGTGTATAGAGCCCCTGGAAGCTGAAAGTGCTTATTGCTGTGCAAACTGTACAAGAGGACAGAGTACTGCTGAAGCAACAGAGGCACTGCTATAGTAGCCAGAGTAGCAACAACTAGTTACCCATTCGAATGGGAGAGAGGCAGCTGTGCCAGACCTAGCAAGCCACCTGCCCAGAAATAGGCAGGGCTTGAGCAGCATATAAGCCAGCACCTGCACTAAGGTGGTCAGTCTGGTACTGCAGGCTGAGTGGAGAAGAATCTGCAGTAAGATGTCTGTTGCAGAGACTGAGATCCTGCAATACCTGAACATGGCAAGAAATAGGCTGAGTGCTGGCAGGGAAGTAGGATGAGGATGGGGTTGGGATTACTTAGAGAGTCAGTAGGCTACAAGTTTAGTCATAGCCAGAGGGCTTACATTTTGTGTCAGTTTTTTTCACTGGTGGTTTGGGAGTGATTGTAAGAGGAGTGTGCTGAGGCTACAGCAGGGCACCTGAGGGATGTACTCTGGCTAACCCGCAGAGTGGCACCTGATGGGCACTGTGGTTAGCCACAGCAAGGTGCCAGGGGCACACCAGTGTTTTGGAACCCTGCTTGGGGCTGGGCTCAAGATTAAGGCAGTTGCAGGCCGAGAGGGCTGACACTCAGGAGAGGACAAGCAGCCTGACCCCAACAAGGGGCAGTAATTAGGAAGGCTGAAGCCCCAACAAGCAGCAGTGTTTGAGCAGCAACCCCTGCAAGGCATGGATGTAGTAGCTATAAGGGAGTTCCAAGGCCATGAATAGCTCATAATACAATGAGTGCCCTGGGAGCAAGAGAGCCCACCTAATGAGGGAGATAGGGATATGCTGACAGGAAGAAAGACAGAAGCTCAGTCAAGGACCTCCCTGCAGCCTCCTTTCCAAAACTTGGCTTAGAACATTAAGGCATGGCAGGTGGGACTGGAAGGAGGGAGGTAGAGATGGAGCAGGTCAAGAGCCACAGGGCCACCTGAGGGCATGCCTACTTCATGTGTTGCTTGGTCCTGCTACATACCTCTGTTAAGAGCAAGCTTATTTCTACATGCAATTAAGCTGCAAGGAAACAGTGTTCCTTTAGCTGGCTTCAGCCATATTTATGGTAATGAAATGTTTCGATAAGGGAAAACTTGGTACATAACTTAATACCTCATTTCTCCTGGAGGTTTAAAGCGAAAAAGTCCACACCCAAGCCTGGAGGCCTACCACCAGACAAAAGAGGTAGAGAGGCATTAGAAGTCAGGCCAACCAAAAATACAGGGAGAGGACCAGAGCCATTTGGACTCCAAAGAGGGAAGCCCTACAAACAGGGCTATTCTACCTAACGTTTACTTTGTGCAACTGTCTCAGTCCTGCTGCCTCTGTTTCTTGTGTTTTGCTGATGCCCGGTGTACTATGTCATTTTGTGATGGATGTGAACTGTTTGTAGGCAAAGTGCAAACATTGATTTGTGTACAGATGAACAAGATGCGAAGGAAGGCTTTGTTTGCCAATGTGTCTGTGCGCAGTGGAGATGGCCCCCTCTGACAGGTCTTCATGTGCAAGGCATTTTGTGCAGCATCTATGCAAAGCGCTCTCTGGCTTTACTCTCCCTGGATACCCCCTGCTGGCATGATGCAGTATAGCAGTGCCTCTACATCTAGTTTTCTTTTGGTAGTTTAGCTGATGCACTCAACCTTGCTAGGATCTCCAGGGTGTTAAGCCTCTGGCTATCTTACACAAATGTTCTGCTTTCAAGGGTAGCCAACATCCTCTCAACCTGGGCTAAGGCAAGCCTAAGCAATCATCCACAGAAAGCAATCATTTCCTGTCAGGCCTACTGCTCAATATGTAGGGTCTAATAGGAAGTGGGTTTCCTTGGTCCCTAGCCATGGCCACTGTTCTCATCATCATTTGGTGGCTGACAGAGGTTTATATGTCTTCCTCTAAGCCTTTTATCTGTTTGAAGCATTGTGAAGCCGATTAGGTCCCCAGCAACCTATTAGTTCTTTCCCCGACTCATGCAAGGTTTGTATACCTCATTACAATAAGTTTACTCTTAAGGTAGATTGGATCCATATTGTACACATCTCCTCAGCTGAAAAGGATTTTTGGAGGCTTGTGCCCTCTTTTTTTCTAGTGGCCTCTTTGCCACTTACAGGCCCCAGCAGCTGCGATAAGCTAGGCTTCATGCTGCCCCCTCTGTTGAGGTTTAGGATATGGGAAAACTCCAATAGCTCTGCATTAACTGTAAAGCCACTCTTCATCTGGCATATATCTACTCTTGTATACTGATGAGTGGAGTGAAATGAAAATTCAGGCTTGAGTGCTCATTAATTCTTCAAGCCTTTTCCTGACCACTTCTGCTGACCTGCACTTTTCTACTTCACAACAGCTATACTTTGCTTTTGGACTACTTTCAGACACTCTTTTTACATGTAGTGCCCCCACCCTTACTCTTTTTCAGTTTCTTTTCATGGCAAACTGTGTAAACCAACACAGTAAATGATGACAGGCTCCTAGCTACTTGAACACACCAATTCACTACCTCTGAACTTTTGAGCTATATTCAAAATGTAGAACGTGTTTAGTTGTTTCAAGAATTCCTGATAGACAAAGCACTCCTCTGTTACTAGAAGTAAAGCCTCTTCCTTGTGATTTTCCTTGGTATATTCTGGTACTAAGAGAATTGAAAGTGAAAGGAGGATGCCTCAGAATTAGTGGGGTTAAAGGAAACTGTGTCTCTTAGGATGCATGAAAATTGCATGCGACTCAGTACCTGTAAACTCTCATTAGTGCTAAGCCAATCTATTTGCAAGGTAGGATCCCTCTGGGAAAGGACTATCCAAAAACCCTAAGCCTACAAAGATCTGTCAGTAACTTAATGACCCCTTGACAATGTCTGTAATATGTTTTTTGTAATTATGTTGGAACATGTCCTATGAAGGGCCAAGTATGACAGAATAGGATGTACATGGAGCACATTGTGAACTCTGTCTCATAGCAGGAACTCCATTGCTGTTATGCACCGAACATGTTGAAACTTGCCCATGGCAGATTGCTGTACTTCATTGTAGACAGCAGCCTATCCAGGACAGATGTCTGACAAGTCACTAAAAGACTCTCTCTGAAATTTAGTCTAAGGCCTTTGAATCAGACTGTTCCAGATAGGTTAGTAGGTGATAAAAATGTTTACTCAGATGGGGTGACCATGACTGGGAGAGAGAGTTAAAGGGTTTCACAGATCGTATGAAATGAGACCAGCTTTCCTTAGAATGAGCTGATACTTGAGCAGAAGATCCATCATTAACACATGAAGCCAATGTACAGCTGTGATAAAAGACAAGGAACTCTCTCTAGCACAGAGTACTAGCAGAATTTGGGCTCACAGAAAGGAAGACATCAGACTACTACAGGGTGCATCTCAGGACTTCTGCAAAGATCTCTTTTAGACATGTTAAGAGTAAAGTAACTGATTAAGAGATTCTACTACTAAGCCTATGTTCTTTGCCTTACTGACATGGCATCCACACAGTTCAATTATAAGTTAAGGGAGCTTAAAAGCCTAGATGAAGCTTTGAGTAGCCTATGCCAAATTCTGTGCTGCCAATAGTTTAAAACTAGACTGGGTAACTCTACAATGCATGGTAGTCACATGCGACTACCATGTAGGCACACCCTGCCTCCAATCATGCCAATACTCACATGATATTATTACATCTGATCCCTGTAGGACTTCGCAATACTGACAGAAGAGCATTTCAGTTTTGACAATAAGAATTCAGAGGCTTCAAGTGTGTTGGAAAACACGATGTCACTGGACCTAAATGGCTTCTGTACTTCAGAAACCTCAGTCAGTCAGAGATTCCTGCTTTCCAGCTGTACTATGTATCTGAGGTGCTGAGAGGAAAGTAGCTTCTCTTCAGTTGTAAATTCATCTCTGTCACATGCTATGCACAACAGGACTAGCTCCATGGGTGGCCATGACACCTGCTCCCCCATTGGGAGTCAATCCTGATTCCTCTTTATTGCCCTGCCTGCCATGCCTTGATGTAATGCATAGGCTGCACCCTAGAGTCACTTTTACTACTGTGGGGCAAGTTCACCAAACACCCACTGCCTGAGCTTTTAGCCCTAATATATGTTGGCTCAAATTATTTGTTTATTCAACAGCAAACTTGACCTATAAGCCATGTGTTACCTTATTCATAGGTAAACTCTCAATGTAATGTGTAGGTTACTTTGGGGGGGATGCTCCCTAGAGTCCTCAAGTGGGCCTAGTGGAACTGAAGGCATATTGATTTAATCAGACACCCCAGTCTTTCTTGTGACAACTGACCTGAAGTCCTCTGATCAACATGTCGTGCATTGCTAGCAGCTGGGTCTCATACACACTGAATATGGTCCTAATCGTAGCCTGGCCCTAATATTGCCTTAAAGGCACTAATTATGGCCTCCTTCTCCCCCATAGCTAAGTCCATGCCTCATGGGTCTTACTGTTGTTTCAGGTACCAGGCCTCTGGCCCCATCTTCACATTCACTTATCTAGCCCTCAGGGCCCCTGCACCCGACAGGATTGCCCACCATGTCCTGGATCTCTTGCAGGGCTGTTACCTCTCAGTCCCAGACCCTGGAGGGCTGTTTCAGCCTATAACAACTGGGTTTCCACCCACTCAGCCCAAGGGGCCCTGCAGGTCTCTATGCACACAAAGTACTCTTCAGGTATGCCTTCTGGCCTCTGACCACCTCTGTAGTAATAATCTAAGCCTGCAGTTACACAAATACAAAGGCAGACCCACCAGTTTTAACTTAAACTCAAATCCTACCTTGGGTCTCTGTACCACTGCAAAGCTGTACTCATCAACTGTCTCCTTCCAAACCTTCAGGCTACCCTTCCCAGCCAGCAGCTTCTTCCCTCTAACAGTCTGAGCTTATAAGAGCTCTTCCTTACTAAGGTTAGGGAAAGACTGACCCCTTTGTCCCCAGTTTATACGTTGCCTTCCTCCTCCCACTTCTTGTCACCTGACCTGACTCCCTAGCAATCACCCCAGGTGCTGCTAATTCCCCTAAATCAGCAGTCTCCAACCTATTCCCTGCAGTCTTCAAGTTTACCCCTGTAGCCCTTTTCTATGTTGCTTTCCCCTCTGCTAAGCCCTTTTCTGTGTTGCTTTCCCCTTTTCCCCTAAAAGCAACAGGCGCCCTTGCTCCCTGTTACAATAGGTTTGAAATGTTCAGAGAACATGGTGGCAGACCCATCTTTGCCTTTGATATACAGGTTCCTTCCAGTAGCTGAGTTTGAATTAGTGGTCCTTCATTACCTATTGCAATTCTAGTGATGGAAAATTGCAGAAGGAGTGGTTTATCTTTTGTATCTGGTGAAAGCATTTCGTGCAATTATGATAAAAGAAAGTTCAATCAGTTTGCAACCATTACTGAAGAACCAGATTCTTGTTCCAATCATAGTAATTATTTGGCTGTTGATGTTGTCTAGCCACTGCCTGATGACTTTTCATGTGGCAGGTATCGGAGTTCTGTGCTTGGCCCTCTTTTGTGTGTGTATGTGTTTATAGTCAGCTAGCAGAGTCTGTCAATGGGAACTTCAATGGATTTTTCCACTGCTGCACAAAACATTAGGATCAACTGAAAGAGACCTAGAAGGCCTTGGCTTATGAAGCAACTAGTAAGTGCTAGCCACCCTAAGTATCATGCACATTTATGGCAAGCAAACAAAAATCCCAAATGCACAAAAGGAGGAAAAGGAAGTACAGAAATAAAAAATGGGGAGAGAAAGGGAGGCTGCAGCAACTGTGCAACGACAAGACATAAAGGTACATATGTAGGGAGAGGCCATCCTCTGACATCTCAGTCACAAGCAATACAGAAAAGCTCTGGCAGACAGAGGTCAGAAAGCATTTGCTGAGCGAGGTGCTCTCATCCTGGTGATCATACCTGATACTGCACTTTTAAATCCATCTTCAAGATTTAAGAGCTTGCCTATTATACTGTCATCAGACTGATCAATAGATAATGTTTCTCCCTTCTGTTTCTGGGCCATCTTTGTACCACCTGTGCAATATCACCAGGCTGAGCCCCTTGCTGAGGGAGGAGGATTTAGAATTGTTGATAAATGCTATGCCTCTTCAAGGCTGGATTATTGCAATTCTTTGTTTGCAGGAGTTACTGACTGTGTTATCTCCAGAATGCAGCTTATACAGAAAGCAGCAGCTCATATTCTCTTAGGCACTCAGTTGTTTCAAAATAATATTCCTTTTTTAAAATCTCTGCATTGGCTTCCAGTAAAATTCCATGTCGTCTTTAAAGTCTTGCTATTCATTTACAGCACAATTGATGCTGTATTTGACTCTTCTGCCGTCCTTCACTATGTCTCTTGTTGCTCAACAAGTTTTCAGCTGTTGTTGGCCAACCAAGAACATGACCCCATAGTGTTAAACACTGTACAGAATTGGGGTGGTAGATGGTTCCTGTCCTGAAGAGCTTGCAATATAAATATGCAAAGCACTTCTAGAGTTGAAGTGGTATGATACACAAGCAGACTGGACACTGAGGGCAGCAGATGGCACACAAGTTTTTCCTTTCAGTAGAACTAGTTACAAAGGGGGTGTATTAAATGGAAAGAAACGGGAAGGGGTGTGTTGAAGACAGGAAAAAGGAGAAGAGACTAAGAGGGCAGATATGGAACGAAGCCAAGATGAAGAGATCAATGGCCCACTTCAGGAAAATGGAGCTGAACTTGATCCACCCTTCCCTACCCAGCAGAATCCAGACATATTCCAGAACTAGAGGCTCTTCTGCAAGGCTGCCCCAGCAACTGCTCTCAAACCCTTGGTCTCCAGCTGCTCCAGGAGAAAATGCTGGGTACAGATGCAGAGCAGACTTGGATGTGGAAAGCAAGGCAGAGTGTACCCATCCAAGGCCAACTGCTGATCTGGTTTTGATACGTCTTGGGAAAGAGAGGAAAGGACACAGTTCAAGCAAATAGCCAACCAGCACAGGGCAGAGACAACCTTATCAGGGTGGTAGAAATGTTCTAACTCTCTGGCTGGCTCCTTTCCCTCCCACGTTTTCTTTTCAAATTCTCCCTCCTCCTCTCCTCAGGCCACATGTCAGAGGGGTTTAGGGAGGGCAAATCTTGGTATGCAAAAAATGGGATGGAAATGTACAGCTTGGGACACTAATTTCAAGAGCTTTGTAATTACGCTCCTCAGAGGCACAGACTATGTCTGAATCAGCATTTAAACCTAACAGTGACAGCTGAAATGCTCTAATTTGCTGATCAACTTCAAAATAAGATGGATCATCTCAGCTAACTCCAGTTCTCAACAAACTTTCCCCACTCTCACTCTGGTTTTTCTTTAATTTATTCTAGAGATTCTCATGTGTGTCCAACGTTTACCACTGCAGTTACCAGAAGGTTGTCTCTAGAAGAACATATTCTTAAAGGACAGGACAAAATTCCATTAAGGGGACTAAATAACTTGATTACTAAGTGCCAACTACTGGCTAAGTTTTAAACAGATTTTTAATGCATGGTGAGAAAACACTGGACCTATTCCCCACCACCTCTGCCCCTCCCCCCCAAAAAGAAAAAATTGTAAAATAATTTAAAAATACTAAAAAGCTGATGGAATATTGGTTAATAGCTTCTAAGAAATGTTTTTTCAATACAATGTAACTAACAGAGCATAAATTGAGCCTTTTCTCTCTAAAAAATCTCTTTCTATCAGTCCTGTAAGAGAAATTTCTTCCTAAAAATATTCTGAATGAAGCTCAGCATCCCCAAAGTGCTATGCTCTTATGCTTTGGCCTTAGCTCAGTGTAGACAGAGCATGTATCCTGAATACAGGTATACAGTATTGCTGCCCAGCCAGCCGTTAGAAATCTTTATTAGAAAGTTACTCCCCTTTGAAAATATTCTTTTTAGTCTCTGAACTTTGGCTCCCTCTCAGGTTCATTATACAGAGAGCATTAACTAACAAGTGTTCAGAGGATAAAAAAGCTTTGTGGTTAATATAGGGGTGGGGGGAAGAAGAGCTCCATGTATTTGGGAGAAATAAATAGCTGAATATCATGTATTACCTCAAATTGTTCCTTACATTAACTATATTTTTGTAACAATTTTGAAGTGGCCAATATAATAAAAGCCTTAATCTGTCTGTCTGTCCGTCCATAATGCTCTGGGTCAGCTGCACATGTGCTGCCGAGAGGCCGCGTGCCAATTGGCTGTGAGGGTCTGAAGCATTACGGACAGAGGAGGTGAGGGAGCTACTGCCCCGCCTCCTTTCTCCCCCCCCAAAACAGCCAATAGGGAGAGGGAGGCAGTGGGGAAGAGAAGGAGGGAAGGAGAACAGGATTGTCTGTCTATTTAGGTCTCTTCTGACCCTAAGCACTATGAAACTGAGTTTCTGGTGGCTGTGCTCCTCTGCTGCTGCCATGCCCCCTTCTCTCTGCTACAGCCACTGCTATCTGGCCCCGACAACAGCCGGCAAAGAGGGAGAGGCGTGTTGCATGCTGCTAGGTGTTGGCAGCCACCGCCACGTACAACCTCCCTTTTCCGTTGTTCCTGGGAGCTGCTGGTGGCACAGGATGGAGCAGCAGGGGTGGGGAGCAGGAGGCCAGACACAGGTGGTAGGGAGGGGATGTAGGGGACCCAGGGCTAGAGGCAGCGGGGTGGTGCTTTAGTAGGGCTCTAGCACTAGTATCTATTAGCTGATTCAGTCAGCTATTAGATTTTAAAAAGTGCCAAAAAAGCCCTGCTGAAGTACCCGATCTAAACAGACACTGCAGTGCCAGGTCAAACTAACATGCTACATCTTCCAGTAAAGCATAGGTTTTAATGTTTGTCAGCAGCCAAGATGTCTAATACTACAGATTTCTATTGGAAATCTCTGGGTTTAGTTGGTGAATCATCTTTGTACACCTAACAGGGCTAACACAGTGTGACACTCTATAATTTGAAAGGATCTCACATACCATTTGAAGTGGTACAGTCTCCTTAATATGGTAAAAATTTTATCAGTATAAAAAAATACTTTATGTAAATATAATTATTCCTATACAAGAAGGTGAATACCTATTCTGGTCCAAGTCCCTGGTGTGATCATGTAACTAGGGCTTTTATGCCATTAACCTCACTTAAATTGTAAGCCAGTCCTAAATGCCTTACTGATATTAATATACTTTAGAGGAAAAGCAACAGAAGACACAGATTCCACTCAAAATATTTTCTGACAGGAAGAGTTCCTAATCACTCAAAAAACTAAAAAGAAAAAAATAAAGAGACCATCATCACCATCCTAGATTATGCAGAATCGCAGAGTAATCACAACAACCCACCAGGGAAGAGAATTCATTTCCTACAAAAAGGCACCTGAATATCTTTTCACTATTCAGAGTATATCACGGTGTATCCAAATTTGTGTAACAGAGAATGCTAATGAAGTTCTTTGGCATGCTCATATCCTGCAGCAAGACTCTGGTACCAGCTTGACTACATAGAAGATGAATGGAAATATTTTTTATTATTAGTTGGTTGTTAAGAAGCCCTGATTAGAGCCCTCTTGTGGAAAATGCTCTAGAAACACAGAAGAGAATTTGCTGTCCTGAGGGCATTACCACCTAAGCTGATCAGACAGATAAAAGGAGAAACAGGGAGGCACAGTCAAGGCTCAAAGCAAGTGATGAGCAGAACCAGGAAGTGAACCCAGATCTTCTAGCTTCCAGGCTTTTACCATAACCATTAATCCATATTACTTCTTAGTCTAGCAAGTAATATTTTTTAAGCCTGAATAGCCAAGTTCAAATATTCTCAAATCCTGTTATTGACCTGGTAGAGGGTGAGTCCCTTGGATATCAGATCTTAGTCTTACAGAGCTACAGTAAGAGATACAAGCCTCCAACTCCAACATGCTTGTGATAGCTCCCCTAGTACCACAAAAGGAAAATGTACCTACAAACAAGAGTGATCTGCCTAACCCTGAGAGAGTGGAAAGAGCTTCTCAGGATCTCACACACACACACACACACACACACACACACACACACACACAGGCCAAGTACAGACATAAAGGCTGCTTACAGATGTGAAAAAAAATCTCAAACAACAACAGTACCACCAGTGCTTTACTTTCAGTTTGGCACAACACGTGCCTGGAAGAGGCATTGAGTTAGTTGGACACACCTTGCCCAATGTCTGTATAGATTGGGTGCTTTAGTAGAGCTTTCTTGGCACTTTTATCTAATAGTTGATTGCCATTCTCCTGGTAGAAACCAACAGAAGTGTACTTCTATGGTCAGGCCTCTTCTCCCAATGCAAAAAGGGGTGTTTCAAAAGAAAAGTAGCCCAGAAACAACCACAGTTTAATCACACCTGGGACAGTTTTTTCCAGGTAACTGAACATCTATATAGTTTTCCTTACCTTAACTGCTGGAGAAAAGGTTCCTTGCCTTCCAGAGTCTGGAGTCACCCTTGTCTTGAGAAGTCACGGGGGGAGGTGAGGGAGCCAAAACAGCACAGCTGCTCACCCCCTACCATCCCATATACTGGGACATGAGGGGAGAAGCAGCCCTCAAAGCAGCCTTAGGCAGTCCCTGGTTTTGGGAAGAGGCAGGGGGTTTGACCCCAACTGGCATCTCCTCACCAAGAACAGCACAGGGCAAGGCTGGCTGTTGTGTCATAGCAATAAAATGCCCCTGCCTCACCCTGCAATACTGTGTCAGCCAAGAGCAGTCCCCTTGGCACAGGGCTCCCACAGCCTCACTGCAGTGGCTGAGTGTTCCCCATTCCTTCCTGGAAATTCTCTAGGTCAGCCTGGAGGAGTACAAGGAACAGGGGCTATTCTCCTGCAGCAGAGAGCAGGATGGGGTCCCACCACAGGAAAATGCCCCACCCTTGGCAACCAGCCAACTGGCAGGAAGTGTGGGGGGGGGTGGAGAGGAGAAAGAAAAATCCTTTCTTCCAGGCAGGAACCACCTCTTGCTATCTGTGGCAGCTGCTGCTTTTCGACAGCCTGCCCCCTTTCCAGTCAGGCTGTCAATTAATGGGCTTACCCAAGGTCAGGCATGGCCCATGAAGCAACCTTTTGGGCTAGGGACAGACATTACACATAAACCAGTTTGAGTGATCAGAAGTTGGTTTAAATCTGTAACAGAACAGATGTTCAGTGCACATAAATCAGTCTGAAAATGGCTGAAACCACTTTGAGATAAAACTGGTTGTATTTAGTATCTGACTTAATTGATTTGGATCAAACCAGTTTATGCCATGTCTGTCCCAGATCTCTTCCTGGTTTATGTTAAATCAAAGTCCCGCACCATCATGGCATGCTGTTTGGGCTGGGTGGGGCTCTGTGCTCCAGAGAGCTGAGTTGGCCCCTCCCATCTGCTCCCTCACTGGAGCTCTGGCAGAGACTTGTAGGCACAGCAGCATCTGCCTGGCTTCCCCTGCCCCCCAACCCCTCCTGCTGCTCAAGCAGGGATCCTCCTCCCTCCCTCCCACAACACAAGCCATAACCAGCATGTGGTATGCTAGCTAATGCTGAGGAGTGTCTGTGTAAGGCAGACAGGACAATGTTGACTTAGAGCTTTTTGGAGCTAATCATCAAGTAGGTGGTAATGTCCCTCTGTTTCTTCCTTGGAAAAAGTTTTTTAACAAGAGCTTGAACTAATGAGAGAGACTTTGTTTTCTGATGGGGTGTTAAATGCCAGAAAGCTGATAAATGCTGTGCTTTCAAGGTAGAGGGGGATCCCTCCCTAATCAGAGCATCCTGCCAGGGCCTGGCTACCCCCTACCCTCAGCTCAGCACTGTAGAAGGGAAGGGAGGGCTGCTCTAGCATCTCCAGCTTCTAGCCTGAGCCACTGCAGGCATGTGCCTGAACTTCCTCAGTCCAGATGGGATGTCTATGCAATTACAAACTGGTTCAGCTTAGCCATATTAAACTAACCTGCAAAGATTGAATCAATTTAGGCTCAGGCTTTTTGAATGTCTCTCCCCAGTCCTAGTGTCCCCTGGCTGGAGAGCTGTTTGTGAAGTTCTCCAGCTATGCGGCTATTTTTCTACCAGCAGAAGCTTCTTCCAATATAAATGAACATCTGTATATAATTTGTGACAGCAATAGCAGGCATAGATGGGGGATGCTCTTTCTTAACCAGACAGGGAAACAACTTTTGTTTTGAAAGTTTTACATTACAAACTAACTGAGAAATAATTGAGTTAAAAACTCAACCAGAGGAGTCTTAACTTCATAACATTTTAGAAAATACAGAGATTCATTCATCTAGCCATGGCCTTCCTGGCATTCCAATGGAAAATTTCTTTTTCATACAGAAAAAAACAACAACAAAAAACCCAATTCATTCCACTCTTCCTACCTCAGGCTTAGATACCAGAGCATTTGCATGTATCCTATTCTGATCTATCAGGGACAATAAAAAGATTATTAAGCTTTTCATTTGCCCTGTAGGCCTTGGTTCTTGGATCTCAGATATATATCTGTCCTTTCTTTTTATTTCCTAGCAGCTAATTATGCTATTGAATGAGAACTGAGCAGAAAGTGGAAGAGATCTCTTTTAGATTCAAGAGAAGGCCATGTATTAAGGTGAGCATTAAGGTGAGCTTGCTCAGAAAGCAAGGCATATGCCAGGATCTTCAAGTCTTCCAGTACAAGATCTGCATGAAATTCAGAATGAAGCCAATTCCAGTATTATTGAGAGAACAAGCCTACATTCAGTTCCACTCTGTATCGTGTTCCCAGAAGCCTACTGCCCAAGAGCTTTAATAATGCCTTCCAGTGATCTTTTAAGTGTATATCCTGGAAGTTTCTGGCATTTGAATTAGCCCTCCTCTGAGTTGTATTAACAGCAAGGCATATTAAAACTGCATACTGCAGTTCATGAGGACAAAACAACACTGAGAACAAATTCATATCTTTTTTCATAAAGTTGATACTGTTGTTCAGAGTAAGAATCACAAACCATTTCTACCTAATCAAAAGCACCAAAAGAAAAAGGGTTGCTAACCGAAGAGTACTCAGAATCTGCATCGAGGATTCAAGATTACTGAAAATTAAATATTCTTTTTGTTTTCTATTTCCCTGAATGGCTTGAAGACATCTTCTTTCAAAGAAATGTTTTCCATCTTCAGTGTGTCATATGAAAATTCTTTGCTTATTTTTAAAAAATGTTCCACAGGTTGATATACTTAATCTAAGGGCCTAACAGCCAGTCTTATTTGTATTCTTACACCTGACAGTACCCCACTGTGATGATTGAGATATAGACATATGGGGCTCAAACTGTTTGAATTAACAAGTTCACCCCAACCCCTGATGATTTTATATCTTCAGTATCATGTAACAGCAATACTAATTGCAGTTTAAATTATTTTGTGTTCATTTGTAAAGCAGTATCTCCCACAAGGCCTAGCCATGGATCAGGGCCCCGTTGTGCTAAGCAATGTGCAGACATAGAATACAAAGATGATTCTTGGGTATGCACAGATCAGGGCTCAGTTTGGACAGACATAGATTGGCCACCATCTCCTCTCCTGCAGAAAAGAGCAAGTTTTACACCTAGATATATTTTTCAAGCAACTTTATGTTTTAGAATTGGAGTCTGCCAGGATGATGGTCTAAACCATTTTCTCCCTTTCTGACAATGGTATAACAGAGAATTGAACAGATGTCAAAAGTATCTATATTATAATCGGGAATTCATAACTCCCCACCCCACCCCTCTCAGCCCCCATCACATACATGGCACACCCAACACCCCATATCTTAACAGCACACACATTCAAAAGCATCTGGGAAAGAATGATACACCAAGAAACAATACCATTCTTTTGTTGTTAAATACTTTTAACAGGAGGGAGATGGAGAAGTTATTAATGAATGTTAAGCCCTACAATATCCATTAGATAAAAATCAATATCCCATTATTGATATGGTAAAATAAAAACTAACCTAGAGACTAGCTAAAATAGAAACTATTCTAAAGTGGCACCAGATCATTGTGCTGCAGAAAAAAACAGCATGGAAAATTTCTCTAGTGTGTCTTGTGACTCAATCACAACTTCCAGGCTATTAAGGATCTTCAGATCCCTGCTGAGAAAAGTACTGACACCTGCAGAGTGCTCTGCAGAAGAACAGGGAAGATAGCTGGCCCTCCCTGAATGCTGATCCATCAGTACTTGCAGCTGCAGCAGGAAGGCTTCAGCGTGTTTGGCTGCAGTTAATGCTGAAATAGAGAAATTTGGAGATTCCCTTGGCTCTAAAATTAAGTCTGGAAAAGCCTTATTAGAGTTGCTATGTTTAGTGTCTAACAGAATGGAGCAAAAGTGAGATACTGTTCACAATCCGTTATGGAAACTGAAAAGGTGTCAAGAGTTAGAAGAAGTGAGAGACTGACTTGAGAGATAATTCCCTGAGTCTACCAAACTGCGGTTTCATTTACACAGTGAAGGAGAAAAGGAGAGCACCCAAAAAGGTACCTGACTGGTAAGCTGAGTTTAGTAAATTTTCCCAGAAGACAGAGTTATGCCCATGCTAGGAGAGGGGTACCTGAATTGCTTAAGCAGCATCTGACATTTATTAAGACTTCTTTGTGAAGCTTTAAAGTATACAGGATCCTCCAGTTGCACAGAAAACATATTTCATACTGGATCGGGGGGGCATGAATAGAGAGGAAAAGACCTGTTTTAATAATTGTACTGAAGTGGGAAAAACCCACACTAGGCATTCATTTCCAAAGTAAAACCAAGAACTGTCATTTAAGGGCTTAATAAAAGCTTAATAAAAATGACCATTAAAGCATATCCATAATTTTAATCTGTTCTTTTTTTCTCTGCCTTTGTTCCGCTTTAAGCTTATTGCCTCTCTCCCACCACCACGCAGAAAACATTTCCAGCAAATATGACTATTGCTGGTTTGTGGCTGTTGCACAGAACAGTGAATTACATAATCATTATTTTTTTTGCAAAGATGCTTCATAGGAGACTAAAATTGAATGTGGTCATGGTGTTTGTTACTGTGATGATCCAGATAAGATGAGCCCTGTGAAAAATGACTAAAGATATGCACCTGATCCATGTGTTGACAGGAAACAGAGTGCTTGTTGGCATGTTCAGTTGCTTTTTTGAGCACCCACTGAGAGAGAATCCTGCAGTTACAGGGGGGATGTGTGGGTGGGGACAGATTTGTTCTGGATGAGTTGCCATAGGGATTCTGCAGCCCGAGTGGAGGAAAAGCAGGTTGTCACTTGGTGTTATTTTTGTTTTGATCGTTCCGTCCAGCGTGCATTTTGATCTTTGTGCTGCAATGTTCTGCAAACTTCTTTATGGGCCAAGATGACAGGGCAGGCCTGTTTAAGGCAGAGCTGGAGAGTCAGGGCACATGGGAACTATTTCTGGTTTTGGAGGAGATGATCTTTCTGCCTTGTTCCCTCTGTTTGTGCCTCAATTTCTGCAGCTGTAGAACTGAGAATATTAGTATATCGCAGCACTGCAGCAAGGATGTATTCACTGAACTTCGAGTTTCTTGGAAAGTAGTATAAAGAAGCATGAAATATTGCCATTATTTTATTCTCCATATTTGTCAGATGCTACTGTCTCTGGCATACATTTATAAGAGATGTTGTTTCTGGTTGTGACTGCTACTCCCAACTACCATGTCTTGATCACATAAAAATAATGACATTTGCTTAGTGGACCAGATCAGGCCATTGGATCATGTGTAACTGAACCTGATACTCCAAAAGAGATGCAACCTCCTTGATGTCCTATGGCATGCCACCCCCAATGTGCACAGTTGTGCGGGCATCAGAGCCTCCTGATTTTGCAGCGAATCCTCTTTCAGCTGTAAGAATGGGATTCAGTTACCCTTACCTAAGCAGGCAAAACACAAATGCTTTGTCGAGTCATAACAACAGAGTCTAGTGGAGGACAAGCAACATGGTAAGGGGGTTGGGGCATATGACTTGCAAGGAGAGGTTGAGGGAACTGGGCTTATTTAGTCTTGAGAAGAGAAAACTGAGAGGGGATTTAATAGCATCCACCAACTACCTCAAGGTTGGTTCCAAAGAAGATGGAGTTAACTGTTCTCAGTGGTGGCAGATGACAAAACAAGGAGCAATGATCTCAACTTATTTTCAAGAAGGGGAGGAAGGAGGATCCAGGCAACTACAGGCCAGTCAGTCTCATCTCCATCCTTAGTAAAGTCTTTGAAAAGATTATCAAGGTTCATATATGTGAGAGCACTGCAGGAAAAATTATGCTAAGGGGAAACCAGCACGGGTTCGTAGCAGGTAGATCATGCCTGACTAATCTAGTCTCTTTTTATGACCAGGTCACAAAACACCTGGACACAGGAGTAGGGGTTGGTATCATTTACTTAAACTTCAGGAAGGCCTTTGATATGGTATCCCACCGCATACTGGTGAGCAAATTAAAAGGCTGTGACTTAGATGATTACACAGCCCGGTGGTTGGCAAATTGGCTAAAGGTCGTACCCAGAGAGTAGTGATGGATGGGTCGGTATCGACCTAGAAGGACGTGGGCAGTGGGGTCCTGCAGGACTCAGTCCTTGGACAGATACTCTTCAATGTCTTCATCAGTGACTTGGACAAGGGAGTGAAGTGTACTCTGTCCAAGTTTGCAGATGACACAAAGCTATGGGGAGAAGTGGACATGCAGGAGGGCAGGGAACAACTACAAGCAAACCTGGACCGGTTGGACATATAGGCAGAAAACAACAGAATGCAATTCAACAAGGAGAAATGCAAAGTACTGCACCTAGGGAGGAAAAATGTCCAGCACACCTACTGCCTAGGAAGTGACATGCTAAGCAGTACAGAATTGGAAAGGGATCTCCAAGATGAACATGAGTCATCAGTGTGACAAAGTCCTCAGCAAAACTAACTGCACTTTATCGTGCATCAGCAGATGAATGACAAAATGAACAAGGAGGTGATACTTCCCCTCTATCCGGTTCTGGTCAGACCGCAGTTGGAATACTGCATCCAGTTTTGGGCACCACACTTTAAGAGGAATGCGGGTCCAGAGAAGGGCCACTCATATGGTTAAGGGTTTGCAGACCAAGCCCTACGAGAAGAGACTAGGGCACCTGGACCTCTTCAGCCTCCACAAAAGAAGGTTGAGAGGCGACCTTGTGGCTGCCTATAAATTCATCATGTGGGCGCAGAAGGGAATTGGTGAGGCTTTACTCACCAAAGTGCCCCTGTGGGTCACAAGAAATAATGGCTATAAGCTATCAGAGAGCAGATTTAAACTGGACATTAGGAAGAACTTCTTCACAGTTAGAGTGGCCAAGGTCTGGAATGGGCTCCCAAGGGAGGTGTTGCTCTCCTCTATCCTGGGGGTCTTTAAGAGGAGGTTAGATAGGCATCTGGCTGGGGTCATTTGATCCCAGCGCTCTTTCCTGCCTATGCAGGGGGTTGGACTCAATGATCTATTGAGGTCCCTTCTGACCCTAACATCTATGAATCTATGAACCTGCAGAAAAGGGAAGTTTAGGTTAGATTTTAGAAAAACACTTTCTCCTAAGGAAGGTAGTAAACCACTGGAATAGGATGCATGGAGAGGTTGTAGAATCTCCATCCTTGGAGGTTTTTTCAGACCCAGTTAGTCAAGGCCTTAGCTGGGATGATAGAGTTGAAAATGGTTCTGCTGTGAGCAGAGGGTGGGACTAGATGACTTCCTGTGGTCCTTTCCAGCCCTAATTTTGCCTGATTATCCAGAAAAATATATTTAATAATGTGCACTCCTGTCCCGGTTAATTTTACAAGATGAGAATACTTCTAGTGCCAGAAACCACACAGGGTCAGCTGGAGTCTGGCAGCAGGGTGAGGGTTTTTCTGGCTCCCTCCTGCCTACGGGGAGTCCATTCCCAAATCCCCAGAACCTTTCCACTCACCCCTTTCCTCAAGCAGAAATGTAAAGGTGTTGGGGCTGGAGCACTGGGCACTAGCAAGGGTCCAGGGAGCAGGATCTGGTGGGTGGACAGGAGGCAGGCTATCATGTGGCCTGGCAGACTATCCCCTCAACTCTTCCTCCTTTTCCCTTTTGTGGGGAGAGGCAAAGAGCAGAGCATTAGAATTGTGGGGAACTTTTGGGTCCCCTGCCCTGAGCATGTGAACAGAAAGTAAGCCATCAAAATTGCACCTCACTCCAAGAGGAACTGCAGTAATGTAGACTTTTTTTTCATTTTCTTTTGGGACTTCTCAGAGTACACAAATGTTTCAAAGGCTTCTGAATGTTTTGGTTGCTTTTTCTATCCATAGCTTGGCCTGAGACTCAAGCCCCTTGGACCCATTTGGCCAGGCTGTGACACCATTTCATGCCAAGGGCCCCCACCCTCCTTGGGTACCCACTGAGCAGGGCTGAGTTTGAATAGATAGTTTAGCTATCCACCATCCCCTCTACTTCCCAAGCATCTCTAGTTCTTCCCAACCCCAGTTGATAAAGCACTTTCTAGTTGTTCCCTTAAGAAAGCACAGCAATTTTTGAAGCAATCACAATGAGTTCCAGGCCTGGCTCAGTCTTTATTTGTCCATATGCTCCTTCCTCTCTGCAGCCTGGGACCACTGAATGTGATTTGCCAGGATATCCGTAATGAGAAAGCCCTGATGGTTGTTGTGTCCCAGGAGCTTTGGCCTTTGGTGTGTTTCTGACTCCCAAACCACTTAGCTCCTTCTGCCCACTCTGGAAAGGCTTCTCCTTTAATCTTGCAGATATTGTGCTGTACTCTGGCTAAGGTAACTATCCAAGGCAAGTAGAAACCTGTAGACACTTGACTCACCCCCAGTTTCCTCAGGCACCTAAAGGCACATTCAGTAGTCATGGGGTAACTGCTCATCCAGTAGTTGAACAGGTCTTTGCTGGCATCCAGACACCCTGTGTAAGGCTTTATGACCCACTATAAGCCAAGTCCCTGATAGTGGGGAACAGGGCCACCAATGAACATAAGCTCATGAACATAAGGCACCAATACCATGTCGCAGCTGGTAAAGAAAACCAAACTCTGGCTTGCATCCATAGATGCTTCACAGGCAAATCTCAGGATGTCATTCTCTCACTGTACTCAGCCTTGGTGAGGTCACAGTTGGAGTACTGCATCCAATTCTGGGCTCCACAATTCAGGAAGGATGTGGAGAAGCTTGAGAGAGTTCAGAGGAGAGCCACACACATGATCAGAGGGCAGAAGAACAGGCCTTATGAAGAGAGGCTGAGAGCCATGGGATTCTTCAGCTTGGAAAAGCACAGGTTCAGGGGAGACCTGGTGGCAGCCTATAAGTACATCAGGGGTGCGCATCAGGATCTGGGGGAACATCTGTTCACAGAGCGCCCCAAGGGGTGACAAGGACCGACGGTCACAAACTCCTTCAAGACTATTTTAGGCTGGGCATAAGGAAAAACTTCTTTACTGTCTGATCCCCCAAGACCTGGAATAGATTCCCTCCAGAGGTGGTGCAAGCACCTACCCTGATCTCCTTTAAGAAGCATTTGGATGTCTATCTTGCTGAGATCCTTTGACCCTAGCTGATTTCCTGCCCTTGGGACAGGGGGCTGGACTTGATCTCCTGAGTTCCCTTCTGGCTCTAATGTCTATGAAATCTAGGGGGAGCAACACACTTAGATTCTCCACCATTGTGTTGGTAGCTTGGCAGGCAAACTGTCTTCATGTCATCAGGGCACTAGGCTGGAGCTCCTAGAGACCTTGGTGTCATGGGCATTGCCTCACTAACTGATGGTGACAGGATGATGATGTGGCTGCCATTGATCGCCCCAAAACAGTTCAGAAAGCCTACATGGGCAAAGATTTGTACCTTGCCCATGACCTGTTGGTTTGTAAGGTGTAGGGATTGCAGTGTTGGCACCCTCTAGAGGGCATGTTGCACTTCCCATGTTGCTGATCCCACTGTGGACTTGGCAACAACCAAGAGGCTGGCTGTGGACCAAAGTCTGCTGGGGATGGCCATCTTCCTAGTGGCAACGGCTGTGCATTTTAATCCTTTTACATGATGATAGGTGTTCTCATGCTGGTGGTTTGCCAACAGAGGCAGCTTAGCACATTGCTCCTCTAGAAGTTCTGCTGCCACTACTCTTCATCCTGTGTCTTGGGACTATGCATTCCCATCAGTCACTGCTCATCTCCCTGGCTCAGAAGCACCAGTACAACAATTGTCCCAGGGCAAACCCTAAAAAGGCTCATGGGATAAAAAGTGCTAACAGTTTGTCCTGAGTCCTTGCAAAGTGCATCTGAACAGGTGTCCTTGGGAATGCACCATTGAATCAGTAGTGAAAATGAGCAGTGCATTCATCCACTCACTGAACACCGATTTGAAGGGTAATGTGTATACACACTAATCCTGGGCCTTTTCTGTTCTGAGACAAACACAGGTACAACTTTTCCTGGGGACAAGTGCAACATCAGTTCCTAGCCCAAGAGGTGAATGTGGAAATTGTATCCTCTTCTTGTTCTTGGGGAAACCTTTGAAAAGCCCATAACCAGCTGCAAGAAACTTGAATTGGAATGCCAGGTTGTACTATATAACACTTGTGTGATTTTTTTTTTATCACCATATTTAGTTTTACCTGCTATTTTATATGTTTTATATCCACTTAGAGGTAGAGAATAGTACATTTTAATAAATCCTAGAACTAACACAACAAATGTGCTTGACAATTTCCTTGAATATTTGCACAAATTATGTGGTCATGGAAACTGCAGTAGAGTGTACATGAATGTGTGTGTTGCGCAGCAAGCCCAAAGAGGCTGAGAAAATTACAGGAATTCTGTCATACAGGTAATGAACAAACAGCAGTGCTTTGCATCATTAATCACTCAAGTTTATTGGATACGTGCCTTAGCCCGTACATGCTTAAGATGGATGTGGCTAACTACGGGTAATATCAATGGATTTGGGCACACAGTATGATTTTCTTAATGATTTATACAACAGTCAGAATGGGCAAGGATTTTAAAAGACAAAAGAAGATGAAAGGCCCTTGATTCTTCTGTCCTACATGAGGGCTTTGCACCAGTAAAGCACCACCTTTAGCAATACAGTTATTTCTTCTTTAAAACTGTTGCCCTGTAGAGCTAACAGCCTAAACAAGCAAACAGATGGGGAATGCACTACAAGTTGCAGGGGGAATGGAGCAGCTGAAGATGTTAATGATTCTCTTAAATGTATTAGTTGATTTGCTGTAGGGTATTTGCTCTGTAAAACCTACAGGGATATTTATTTTTTTAAAGAGACATTCCCTTCATTGAGCATTAAGGCTAATAGGAACTTCTCTGCATTCTGTGAAGCAAACCAGTGTTCCGCTTTGCTCACTGTATGGCCTTTGTCTGTATTTCTTCAAAAGAAAAAGAAAAATCCAAATAAATTAATACTACTATTCTGAAGTGAGCCCTCCAATGCAAGGAAAACTGGCCTTTCCGATATTTAAGGCTACCCTGCTGTGGTAAACTTGCCTATCATGAGAGAAGCTTTGATAAGTTTCTATCAGAGGGAAGGATTATGTTGTGAGAGTATCTGTCATCAGGTGTAGTCCAGCTGATGTGATAAAAGACACTGATGCTTGGTGTATTTCCTGTGCCACTGATACCATGTTTCTTTGCTTCTTCAAATGGGACTTAGCAACTAGTAAAATAATTGGATGGTTTTCCAAGGGTGTCACTTAGTAAAATTAGATACGACATATATAATGGCCCTTGATCATGTTCTATAAGCTGCTGTGGATATAGATTTCATAGACATTAGGGCTGGAGGGGACCTCACGAAATCATTGAGTCTGGCCCCCTGCCCAAAGGGACAGAAAGTCCGCTGAGGTCAGATCACCCCAGCAAGATAAGCATCCAAGCATAACATAAAGGGATCCAGGGTAGGTGCTTGCACCACTTCTGGGTGCGGGGGAATTTATTCTAGACTCTGGAGACTCGGACAATAAAGAAGTTTTTCCTTATGTCCAGTATAAAATGCTCTTCCAGCAGTTTGTAATTGTCAGACCTTGTCTTCCCTTGGGGTGCCCTGGTAAACAGATGTTCTGTCAGCTCCTGATGCACACCCCTTATATGCTTATAAGCTGCCACCAAGTCAACCCTGAGCCTTCACTTCTCCAGGCTGAAGAGTCCCATGCCGCCCAGCCTCTCCTCATAAGGCCTGTTCTCTTGACCTCTAATCATTTGTGTGGCTCTCCTCTGGACTCTCTCAAGCCTCTCCATGTCTTTTCTAAAGTGTGGAGTCCAGAACTGGAGGCAGGACTCCAGCTGTAGCCTCACCAAGACCAAGTAAAGTGGGAGGAGGACTTCTTGGGTTTTCCCTGAGATGCATTAGTAGATGCAAGCCAGAGTTTTATTTGCTTTGCCAGTTGAACACGAGCCACCGATGTGATGCTACATCTTGTGGTCAGTCATCGCCCCCAAGTCTCTTTTGCTCGTGGTGCTAGTGAGTGTAGCACTGCCGAGCCTATATGTATGATGTGGGTTTTTTTCTCCTGAGGTGGAGTGTGAGAGGGGAGGCAGGAGGCCAGCGTAGCCTGGCCCCCTGGTCATCATGCCCCAGCACTCACCGTAGGAGCAGAGATAGGTGGCAGCTGGGAAGAGACCTGAACATGGACACAGAGACCGGCGCAGGCTCAGCAGTTTTGCAGCTGCCTGAGCCTACATATCGGTGAGAACTGGGGGCATGGCTCCCGAGCAGCGAGGGCTGCTCAAAAGGCAGCTGGGGAACCACCTGATGGCAAGCTGGGTAGAGAAGAGCAAAACGCCAGCTGGCAGATGCTGGACTGTAAGGTTGTCGAGGCTGCAGTTCCCCAATTTAGGGTTACTGTGTTTCCAGGTCCAAAAAAGAGGACACCTGTAGGGAGAGGGGGGCATATGATGTGGGGGGCAAATGACATGCTGGTGCCCTGCCCCTGCCCATTCTGTTGCCCCTCACTCCCACCCACTCCCATCCCACTGATATCAGCCCTGCCAGTGCACCTCACTTCCGAAAAGCAGTACCCTGCCCCAGCTCCCTGCTGTTATCCCTCACTCCCGACCAGCAGCCCCCTGGCACTGCCAGTGCCCTGCACACCCAACCCACAGTCACCGGCCCTGTGCCCCTTACTCCAGATCTGCAGCCCCCTGCCCCTCTCCCAGCCCTGCTGGTGGCCCTCACTCCCAACCTGCAGCCCCCTGCCCCTCAGCCCTGCCAGCGCCCCTCACTCCAAACCCGCAATCTTCTGCCGCCCAGGTCTGCCCCCCAGTTCTGCTGGTGCCCCTCACTCCTGACTCTCTGTGCTCCCTGCTGCCTCTGATCACCCTCCCTCTGCGCCCACCAGCAAAGCAAAATCACAAACTCAGCTCCCTATCGCTCAGGCGCTGCACTAGGTATTTTGAGAACTGTAGTGCTAACTAGTGGCAGCCATATTGAAAATGGACTGGGGAAGGAAACCCTGGACATTTGGCTTGCATTTAAAAAACCCACCTGGATGCAGCACAGGGGGGCAAAAAAGAGGACATATCTGGGAAAACCCGGACATATGGTAACCCTAAATGAGGACATCATGAGAGACCAAGTCAAAGGCTTTTTTGAAATCTAAATATATGACAAGCACAAGCTTCTTTCAAATCTATGTATAAGATATAGCACAAAGTTCCACACATCCTATGTAGGATGATTAGAGGGGTCTCAGTCCTGCGTGGTGTGGGACAGTCTTTCTCCAATCCAGTAAAATAGGGGTGCCAAACATATAGTCAATAGGCTGGGTATGGCCCACAGGACCATTCAGGTTGGCCTCCTGGGCTACTGGTGGGCCACTGGAATTTGGGGGCTGTGGCTGGGGGGCATGGCCTGCCAGAGAATCCTGGGTCCTTGGGCCCTAGTCACTACACCAATTGGTGATAGAAAGGTGAGCAAGGGCTGCCATAAACACTTCATTTGTCACTGCTGCCCCATGCTGCTGCTGTTGCTGCTGCCATGGCCATGTGCCCTATGTCCAATGCTGGAGCTAGAGCTGCTATCATAGTCTGAGGCAAGAAGCAGCTGCAGTGGCACAGGACTGCCAGTGGGACCCGGTGGGTCCCGGAGCTGCATCACATGCCCCATGCTGGAACTGGACCTTCTGCTGCTGCAAACCCCAGGTCAGAGATCAAGCTGCCCCCACATCAGGGCTGAATCCAGCTTGCAAACAGCCTTGTGGTTTGGATCCAGCCCAGGGCTAAAGGTGAGTTTGACACCTCTGCAGTAAAGCAGTCAAGTACATGCTTTACATAAAGCATAGTGCAGCCCCATTTGTTTCAATGCAGCTGCTCAGGTACCTGAAGTTAAGTACATGTTTGTGTGTTTTATTGGATTGGAGCCAGCAGGCAGGATTGAGCCCGTGGGTAGGGAAGTGAGCAGTGGTGCAACAGGCAGCGTTTGCCCTCTGGGGGCCATGCTTCTGAGAGCCGGGGGGGGGGGGCGCAGATTCCAAGAGCTGCAGGGAGAAGGTGCACAGGAGTCTCATAAAATCCCTGACTGCTGCTGCCTCATGCTCTGCCAGCCCCAGATCTTGTTCTTAAAGCAGAAGCAGCACCATGTCCATGCTCTGGCTGCTGCTATAAGAAGTGGGCTGCTCTTGCTGCTGGGGCACAGACTCTGAAAGGTTTGGGAGACAATTCGAGCACCTCTCCTAAGTGAACACCCAAGGTTAAGTTCCCTTTTTGCCCACTTCTATTTATACTACTGGAAAGGAGAAAGAAGGAGTTTTCTCTTCCCTTGTGCAGGGAGGTCATAAAGAGGGTGAGGTGGGAAGGCTCCACACCAGCCTAAAACTACTATCCAGCTTAGCCTTCCTGAAGATTGCCAAGGCAGGACTGTCCCTTCAAGTGAGCTGTCAGAGCTGGCCTAGTGCAAGGGGAGTGAATATTACCAGTGCAGTTATAGAAAGGAAGAAGAAATACCACTTTGGCATGAACTGGAGGAATTCTGGCTGAGTCAGATATCCCTTGTACTTAATTTAGTTGTTGTTAACAATGCTTGAAGGAGATGGTCAGGACTATTTCTATCAAAGTGGATGGAGCTAGATCATTAAAAGCTGTGGCACATTCCCTGCTGTCACTTCTTGCTTTGTGAGCAGTTGTTTGTTATGCCAGATCTGGCAAACTGAGCTGTCCACAGTCTGATTGAAGTAAAAAATGACATAATTGGAAATACTGTACATAAATGGAAAGTTTCTTTGATGGGCTTTCTTCCTACAGGTCCATAAGTAAAGCATAATAGTATCTTATTAAACTATTAAATTGCAAACTTATTTACTGCTACAATATAATTTTATGGAGATGAAAACGTGGCTTGGCTGTATTAATAGGAGCTCTTAAATAAATAGAGTTGATGTGAGAGGGACATGTTTTTAGAATAGGTGCATAGGCTATTAAAAGTGGTGGTGTAATTCTAGACAAAAAGGAATGGCCTATGGCCCTTTTGGAGCAGGTGTTCTGGTTATGCAATTCTACGTAAAACTAGTGTGCCTGTACAGCAAGATTATTTATCCTCAGTATAATTCTCCAAAGCCTCCTGAATAAGCTGTTTCTGTATTTACCACAGCCACAGATGCTTTGTCCCACGTAATAAATTAGCTGGTCCCAACACCAATAGAGTTCTCATTAAAAGCAGTGGTAGTTGTCTGTGCATATCTAAAGGAAGGATGAGATAGACCTCCTGTTGTCTTAAGTTATTTGAAGGTTTGTCACGTAAGAATTGCTAGCAATACACTTTCTGCTATGAATTCATGCTGTATATTCAGTAAGTTTTTTCACTTTCTTCAAGTACTTTCAATTAAGTTACTTTCAATTAAGAAGGAAAATAAAAGTTGAGTTTGCTTTGGGGTTGTTGGTTGTAACAATGTTGGTCTTAGGACATAGGCAGACAAGGTTCTTTGGGTAGATGTATTATCTTTTATTAGAACAACTAAATAGTTAGAAAAAATTGTTCTTTGCAAGTTTTGGAGCACAATCGCCCTTCTGCAGGCTAAGGAGAGTTTATTGGTGTGTGTGTGCTCTCCTGGGTAGAGATGCGTTCCCCATCTGTTTGCTTGTTTAGGCTGTTAGCTCCACCAGGCAACAGTTTTAAAGAAGCCAATATGCAAAATGCAGGCATGTGAAAATGCAAATGTGTGGCAGTGAGGTCCAAAGGGAATGTGAGATGATAGGTTTGAGAAAGTAGTTGGGGGAGAAGGTAATAAAATGTAGCTTGTAAAATGCAGACAAGTTACCTGGGGTTATCAGATGGCAGGCAGGTTATAAAGTGCCATAAATCCTGCCATCTGATAAGCCAGGGTAACCTGTTTGCATTTTACAAGCTACACTCTCCAGCCCTCCAACTATCTTCTCATACCTATTGTGTCCCATTACCTTTGAAACTCACTCACTGCCATGTATTTGCATTTTCACAGACCTGCATTTTGCATATTGGCTTCTGTTCTACCCAGAAAAGCATAACAAACTCCCTATGCCTGAAGAAAGGCATTTGTGCCTGAAAGCTTGCAAAGAGCAATTTTTCCAACTATTTAGTTGGTCCAAATAAAGATACCACATCTACCCAAAGAACCTTGACTTCCTGAGTTTGCTTTGTAAATTTTGTCTCACCTTATAGCCTGTATGTAACAGGGCACCTGATACAGTGACTGTTATAGGGGAAAAGGGGAGGTACCACCTGGAGCAACGAAGAAAACTTACCCGTGGCTGGACCATGGCAGGAAAAGCTGGACAACGCAGAGCACTGGGAACCCAGGGGTTCCTAATGAAGTTCTGCCCAGACTCCAGCAAGGCTAGGGATTGGAGCCAGAAAGTAAAAGGGAAGTGGGGAAAGGGGGCAGATTGCCCTCGAGGCAGTGGTCAGCTGGAGAGAACAGAGCTGCAGTGAACAGCGAGACCAGATCGGTGAGCAAAGCAACTCTGGAGACTCGGGTACTCACTCTGGGATTGAAGAGAGGCAGAGACATCCAGGAGTAATGGGCCAAGAAGGGCTTTGCCTGCATGAAAAAGGGTGGGAGAAGCCATAGTAAGGAGTAGCGGGGAGGAAGGTAAATTCCCTCCCTTTCCATCTGGAGTGAACCCAGAAAGGGAGACTCTGCAACAGACTGCAAAGCAGCAGGCCACTGCCTAAGCTGCAAGAAAGTTATGGGCCAGCCAGTAATGGGCAGCTGCCAGCTCACTCTTGCTTAACTCATACAGAGGGCTGTGAAGAGAAGTCTTTAAGTTGGCGGGCCCGGATGACCTACACCCAAGGGTGTTGAGGGAGCTGGCGGGGGTGATTGCTGAGCCCTTGGCTCGGTTATACGAACTCTCTTGGAGCTCTGGACAAGTGCCGGAGGATTGGAAGGTGGCCAATGTGGTTCCCATCTTTAAGAAGGGGAGGAAAGAGGACCCGGAGAACTAC
>JAGPOW010001296.1:119928350-119941776 GCA_030014935.1 Caiman crocodilus
GTGCTTGCTACCTTGCACCTTTATTGCTAGCAATAAAAACTTTTTTTTCTTTCAAACTTCCAACTGGCATTCGTATATTGGCTCACGCATACCGGGCAAAGAATTCAGACTTGGGCTGAAGCATAAGATAAACTCAGAGATTTCCAGTAGGAGTCCATAGTGTCAAAAACATTTTGAACGGTTGTGGTCTCTGAGTTCTTTGCAACATAAGAAGTGTTGTTTTTTTTTCTGCAGTCAAAAAAATAAGTGAAAACTAAGAGCTGGTTTTTCCAAGGGGTGCTTCAAGTCTTAATTGCCTGGATCCTACTAAGGATCTAAGAACTACCTCTGTCCTCATTCTCCAGCAGGATGCCTAATGTCAGCCAAGAGTAACCACCTGCAAGTACCATCTGTGAGCCAAGTTCACTTGGCCAAACCATGTGGAAGCCATTCTCGGTTGTTACTCTGTATCTGTGGAATTCCCTCCCCGCTGGGGCCCACCGGAGCCTTCGCCTAGCTATCTTTTGCAAGCACTGTAAGACCTTTTAGTTTGGACAGACTTTTAGCAGGCAGGGTTAAGCTCCAAGTATTCATTAAAGTACTGTTTTCTTCTTTTTTTATTTGCTTTTACTGTACACCACTCTGAGCCTTTTTGGGGAGTGGCCCACAGTACTCTGGTTTCTCTTCAGATCACATAAATCTTTCACCTTTTTGGGGAGAGAACATTAAACAAAGAAAATTATACAACCCAACAAATAATACATACATAAATTAAAGGTTTGAGAACCACTGCATTTAAATGATCAGAGTAGGTTCTTTCTTTCTTGCTTAATTAAAATTGTCTCCATTGACAGCTTCCTGTATATTTCATGTTATCTTTGTAACACTCCTCTCCTCACAGTGGTGATGACTGAGCTGGACAATTAGATAAGCTGTAGTTTCTGGGGAATACATATGGGGGCATGTACATGAGACATTTACTGCACAGTTGTCTAATTAGCTGTGTAGTAAATGTTGCACATTTATAAGTGTGCCCCTATTAGGCTGGAGTAAACCCATTTATTCTGCAGCAGCGTACATGTAGACACTGCCCTGGGTAGCTGGGACATGAGGGTGCTTCAGTGTGGGGGGCTGCCTGCCAATTAGCCCCTCACTGAAGCACGCTCATGCCCCAGCTAGCCCCTCCACAACATGTTGAGCCAGGAGGATCAGCCCTAGGCTGGCAGGCTGACCCCTTTTCTCCCCCTGCCACCTGGAACTTCTTCACATCGGCTCAATGTGCTGTACATAAATGAATTCGGGAGCTTATATGTGCATTAATTGTACAAGTAGACACATCCTTGATTAACTTTAAGCATAAAATAAGTATCTGTGTTTGCACTGTGCCCTCTGCTTTTAGTACCACCTATGTTTTCAAGAAGAGGTCTCTTTTTTTTTAAATAAACTATTAATTTTACCCCTCTAAATCTAAAGAGGGAGCATATACAATACAATATAAAATCTAAAGAAGGAACATATACAAGTCTTGCTGGTGACATACAAGCAGTCTGTAATTCTTGGCATGTATTCCATGTTTGAATGTCAAAAATTCCCATTTACTGAAGCTGTAGGTTTTGTTTGCTACAAAATTCTTGGTGATAATGCACAACTTAAAAATGAAGAGCTTCGAAATATCAACTTCGGAATTATGCTGCTGTACAGTGGTAGCCAACAGTTCCCTTCTGAACCATAATGATATTTTGATCCACATTTTTTCCATATCGTGACTTGATTCATAAATAATGCATGTGGGTGCTACATAGCTTTGTCTTTGATCTTGTCACAGTGACTCAGACCATGCAGTGTGCCTTGATACAAATAAACAAATAATACAGAGGCGTAAGAAGAATTCATGGTGGCATGTAGGCAGGTTTTAGTATAGTTCATAGTTTCAAGTACAGGATTCTTGAATTATAAAATCATTTTTTTCAGTAGAGGGCAATTTGTTCATGGTTGATTTATTCTTTTATTCACAGCTGAGTGACTCCTTCTTGATAAAGGAGAAACAGCAACCTTTTCTTTTAAAACCCTTTAGTAACAAAATGATGTCAGAAGAGAATGTCATGTATAGTGACTTATGTCTGGTTAGACAGACTTCTAATGGTTTATGTCGGGCCTTTTAGGACTAGATGAGGCATAAAAGCTGCAGTTAAGAGGGCAAGACACAGTCCATTGCAATCCTAAATTCTCAGTCAAGCTTTTGGTGGAAGATTTCTTTTTTTTGTTTTTGTCTCTGAACATTCTGCATATCCATTCACCATCAATAAAATGATGATGACACTTCGCTGATATAACAATACCCTTGTGAAGTAGAGAGATATTATGATGCTGATATACAAAGGAGATGAGGACCACATAAGTAGCTAGTTGCAGTTTAGGTATCAGTCTGAGTTCTATTCTCAGCAGAAAGCAATTCAGTCAGCACTTGCTATCTTGAAAGGTATTGGTGCTTAATGTCTCTGGGTCCCATTGCACTACATTGTCAACCTTTTTGTCCTAACACAAGTTTTGACGTGCTCAGAGCAGAATCTGATCTACAGGCCTTGTTGCCTTTAAAAAAATAGAAGCCTCTTTTCTGTCTGTAAAAGTTCTAGGAACCTGCGGGGAAAGTAGTACCTAGCCTACAACTTAACAGAGTAAATTGGATGACTACATAATGACAGACTGGTTAACCTGACATCAAGCCGAGGCAAAATTATGGAAAGGCTGATATGATATAAAATTGATAAAGATTAAAGGATGGTGGTACAATGAATGGCAATCCTCATAGTTTTATGGAAAATATTTCTTCTTTAATGACATCACGTTTGGTTGATAAAAGTAACTATGTGATACAGTAAACCTAGTTTTGTTAAGGGCAGAGATCTGTGGGAATTCTGAAGAAATTTGGAGGGGAATGAGAACAGTCTTCTGATGGCTTGTGTAACAGGACTCTGGGGTGCGCCTGCTCCTTTACGGGAACAAGCAGCCAGACATGCCCGATACAGGTGGCAAGGAGGGGTGGGGAATTAAGGACTTGCCTGACCTGCAGCAGGCTGGGCTGGAGCTTTATAAGCCCTGAGCCTGAGCCTTCCAGACAATCCACCCCTGGGAGCCATGAAATGAGGAGCTCCTGATACCAAAGCAGCAGGGCTCCTTAATTTGGAAAGAAAGCCACTCAGCAACACAGGGGACAAAGGAAGGTAGCTGCGGCCAGGGGTGACTGGTGCCTCCTGTGTCTGGGGGGACACAATTTTTGAGCGGGCACGGGGGCAAGCCAAAAGCCCCATGTACCTGGAAGCGGCCAGCCTGGAAAACTGCAGACCACCATGCAGAGCCCCGCAGCTGGAATTTCTGGCCAGAACACAGGTCAAGCCACCTTCGCCCCCCAGGCGAGGGGGCAGGCCTAAACCTGAATCACCCCTGCCACGGGCCCTGTGGGAGGAGCTGCATCCTCTCTGCTCAACTCTGTGGGTCCACAGTCACTTCTGGTCTGGGGGTTGTCTTAAAGGCCCCAAGCTGCAGCTTTCTTAGCTTGTGCCTAAATGTGCCACTGCCTATATTTCTGTGCCAATCCTGGGGGGGCATGTGTCCGCCCCATGCTCCTGCTACCAGTTGCCTGTGCCTGGGTCAGAGCAGGGCTGGGTTATACAGGGAGGTGGCCCTGGCTTCATGTTAAGCCTAAGAAAAGGCTTGAGTACCTGTCAGAGGATAGGTGCTTGCTATTAAGTTATACTAACAGTTTAGCCTGGAGCCCTGCAAAGGCAGGAAAGGCTTACTTAGAGAGAGTTAGCAGCCCAGCAGGGACTGAGAGTGGGACCAGCATGGTCCAGCAGCCCAGCAAGCAGCCAGGAATAGTGTAGTGGAACCAGCAGGGTCCTGTGGCCCAGAGAGGGGCCAAGAGTGAGGCTAAGGGTTCTGGTAGCCCAGAGAGGGGCCAAGAGGACTGAGGACCAAGAAAGGGGCCAAGGGAGGGACAGAAGATCTGGCAGCCCAGGGGGGAGCTGAACAAGGGGTCAAGGAGTCTGGCTGTCTAGGGAGGGACTAAGTGAGGGACAGAGGGGTCTGGAGACTCAAATGGGGCTGTGCAGTAAACCAAGCAATCTGAAGGTCTGGAGAAGGTCCACATAAGTGTAAGCATGTCATAACAAGAATGTTGATTATAATGCCACCTGAAAGACTTGGGGTATTGTGTAGGGGGGTACAGAGCCATGCAATTAGCCCTTAAAACTACAAGTGCCTGGCAGAGACCAAGGGCATAGTTGAGAATAGCAGGGGTGCAGGGCAGATTTGGTAGAACTAAGGCTCACTTTATGGCAGAGGTGGGCAATTATTTCGGGCAGAGGGATGCTTACTGAGTTTTGGCAAGTCATTGAGGGTCACATGACAGCCAGCCAGGGGCAGATAAATATTAAAGTTCTAAATTTTTTAAAGGCCCCACGGGCTACATTTTGCTCACCCCTGCTCTAAGGCCTGTAGGCAGACTTCCTTATTCAACCTTTAACAAGATCAGGATGTGGTGGGTGAGCAAATTGAGGGAGGGCAATACCAGAGTCAGGGCCAAGCAGGTCATAAAATCCTTAGACGCAGGGGTAGCAGTGGACGTAGTCTTTCTGGACTTTAGGAAGGCCTTTGATACTTTCTCCCACCCCATTCTCATTAAAAAACTAGGGGACTGTGGCATCGACACCTACACAGTCAAATGGGTTGCTAACTGGCTGGAGAGCCACACCCAGACAGTGGTGGTGGATGGGTCATTTTCGACCTGGAGGGATGTGGGCAGTGGGGTCTGCCAGGTCTTGGTCCTCAGACTCACCCTGTTCAACATCTTCATCAGTGACTTGGATGAGGGGGCAAAAAGCACCCTGTTCAAATTTGCAGATGACATTAAGATGTGGAGGGATGTGGGCATGCTAGAAGGGAGGAATAGGCTGCAATCAGACCTAGACAAGTTACAGGAGTGGGCAGATAAGAACAGGATGGGTTTCAACACTGACAAGTACAGGGTGCTGCACCTGGAGTGGAAGAACCAGCAGCATACCTACAGGCTGGGGAACTCCCTTCTCATCAGTGCAGTGGCAGAAAAGGATCTTGGAGTCATTACTGATGCCAAAATGAACATGGGCCGACAGGGTGGGGACACGGTCAGGAAGGCCAACCATACCTTGTCATACATCCACAGATGCATCTTGAGCAGGTCCAAGAAGGTGATCCCCCTCTATGCAGCACTGGTCAGGCTGCAGCTGGAGTAATGCATCCAGTTCTGGGCGCCGCACTTCAGGAAGGATGTGGACAACTTGGAGAGGGTCCAGAGGAGGGCCACCTGCATGATCGGGGCCAGCAGGGCAGGCCCTATGAGGAGAGGCTAAGGGACCTGAACCTGTTCAGTCTCCATAAGAGAAAGCTGAGGGGGGATCTAGTGGCCATTTACAAACTACTCAGGGGGGACCAGCAGGCATTGGGGGAGTTCCTGTTCCCCCGAGCACTACCAGGAGTGACTAGAAATAACAGTCACAAGCTGGCAGAGGGTAGATTCAGGCTAGATATCAGGAGGTGCTACTTCACTGTCAGGGCTGCTAGGATCTGGAACCAACTTCCAAGTGAAGTAGTGCTGGCTCCTACCCTGGGGGTCTTTAAGAGGAGATTAGACAAACACCTTGCAAGGGTCGTTTGACCCCAGAACTTTTTCCTGCCATGGCAGGGGGCCGGACTTGATCTGCTCAGGTCCCTTCCAATCCTACCAACTATGAAACTATGACTACTAGGAGGTGTCACGGCCACCCTCTGGGACTCAGACCTGCTACAAATGATTACAGAATTATGAGAACAAGGGGAGAACAATATTTCTAAGAGAAAAAGTTGTCTCACTATGTCAAAGACAGGACCCAGGTCAAGGATGATAAGGATGGAGTACATGTTCTTTGCAAGAGTAAGTCTTTAATGGCTTTGGCAAGAACAGTTTTAATTGAGTGCAAGGATCAGAAAGTGGATTGGGAGGGTCTAGGATGGATTTAGCAGAGAGCACCTATTGAACACACTGTTTATAATCACTTAGAGATGAAAGTGAGAAAGATGTGGCAGTAGATAAATAGACAAGGGAGATGAAAGTTTTGGTCTATTGGTGATGGGAAATACTAGCCTTATCCTCTTTTTTTGGCCCTAATCCAGGAATTATCTTATTTCTGGATAATTTTGTCTGCAAGTACAAATTCTTGTATTTCCACAAGAATTACAGTTATACAAAAAGAATACAGCTTGTATATTTAGGAAACTAATTTGTATATTATTACATATATCCATATGCATGCACAAACTGTTCTCTCTCTGCCTAAATAACCCACCTCTCCACTCCAGACTGGTGCCCTTCAATCCAAACTAAAATCTCAGCCTCTCTCTGATATTGTCCTGTGGATGATTATCCTCTCAAGATAAACATGGTCAAGATTGATCTCTTAATCTTCAGCACCCACAGTTTTCCTCTGCCTCCTTTTTCAGTCACTGTGGACACCACCTAATTTCATTCAGGCCTTTAAACTGAGCATCATCTTTGAGATGGACCTTTCTCTCGGTGCTCCTATCCAAACAATGCCCAAGTCTTGCTGATACCTTGTGTGTATCCAATTCTCCTCCCTCCTCTCCACACATACAGCTAACTCTTCTTGAGGCTCTTATTACATCATAGCTCAGTTCCTGTCACATTCTTTTTTCCCTCTTGCCTTGAAAAACATAGTCAGGCCCACAGAGAAGCATCTCCAATGCTGCTGCAAAGATCATTCCTGCCTTGTTGCTTTAGTTACGTTACCACTTGATATCTTTTCTCTGTTGTGTCAAACATAAGGCATTTCCCATCTTTTTTCAGAATCCTTCACAGACTATCCCCACAAACTAACTTGTTTCTACTTAGATTATGACATCTTTGGGGTGGGGAGTGTCTCCTGTTCTGAATTTGCACAGTGCCTTGTGCTATATAGTCCTGGTTCATGACCGGGGAGGGGTATATCTACACTACAACCTGCTGAGAAGCAGGATAGATAAGTAGTCCATGCAGAGCTCTATGTTGCTGTGACTAAATTGTCCCTGGTATCCACTGTAGCTCATTTAAAGCTAGCTTAGATATCACTGTACAGCATATTGCAGTGTAAACCTGCCTTAGGGCTCACAGGTGCTAAAGTAATACTCCACCAGTATAACCATAAAACAATAATTTTAACAGCGGCAGGTCAGGCAGGGGAAAGGGATTGGAGTGGCACTTGATGAGGGTGCTGGCTAATTTGTGGCATGTCTGGTGAAGAGATTGGTCCCCACTGACCTAGATCGAGATATAAAATATATAGGTTGCACTCACAAGGTAGGGGGCTATCCTGGAATGAAGCTGCAATGAAAAGAATTAGAAGGTCATAGTAGTTATCCAATGGAACGTTACTTTCTGATGTGATGCTCTGTATAAAAGAACAAAAAACCCCTGAATTTTATAAATAGGTGAATAAAAAGCAGGAGTGAGGAAGAGATATGACCTGTGTACAGCACATTACCCAGACCATTCCTGCATTTAGCGCCGGTGTCCGAGACTTCAACAAAGATCTGAAAAAACGATTCAAGTTCTCAAAAAATCCCTTAAGGGACTTAAAAGCCTGTTTAGCTTATCCAAAAAGAGGTATTATATGACTTGATCATGAACTACAAGTTCCAAATTGGGGAATATATTACAGATAGCAGACAGCTCTTTAATGTAGCAGGAGAAAACATAATAAAACCCAGCGGTTAGAACCTACAGGTAGTCAAGTGAGAAATACAGTGCATATTTAAGTAACAAGGATAAATTAACAGTAATGTTTTCATAGGATGTAGTGGATTCTGTATCACTTATAATCTTTAAACTTGTACTGGAGAGCTTTCTAATAAATATGATGCAACTCAAACAGAAATGCCTGTGGCAGGGTCATTGGCTGGTGTCATGAGGGAGTCAGATTTGATTATTGGAATGGACCCTTACGGCCTTATAACATATTGATCTTTTTCTGTCCAGCAGTGGTACCATCCCTTTGGACCACAGCATGCTAGAGATCACTGAACAAAATCTATGCTCTTCATTTTGTGTCTCTAGTACATCCCAGTCCCTTTCCAGCCAGCTTTGGGAGAATACACTGAGGAACATATTTTTCCCTCTTGTAACTGGGAACAATAGAACAGGTCCTGGAGACTTTTAAAGGTTGTTATGGTTATGGTTACATGAAAATATGGATCCTTCTCCTAGTCTAGATTTCTGATCCAAACTCTTCTATGAGGACTGAGCACATTACTATTCTTCTTCTGACCACCTTTAACGTTCTTGGGCTGTTAGACCATATCTCTACTGTCTCCTTGATGAGACCAGGACCACCCAAATGAAAAAGGGCCCTGGTTCTGAGGACCCCTCTAAGCCAGATACACTACTGAATCGCTGGTGGCATGAAAAGTAAGTGGTTAGGGCTTATTTCTCATTGTGGAAGACCCTGTAGACACAGTCTTAGATTTCAGTACGCATTGGGTGCATCTACATGAGACACTTTACTGTGCATTAGATAAATCTAATGCACAGTAAAGCATCATCGTCTACAGATACACAGAAATTACTGCACAATAGATCAGTGTAATGAAATGTACAGGTACTAGAAATTGATACATTAAAGTAATGCACCAAAATGCATGTGTAGATGCTGACCAGGAGCAAATATGTTCCTGGTCATGCTAGGCAGCAGGGGCCACAGAAAGCAGGGATAGCTGTCTGGGCTCAGCAGGACACTGTCTCTCAGCCCTGTGGAGATCCTGATCTCCATGTAGCATGGAAAGCTGTCCACATTGCTAGGCAGCTGCCTCCCAGCCATGTAGAAATTGGGACGTGACCTGATCTCCATATGGCTGGTCCAGCCATGTGGAGATTGGGACATGACACAGGTTCCATGTGACTAGGAGGCACAGCAGCTTGGAAAGCTTTCCCCCACCCATCCTGCAGAGATTGGGACTAGCACTGTGCCCCCTGCCAGCTTAGAACCAGCACCCAGGGAGCATGGAGCTCCCCCTGGCTCCTGCAAGAGAGCAAAAAGGGCAGGAGCCACCCTGAACTTTGTTTCCCATGGGTGTATATTCAGTATGTATATGGTATATGTGTATATGGGTGTATACGTGTGTGAGGCCATATATTAATTGCACATGTAGACATGCCCACACAGTCATAGAGAAGTAGGGCTGGAAGGGACCTCCAGAGATCATCTAGTCCAATCTCCTGCCTGAAGCAGGATCATCCCTATCCAAATGATCCCATACAACCATAGTCTAAAATGTATGACTACCCTCAACCCTGACACAACACAGACCTAACACCCTAACCTGTCACAGGTAAAGCTGGCAAACCATGGCAGCCAATCCTGCTTCTATAAAATGTTGTCAATTGTGGTAGATAAAGGTGACCAAACACCAGCAAACTGTGCTCGCTGCACGGGGAAATAGCGGGTGCAGCCCAATTAGCCATGCGAAGCATGCGTGCAGCAAAATCCCCAGCTCATGCAGCTCGAAAAGTGCACGAAAGAAAGGCCCGACCTAATTGGCTGTTGGGGCAGTATAAAAACAAAGCCCGGGAAAAGGGAAGGCAAGACCCACATGACATCGGTGAGGCCTGATCACCCTCACTGGAGGTCCTGCATCCACGGCTCCCTTTCCCCCTGGACTCCTCCATCGGATAGATGCCTGAAGAGCTCTCAAGTTCCCTACGGTTTGAGGTTTTCAGAGATTGTTGTAAGGGGAACTGCTGGTGCGGACGTGTATACGAAGCATTTAAGTGCTTCACGGTGAAACTTTACAGAGCGTGCCTACACTGTGTTCCAGCTTGTAAGTAAAGCATTTATTTCTTATATTGTCCTCGGACTCTTTTTGGATGGGAAAATAGAAGCAGGGTAAATAGCATTCCAGAACCCTTTCGTCCTCGGCCTGCTCAGATCCAGGGGTTAATCAACCCCCCCAATTCCTTCCCACATCAATACATGCTCAAGAGGTCCCAGGTAGAGGGTCATGCCTGCCACTACAAAGGCAAAAACTCCCACAGTCCGTACCAATTTGACCAGAGGGCAAAATTCCTTCCTAACTCCAAATATGGTAATTGGTCTCACCCTGAGTGGAAGGGCAAGACCCTCTAACCAGGAACCTCTAGCTTTGCTCCTAGCAGGAGAATTGTCACATCCCAGCTGAAGTTCCCAGCCTTAGCTGTAGCCAATACCCAATGCCTCTGGGGAGGTTTAAAAATACTGTGACACATATAGCAGGAAAAAAAAGGGTGGGGGTGAACAACCAGCAAAGCCTGGGAGCATGGGAAATACCCAGGGTAGAAAATAGGCATAGCTATGCCTAGATCATCCCTGACCAGTGCTGTCCAACCTCTTCTTGAATACCTCCAGTCATGGAGAATCCACAACTTCCTTAGACAGTCTATTCCACTGCCTCTCTATTCTCACAATGAAGACGTTTTTCTGGATATCCAATCTAAATTTACTTTGCTGCAGCTTCAAGACATTGCTCCACACCCTCCTCTTTGCAGCAAGAGAAAAAAAGGTGTTTCCCCTCTTCTTTATCGCACCTCTTCAAGTATTTGAAGACTGCTATCATGTTTCTTCTTAAGCACCTTTTCTGCAAGCTGAACATGCCTAGCTCCTTCAGCTATTCCCCATATGACTTACCTTCCAAGCCCTTCATTCTCTTTGTTGCCTGCCTCTGGATCCTCTGTAATTTCTCCACATCCTTTTTAAAATATGGAGCCCAAAACTGCACACGTTACTCCAGATGAGGCCTAACCAGTGCCAAGTAGAGAGGCACTATCACCTTCCATGCCTTGCATCTAATGCTGCTTCTGATGCAGACCAAAACCACATTCACCCTTTGCACAGCTGCATCACACTGCAGACTTGCATTGAGTCTGTGGTCTACCAAGATTCCAAAGCCCTTTTCTATACAGCTGCCATCCAGCCAGGTTCCCCCTATTTTGTATTTTTGATAATTCTTCCCTTGTATTTGTCCATGTTGAACTTCATCCTGTTTGCTCTAGCCCAGCTTTTCAATCTGTTGAGATCCTTCTGAATTGCACTCACATCCTCCGATGTGTTCACAGTACTCCCCAGTTTAATGTCCACAAACTTTATCAAGAAGCTTTCTATGCCAGCATCCAAATTGTTAATAAACAAGGTGAATAGCACTGGGCCCACTACAGACTTATGTGGGGCTCCACTTGAAACCTCCTGCCATTCTGCCATGGACCCATTAATTACCTTTTCCTTACAGCTATTGAGCCAGTTATACCATGTAGTAGTTTTATCTAGTGCACATTTCTCCAATTTATTTTATTAGACGGTCATATGGGACAGTTGCCAAAGCCTTGCTAAAGTCCAGATACACTATATCCACAGCATTCCCTTCATCCATCCAAGTAGTTACTTGTCAAAGAGAGAGATGGGGTGTTTGACACAATTTGCTTTTCATAAATCCATGCTGACTGCTTGTGATCAGCCTTTCCTCCTCCAGATGCTTGCAAATGGCCTTCTTTAGGATATGCTTCAGTAACTTCCCAGGTATTCAGGTGAGGGTAAACAGTCTGTTCCCCATATCCTCCTTTGTCCCTTTTTAAAAGAGGAGTACAACATTGGTCCGTTTCTAGTCCTCTGGTACCTGGCCCGTCTCACATAATTTCATGAAGATCATTGCCAAGTGCTCCAAGATCTCCTGTCACTTTCTCCAGGACCCTAGGATGAAGTTCATCTGGTCCTGCTAAGCTGAATTCATTCAGACTCAACAGAAGATCTCTGACTATCTCTTTTGTGATGATGAAATATGCAGTCGCACAGAAAACCCTTCAATTTTCAGTTTGCCAATAACTGCTATAAGATAACAGTCTACACATCTCTATAATGCGTAACCAGAAATGGATGCATTAGTACTAGACCAGGGATGTCAAACATGGCCCATGAGCAAAAAACAACTCATAGAACCATTCCATGCAGCCAACTGGTAGTCCAGTGGGCTACTGGAAATGCACACTCTTGGCTCCACATAGCTGCATACCCCTGGCATTGGCACCGCACAGCCAAGCAGTGGTAAAGAGCTGGGGGCATGCAGCTACACAGAGATGCATTTGGGCAGAAGTGCAAAACTGGCTGGTCACCAGTGCCAGGAGCATGTGACCTGTGTGGTGCTGAGAGCATGCATTGGCACAGAGCCACATTCAAACAGTGCAGAACTAGACTAGATGATCTCATGAGCTCCAGTCCTAATTTCCAATCATATGAACTTCATCCCTATAGGAGAGGGCAGCTAAGTCAGCTCTTCTAGGAAATTTCCAGTTTTGGAGACCTGTTACAATGCCTGTAGCCCCCTTCTATTAAAATGCCCTAGATTTCATATGAATTTCAGGTTGAATATTTCCATCAACAGAAAAGCAGGATCTTCTAAACTCAAAGCAGGAATTCTTTCAAGTCCATTAGAAATCTAATTCCTTTTGGAGGAGTAACAGTTGTGGTTTTTCACCATAGCTGCAGGTTCTATAATCTCTCTCTCCTGCTATAGGTGTCTTTGAAAGTTTGGGTCTGGCTCAGGTGTGAGATACATGGCTGGAAGCCTTTGGAGCCTCAGTGAGCCTAAGACCCTGGTGGACACTCCGTGGACCCCAACCCTGACCCCCAGCACAGCTGGGAGGTAGATGAGACCTGTGGTGGGTGGGTGCTAGACAGCTGTGGGAGGCAACTGAGAGGAGCTGAGGAGGGACATACCCTCACACAACTCTTACTTAGCCCAGCCCCACAGGGAGCCATGCGACCGGAGCTGCATGAGCAGAGTGCGCAAACAGGCACGCTCTAGGCCCAGCTCATGAGTTAGTGTGGGAGTTCATGCAGGAAGACGAGCAGGGACATGAGGCTTTAGGCGGTGAGCCTGAAGAGAAGGGTCAGCACAGCAATAGCCTGGAATACTACTGGTACCATGGTAGGGACGTGCTGCACCCCAAAGATCCCCTCCATAACTGGCCCCCACCTCTGGTACCTCCGAGGCCTCCAACCAAGTGGAACCCATGGTTTCAGCCTCCACTCAGATGGGGCCCCTGGCTCTCAGCTGTGGAGGCTGCCTGGCATGACTCCAGGCACCTGGGGTCGAGTGCAATGACACCTCCCCTTCTGAGGTTTGCTCCACATTGGAGTCCCTGAAGTGCTGGATAGGGGAGTTCTAGACTGCTGTGCAGAGGCTGCATACTATCAGGAATGGTGAAGAGGAGATCGACTGTTATGTGGGCTGAGGTGGGGACACCAGAGGAGAGGGAGAGGGATCTGGGCAGACTGCAGGAGTGGGCGGACAGCAACAGGATGGGATTTAACGTGGACAAGTGCAGGGTGATGCATCTGGGGAGAAGCAACCCCCAGCA
>JAGPOW010001296.1:119941876-119960200 GCA_030014935.1 Caiman crocodilus
GTCCTGTGACCCCAGCACTCGTTCCTGCCATTGGTGGGGGGTCAGACTAGATGGCCTGCTCTAGGCCCCTTCTGACCCTAGATACTATGATACTATGATGATACTATGATACTATGATTATTGCCAAGCTTTTTGCCTGAAGAATGACGAGGAAAAAGCAAGGTGGCTGGCAGGACAAGGTGGATAAGAGGAGCTCCCATTTAGTGCAGCCAGGTGTCACTTGGACATGTGGTAAAAAAAGCAACCAAACACTAGCAGAACTGTGCTCACTGTAAGGGGAAGCAGCGGGTGCAGCCCAATCAGCCACGCAAAGCATGCATGTTGCAAAATCCCTGGCTCATGTTGCTTGAAAAATGCGCAAAGATCAGACCTAAGCTGATTGGTTGATGGGGCAGTATAAAAGCAGAGCCCAGGAAAAGGAAAGGTGGGACCACGCATAGCATCGGGAGGACTGATCACCCTCGCCGAGGTCCTGCGCCCATGGTTTCTCTCTTCCCCCTGGGTGCTCCCATCGGATAGTCTGCAAGCAGATACGGATAAAGAGCTCTTGAGTTCCCACAGTTGAAGTATTCAGTTGTGGCATTTGCTACGAAGTTAAGGGAACAGCCGATACAGAGTGAGGTATGAAGTGCTGAAGTACCTCACGGCGGAGCGGGGCATTTAGGTGCTTCATGGTGTGACTCACAAAGTCTGTCTATGGTTTGTTTAAGTTGTGAGTAAAATATTTATTTCTTATATTGGCTTGGAGTCTCTCGTGCGGGATGGGAAAAGTGAAAACAGGGCGAAACATTCCTGAACCCTTTCATCCCTGGCCTGTCTGATTCGGGGGTTAACCCCCCCCCGCCCCCAATTCCTCCTCACAGGACAAAGATTGTCTTCAGCTCCAAGGCACAATGCACCAGAGTCACCACCCGCCTGGATCTTTACAACAGGTATGAACTCCTTCAAGCACCAGTAGAGCCAGCAGAGCTGCCAGCTCCAACATCTGAGGAAAAAAGGGAACCAGAAACCACACCTAAGAAGAAATACTGAGTGGTCATCATGGGAGACTCCCTTTTCAGGGGGACAAAGGGAGCGATCGGCTGCCCTGACCCCTTGGACTATGAGGTCTGCTGCCTCCCAGGGCCTAGATCTGGGATGTAGCTGAGAGGACCCCAAAACTTATCCAACCCTCTGACCACTACCCCATGCTCCTTATCTATGTAGGCATGAATGACACAGCTCAGAGCAATCCCAGCCAGGTTATGGGTGACTACAGGGCTCAGAGGGTTGGAGGCTCAGGTAGTTTTCTTCTCAATCCTTCTGGTTACAGATCATGGGCATAGGAGGGAGAGATGAACTGAAGAAGTAAACACAAGACTGCAGTGCTGGTGCCATCATGAAGGCTTCAACTTCTTCTACCACAATCTATACTTCAGAGAGAGAAGTAGCAGTTTGTTGGGAAGGGATGACCTCCACCTCACTGCAATGAGGAAGAAGCTCTTCTTGGCCAGAATGGCTGACCAGCTTGACCTGTCTTTAAACTAAGTTAGCTGGGGAATGGGCAGACAACCACCAGTGAAAGCCCATCAAGTGACAACCACAAAATCAGCAGGCCAGGCTGCACAAGGAAGTCAGTCCTACCCAGCCCAGGGACACGACCCTTCTAGGAGTGCAGGGAAGCCTAGGCTAAGTTGGCTGCTGACACCAAATTATGGGGAAGTGTGGTTACTCTAGAGGATAGGCTGGCAATTCAGGCTGACCTTGACAGGCTCACAAGGTGAGAGGATCAAAACCTGATGGTGGGGGGAGGGGAGGAGAGGGGAGGGGAGGGGGAGAGCAGGCCTGACATGGTGGAGGTGGCCCACCAAGTGAAGGGATGCACATGGTGGCAGCCGCCGCTTTAGAAGCAGTGGCAGTGAACCATGGAGACACAGAGCAGAGGCTGAGCCCAGCTTGCAGCTGTGGCCTGCCCTCATCTGTGCAAAGACTGGGGAGGCCACATGCCCTCCCCCACCTTGGCTGCCCGGAGCCGTGTCTCTGGAGGAGCCATTGGGCTCTTTCTCGGGATGATGTGGGGTGGGGCAGGGTAGGTGTGGGAGTTCCAGGGGCTCCATCCCCTGTGCAGCCAAGGCTAGCCCCACTCTGGGCCCCAACTCTGGGACCCCCCAGCCAGTGCAGGAGGCAGCCGGGGCCAGTGTGGCTAGGAGGCAGCCAGGGCCAGTATGGCCAGGAGGCAGCTGGAGTTGGGTACCATGGCCAGGAGGCAGCTGGGGGGCAGCCAGGACCAGGGCCAGTGCAGCTGGGAGGCTGCCAGGGCTGGGATTGGTGCAGCTAGGACCAGGAGGCAGCTAGGACTGGGGCCAGTGCAGCCCGAGCCAGGAGGCAGCCAGGGCCAGGGCTGGGAGGTGGCTGGGGTGGCACAGAGCCGGACAATGCCACCCCCCATTCTTGGCCCTTTCCACTCCCCACTCAGACTTCCCATGGGGGGGCATATGTGCATCTGGCTGCTCACCACACCCTCCACCTCCTTCCTCCCACTGCCACTGCTGCTGCTGGCTTCTTTGGGGCAGGGAGCCCCAAAACTATATCTTGCAGGGGGGCCCAAAAAATGGTGGTCTGGCCCTGCAGTAGGGCAATTATCAACTTCAGTGTTAATCACGTATTCATACTTGAGAGAGAGAGGTAATTGTTGAGAATTGGTAAGTGACACGTGTCTGTTTATTCATTAACTAGACCTTGCAGACATGGTCTGAGACACTTGAGTCTGAGCTTTCCAGACGATGAGAAATTTACATTTTAAAAAAATCCCATAAGAATCGGAGAACAGGCTCTTCAGGGAAGGACATTTCTCACCCTGAGGATGTTGAGAGATAGTATCTTTAGGATATTGGATTATTAATCTTTATGCCTGAAAGGATGTAAATTTCTCCTGGTCATAATGGGCATTTATAGACATGCTCTGGGAGTACAAGGAGGGTTGGGAGGAGGGGGCACTTTAATTAGAGTGGCTCCCAGATCTGCTCAAATTAAAGCACCCTGCTGCCATTTTTCAGTGCAAGGACGCTGGTACACATGATGCTTTAGGTGTTTTAAACTAAAGCTTCTTGAACAAGCTTTAAAGTGCCCCACTGCCATTTTTCAGCACTAGGACACTGATACACAGGACACTGCCCTGGTACTGGCAGGTCCAAGTCCCAGGGGGTGGCTATGATACCTCTTGGTAGTCATACAGCTCTGGCTCAGCTCTTACTCTAGTATTGCCATTCCTCAATTTGCTTTCCTGCCATGTCTTGATCTTGTTAAAGGCTGAATAAAGGAGACTGCCTACAGGCTTAGAATGAGCTTCAGTTCTACCAAATCTGCCCTGCACCCCAGCTAGTGTTTCAGTGTCCCTGCAACTGAAAAATGAGGCACTGATACACTTGACACTGTAGTCTGCTGGAGTTTGGTAATTACCACGCTCCAGCTGACTCAATTAATCGAATCTGCTCCAGTTTGCTGTAATTACAGCATGTTGGAGCAGCATCACTGCATGTATATATATTATCTCAGGAAGGACTTTTGGTCTGGTAAACAAAACCTCTGTGGGGGCAGGAAGCTATCTGTATTGTATGGGCTCCCCAAGAAGCTGCGATGCTCTGTGCAAATGACCAGATAAGAAACAATATTTAAGCATTGCCTTGAGAGCAAATGCTTGTCTAAAGCTTCCTGGACTTCCTTATGGTGGGTTGGTGCCTCAGCCAGTAGATGGGATATTCTGGCTGGCAGGACAGGCAGGTGGCCCTGACAAGAAGTTCAGAGGCAAGAGCTGGCATCTAACCCTATTTGCTGTGTGTAAAAGCTTCATTCTTAAGTTTAAGATGCAAGGTAAGATCAGACTATTGCTCTGATACTTCCTTTAGTTTGTTTATTGTTTTATCTGTCTGTATTTCAATGTATGGTTATTGATTTCTTATGTTTGCTCTAGTTTTCATAATAAATCTTGCTGTTATCTTCTATAACATAACTGTTGCTAGTGAGAACTGTGATTTCAGAGCATTTGATTACACAGGCTGGCCTCTTCTATGGCAAGGGAGATCTAAAATTTCTGAGCACGTGACCGGAGAAGAACGTGATTCTCCTAACTGGCAAAATCTGCTTTGCCGGCAAGACCTAGGGGAAACAGGAAAAGCTGTGGTGCCATTGGTCAGAGACGTGATATCTGAAGCATCTAGGCACAGCAGAAGTGCAGCTCCCAGGTCTAACTTGTGGTGCTTCATAGAGGGTGCATCTACACAAGACGTTTTAGAGTGAAGTAGCATAGTCTACTGAGCAGTAAGCATGTGCATGTGCATATGCTTACTGCACAGTAAACCTCCCTAATCACAAGTAAGTTTACTACCTGCAAATGCAAGTGTAACCCGGGTGGCAGCCCAATAGTTGCCACCCCTGCCCAATATCAAGGATGGTGTGGTGAGAGTGGGGCAGGGCTTCTGGCCAGCACCAATTTACTTTCCAGCTGGCCTCTGCTCCCCACAGAGCAGCCAGTGTTCTCAAGAAGGTCTAACACTTAACTGATTTAACTATTTGCACCTTATTTATAAAACAAGAATAATAGGAAGGATTATTTACAAGTGAACTTAGATGGCATAACTAGAATCACAAAACAAACCAGAATGCACTAGTCAACCCTTGACTCAAGAATCACAGGTAGGATAGCTGGCAGCTTTCAGCCACTGCTGAGATGTTACCACAAGGAAGCAGGGTGCTCATTCCCAGCAGCTCCAACAGGCTTCCCAATTAGCGACAGACTGCAACAGGTTAAGCTCTTGTGGTCTGCAGCAATCAAATTGCATCAAACCCAAAACCCCAAAGAGGCTGAAAGATGACCTTCTGTGGCAACCAAAAAGGCAAGCAACAAGCAACAGAGTAGGCTCCTGCAGCAATCAGCATTACCCAACCACAAAGCTCATGAACTCCATCTGATGACAACCAGCTAAAGAATAAGGGACAGGACTGAGTCTCCTCTGGGGCAGTCAGTCCCAGGGGTCATTGCTCTAAACCCTTACTCCAGATGGCTGGCCAGGCACCCCACATGCCTTGCCAATGCTGTTCCGAGCACCGGCCTGCACCCCAAGCTGCTGAGGATCCTTGTCCTGCTGCTCTGCTACTCCTCAGGATCTCAGTGCCTTGCCTGCTGCTGTCCTGCTTCCTCAGGAAAGGTAAGGGGTTTCCTCAACTCACCAGCCCAGGTCCCTGCTTCAGTTAAGGATGCCGCCAGAGCTCCTGGCCGCTGCTTTTTCTCTGCAGCAGAGTGCGGGGCCGACTGGCACCCCTAACCTCTGAGATGCCCAGCACGTCTAGCACACTGCAATGGGGCACCGGCTCTCTGCCTCAAGCCCTGGCCGTGGCTCCCTCTCTGCTGCAGGGCTGGAGGCATGGCTGACTGCCGCTGCCTTCTTCTCTCAGGGCCTTCGAGGCTCTTCAGAGGGGTCTTTCTGCTCCCTCCACTGAGTCAGCTCACCCCATCTCTTCTTAGGCCTCCTATATCATTCCCCAGAGTTACTGTCAACAGCCCCACATGCCAGTTCAGCTGCTGCTTTTATCCCCTCTGTCAGTCCCTCCCTGGCCTAGCAACCAGAGCTCAGGGTGGCTGGACCCCAACTCTGGCCAACCCCCTTCTATGCGAATGAGGGGATTGAAAACCCCTTCTTTCAATTGGCTTCTCCTTTTCCACAGACTGGCTCCCCTGCTCCACTCTTGAGGTTGCTCAGGGTTAACCGGCACTGTTTCTAGCCCAGGGTAAGTATCTCAAGCCAATCTGGTGAACCTACATTGACTGTCTGTTACACAAGTATCAAATTTACACATGAGTAGTTACTGCACAGTAGCACTTGTGTAGACTCCTAACCAGGAGCAAATCCACCTCCCATCAGCCAGTCACCAGGGTACAGGAGATTGTTCCCTGCCTCTGGGAGCTGCTTGCTGCTGGGGCAGGCTCCAACACCAGAGCCCAGGTGGGGTGGTGGGTGCTGGAAGATCCTTCTCTCTCAGTGCCAACTCCGCAACGGCGAAGCTCAGGTTGGGAAGTAAGGATTTCCCTGTGCTAGCCCTATGACCGTAGCGCTGGCGCTGGGAGTTCCCTGCTGGTGGGGCTAGGGAGCCTGTTCCCCACCCAGCTCTGTAAACACAGAGCTTGTTCCCTGCTTATCTCTGCAAGCATGGAGCTGGGGAACAGGATCTCCAGCCTGTCCTGCTACCATTGAGCAGGGTCTGAGAACAATCCTGCTCAGGGGCAGGCCCCAGCCCTGTGCCCTGATTGGGTGATCAAGGTGTGAGGCTTGGAGAGAGCTGCAGGGGTGGGGCAGGTCCCAGACCTCTGCCCCATCTGCCAGTTGGGCACCTAGTAGTCAGCCTCCAGCTGGGCGGGGAATCCTTGCCCAGTGAGGGGCACACGACTAGCTGCCCCACCAATGGATCACCAGTGGGACTTATCTCTCCCCTGTAGCTCTTTCCAAGTCCTGTGCCCTGATCAGGGAGCTGGGGCTGGGAACTCCCTGCTGCCACATCAGGGGGATATTGTCCCCACCCTGGCAGCAGGTAGCCCTCCCAGGGGCTGGGAGCAATGTCCCAGCCCTGGCCAAGAGACAGCTGTCTTGTGGCCTGGTGTTCTCTGCCATCCCTGGGCTAGTACCCAGAGGGAGCCTCAAACTCCCCCTGGTCACAGCAGGGGCAGATTTGCAGAAAATCTTTTCCCACATCTCTGCATGTGCAGGTGCCTGCCCGGCAGCATTTACTTTGAGTAGTTTCCTCACAAGTAAAATGATCCCAGATCAAATGCATGTGTAGATGCACTCAAAAGGTGCCAGGAGTTAGACCAATACTCCTGACCTAAAAGGCATTAACATTTGGGTCAGGAGGCTGGGTGATCTGAGACCCATCCAGGGAGAGAAGCTGCATCCCTCCACTCTCTTCCTGAAACTCTGCCCCCACTCTCCCAGCTCCTGTTCTATCTCAGGATGTGAGGGGGAGAAGGCAGAAGAGGGAGATCCATTCTGGGGTTTCCCTAGCCATGCCAGATTGTGTGTGGGGGTGGATTGGAGTATCCCTACTGAGGAGTGGAGTGGGGGGGAGGGGAGCTCCAATCCACCCACCCCAGCCTCTAGTGCCAGCTGGGCAACCCCCAGAATGAATTTCCTCTGCCCAATCCCCCTTCGCCCATTCTGAAAACAGTTCTGGGAGCAGTACTGGGCTGCGTCAGCCATGCCACACTCCCAGCACATGCAGACAGAAGTTAATGAAGGTGCTCCACTTTGTAGCACCCTCATCTGAACCTTGATGACATGAGTGTTCTGATTATGGCAGGATTGGGCCCTTTTAAAGCGGTTTGCAGTAGTGCGCTTTTGTTTGGTCATAGCTGTAGAGTGCTGTCAAAGGCCCTTTTGTCTTTCAGGGGCCAGATTAGGTGAAAATTATCACTTCTGTCTGTGCCAAGTCTGACTCTGTCTTCAGTGGTCAGCAGACAACAGACAGAGTTTAAAGCTGAAGGGTACTCCAGAAGGTGTGAGAACACTCCAGGAATATATCTCAAAGGCAGACCTGATCATATCTGGGGTCAGGGTATATCACAATAATGATCTGAAGGTTTTAAAAAAATCAACCTGAGTTAGGAATGTGGAAATAATCTTTGGGTTATTGTTGCTATGAAAAAATTAACACAATTATTTTCAATACTAGGTTGATTTTTATGTTTTTTTTCTGTTTTTACTAGAAAGTCTGTCATTAATTGTTTTCTTTACTACACTGCATCTTTCTGAATAAATGTATATGAACAGACTCCTTGAGATGCTTGTTTTATTCAAAGTGATCTTAAATAATATTTTTCACATCTGTTAGCTTTAATATTGCTTGCTTTATATCGGTACTCAGAATGCTGATGCAACATTTTTAATCTCCATCAATCACATCCTAACCAAGTGATATGATCTCGTAATTGAGAATCATACACTGTGTATAATTATTTAGTACTATAAAATATTACATCTATTTGAATAGAACTTGATTACTGTAGTATCAAGATGAGTGAATATAAAGACATTTGAGTCAAATAAAATATTGTAATAGTAATTAATAACCAGTTATAATTAATATACATGTATTCAAAACCCAAAATATTTTTCTTTGCTAAAAGAAGCCAAATGCAGTTCATGCACATTAAAAGGGGAGATGGTTTATTATACATGTGCATATCTTTATTTATAATTGAAGTCAGTAGGCTTACTATGAAATGCTTCAGACAAAGACCAACTAGCTTATCACTGAAATTATTTAATGTACAGCAGCTATAAAGTATAAGTACCCCACCATCTTATAGCCTCATATATAATAAAGCCATATTTGTCAGGGGAAGTTTTTGGTTATCATTGCCATGGTAAAATAAAATATTTTAGTGGTTCCAATAACAGATGCTATGTTCAGGGAAATGTTGTATATTATTTCCAAACTCATCCTGTCATTTTTAACTACTAACACAACAAGTAGAAAGATTGTTTTCTAGTTCAAATGTTATAAGAAGTAGACTTATTTGAAGGCAGGAGTATGCATGTGAAAGAAGATAAATCACTTTTAAGTGTGGACATTCTCAAGGGCAGAAAAGACATTTATTAGATAAAATGATGATGAAAATTGGCATTGTGGGCTAAGTATGAAAGTAATTTGATGGGGTCTAGAATGATTATGCATACCAACAAAATACCTGAGACAGGTGGAAAAGGAGGTCAGGCCTTACTGTAAAACAGAATGGTCATTTATTGTTACCCAGAATGAACTGTCAAGGGAAAAACCCCAAAATCTACTAATGTGTGTGCAGTTCTTAAAGAGCCTTATAATATTTCATGTAGTTGCAAAAACACAGTGCATTAATGCAGTCAAGCATCTACTATCCAAACTTATCTTACTCTTCCATATTTGATTTCATTTAATATTTACTCCAAAGAAACTGTGTGTTTGCACACGACTGGTTTTGCTGTAGCAGACTAGAAATGAGAAATTAATATAATTAGTCTCATTAGTAAATTGCTCTGGTTTTACAAGAAAATAATTTTACTTAGTTTCAAACAGGGAGATAATTTTTTGCTTATTGTCATTAATAAATCAATAATTAGCTAAAATTGTTAACAATTGTTAGCACTGACTTTTTTCTTCTCCCATAGCCATTTAAATGCAAAGTTTATTTTGCTGAGATGTAGGCATAAGACTGAGACAGCTGCATGTCCATAGAAAATAGGCTGAGAGAAAAGATCAAGCTGAATGGTAGATAGAATTTCTTATTAGTCCCAGTAAGCAGTTTATCTGCTCCGGAAAAATTTTAGCTTCTTTTTTTACTTTCATAGATTGAAGGTTTGAAGGTTTTTTACTTTTATAGATTGAAGGTTTTATCTGGAAATATGATTACTTGGATGCTGCTCCATATTGCAGCAGAGGTATCTAGGATCAAAAAAATGTCACAGTATTCAAAAGCTATTGTTTCATCAGTCCTGTAATCATTGTAGTTAAATGTACATCTCTTACTCAGATTAGTAAAACAAAACCTAGTTTTCTTGAGTGTCTTGACAGTGCCTCTGATACTTCACCATCAGTCATTTCTATGTCTGAGTTAATATTACTACACCCAAGTTAAGGTTTTTATCAAGAGTTAAAAACAGCCTACTACAGGAACAGCTAAGAGACAGCAAAATTACAAAAGAAAGGATAGTTTGGATGGTAGAATATCAAGGTCATTAAAAAAGAGAGAGGGTCATTAACACCTCTTGAATGAAAAGAGGTTAGCAGGAAACTATAATAAGCCATGAAGTCAGAAATGCCACTACTCACCATCCCCAGGCAGCTGGCTTTGAAGTTTGGTTAGAGCAGAAATCAAATGGTTTTAGCTCTGCCCCTGCACCTACATGGGGACTTAGGAGGAATTTAAGTGACTGAAGGAATCCAAGTCAGTAATCCTGATCCAGTGACTGCAAAAACCCTTAGGTTCCTAGAATCATCAGGGTCTCCTATTTTAGCCAGGAAATTCCCCTATGCATCTCATCTGAGGCTTGGGCACAGGGTTAAAAACAATCCAGAGCAAGTGCCTGGACATCTCAGGCTATAGGCAGAACAGACAATTATACTGACTGTCACAAAGCCTGTTGCGTTTTGGAGTTTGTGGCAGGGCAGACCATAAAGCTTTTCTTGTATTTTATTGTGACATGACATGTGTGGTCTCATTGGAAAGCCCACGTTACGTGATATCCATTGATGCTATTGTTATCACTGCATGAATTATGTTATGCTGACTATGCATATTTTTATGGCTAGGGAGTGAGTGGAATTGGTAATTATCCCTTGATGTTGTGGTCTAGAGCCAAGAGAATTGCTTCTCTCAGTAGCAGCATGGCTGGGTGGGGGCGACCCTGGCATTATCCAGTTATGATGGGGACAATCAACCCTACAATAGCAAAGACATCTGGGAGTAATGGCCCATCAAGCCAGCAGGACTTCAAGTACCACGGGTACACCAGAACTTTCTGGACAATTCTGGTGACTCATAAGTGTTAGAATAAGACTAGTAATTGGAAGGCTGTCTCGCAGGCTTTTTGGAAACTAGCTGGGCTAGAATATTTGTCTTTGAACCTGCAAAGCCTGAGATTCACTGGCCCCAGTTACTAGGTCTAGTCGAGTTGGCAGAACAGCCAGTCTCTACCACTCTGGCAAGGACTCCCATGGAAGGCGAGGGATAGCCAGATGAGAGAGTAAGAATCTGTATTTGTCTTATTTTCTGGCTCCAAACCCATGATCTGTTTTGTTTGCATAATTCTTTCATCCTGTGCAATAAATCCTTTTGCTGTTTCTTTACTGTTCTTACAGTCTCCTTAATGGTCGCCTGTGGAAGGAATGACTTCTGGGCAGGTGATGTTACAGGATGACGCTCTCCACGGAGCTGCAGCTGCAGAGTTCAGTGTCAGGGCAGAGGAACTGAGGTGCTTGAATAGGGAGCAATGTTGGGGCAATCTCAGTTTGGTCCTTGGGCAAGTGGCAGCACAGTGGGGAGAAACTCAGGGCTCTAGGGGTTAGTGAGTTTGTGACACTCACTTAAAAGGTGAAGGGGGCTTAACTCTCATAAGCTTGCATCAGCTGATCTATTATAATTCATTTTTTTTATATGCCCACTCCTATCCCACAGTAAGTGGAAACTAGGCCAGGGAACTGTAGCTAAAACTAGAATGAAACAGCTGCTGAATTACTACAGTTTAGATTCCACTTACTATTAGAAACACATGCCCAAGTTGCAACAGTCTGTTGATCCCAGATTAGCTTCATTGGCCATCTTTGGACCCACAGATAAGATAATAATTGAAGACAATCATCCTTGACTGTGAGGAATTGCTGAAGATGACTATGGGATAGAGAAGGCACTTGGAAATAATCAGCTTGAAACTGTAAGGATTTCCCCCCTTCTAAATCAAAATAATTATTTCATCTGTCCATACCCTAACTCTTATCTAAGTTCCACTGCAAAACAGATCAGGGTTGGGAGGTACCTAGATGCCATATAGGGGCATTTGTACACATGCTTGCACCACAGCACCAAGTGCTTGGTGCTGCAGCACGTGCATTCGTATATATGGTGAAATTTGCATCCACATTGAGAAAATGGCAGCAGTGCGGTTTTGAACTTAAACACACTGAAGGTGTGTTAGTTCAAAAGTGCCGCTGCCATTTTCTCATGTCATCATTTATACAAATGCATGCGATGCAGCGCCAGGCTTATAAGCTTGCATACAAAGCAGACTCAATTAATTGAGTCTGTTCCAACATGCTGGATTTCTGGCACATTGGAGCAGACCAATAAGTGTATAAGTAAATGTTTAAATGCCCTAGGTTCCCAATTTGCTGGGCAGTTGCGAGCATGTCTAAGGACTGACTGATAACAACATTGTTGTGTTGGCAGGACCCATCATTAACATAATAGCCTAGTGGTACGAACACTCATTAAGGAAGCAGAAGACTTGGGTTCCTAGACTCTCCTTGGCCTGAGAGGATTTAAATACTTATCTCCTACTTCCAAAGAAAGAGCTCTAAGGCTGTAAGCCATGCTTGGTGGAAATCCCTTCCATCGCTGCTGTCGAAGTCAAGACTGCCAAGAGCAAGAGTTGTTGGATCAGAAGGACTGAAAACTAGAAGAAGCTTTGCTCTTGGTTTCAGTCTCTTCTCACAGGGTTATTTAGGTTTTTCAATCATGTTTAAAAATACAGGTCTTTCCCTCCCCAGAACTTGCCCTTTTCATTGCCTACACAGATATGGCCCTTGCTTTCTCTCTTTCTGGTCTCATAGATCTTGTCTTTTAGTTGCCCATATAACCTAGTTTGAACAGGAGGAGTGGAAGCGGTCCTTGTCTAAGCTAGCCTTTGGGCTGGTGGTTAGGACTTTCTCCTGAGAAATGGGAGGTATGTTTTTTAGTTCCCTTGGGCTGGGGAAAGTCTAAATTTAGGTCTCATACTTGCTAGGTAAATGCTTTAACTATTAGTACCATTGTACTGTTGGTATCAGAGTCCTTATGCATGCTTTGCAAATACATAGCAGATAGCTCCATTGTCATCATTTGAGGGTGAACATGGGGTTCTGTGTTTCACACTGAGTTCAGTCACACTGCCAGTGTGCTTCGGGTATCCTGGGTCAGGTAAGTGCCTTTTATCTTGGCTCTCTGGATGCTGAGATAATAGAGGTCCCTAAGGTGCAGCCTTGAATCAGGTTCCTAAGCTCAGAGTAGGAGTAAGAGTTCAGACATGTCCCTATGCTGAGCAGGGAGATACCTAGATAATCTGGAATTTCCTGTGGAGGCAGCTCCATTGACTGTAAAGGGATGCCAGGTAGCTAACCCTGGTGATTTTCATTGCCTTTCTGCAGTCATGTGCCTGATTTTTAGTGCCTAAGTGGGGGCACCATTTGAAAACCATTTGGATTTGGCCTTAAGTAATAGCAACTGTTTCACAAGGGTTTTTAAGACAAATGCTCAGGCTAGATGTTACCATATAAAAGAACATTTGTTCCAGATGAACATTTTGAGAGTTCTTCCCACATTATGAGGGAAGCAGATTTTTCCATTACTCTATTCTTTTCAAAATGCAAATTTTACTCTTCGGCCTTGATTACGGTATATTCAGCCACTTTTGTGTTTCTCTTACCATACAAAGGGGCCTAAAAGTGAACAGATGTAGGCCCCTTGAGAATACCTTCTGTAGAAGTATGAGTAGTCTGGAATATACTCTATTATAGATATTCCCTGGATCCCTGAGAAGCTAATAGTGGTGATAGCAGCTTCATTGCTGCTCTTACTTACACTGGGGCTAGAAAGGCTCATGCATAGCGTCAGAACATGGGTAGCTGAAAGGTTCACATAAGAACAGAATTCTGGCTAAACACTATTTGTGAGAAGTGACTGCAGATCGGTAAGTGCATCTACACGTACACCCAACTGCACAGTCCTGGTGGCAAATGGGTCATTTCTGACCCTACTGAGCAGTAGCCATGAGCTGTTGCACAGTAGCTCATGGCTACTGCACAGTAACACCAGTGTCATGGTTCATTCCCACTGACACTACATTGCTGTAGCAACACGTTATGTCACTGTAGCTCATTGCTACAGCAGCGTAGCATCTCATATGGATGCTCCCAGTGTCTCAGATACACAGCATCTTGTGCAGTTCCTCAATAGCTCGCTTCCATTCTTGCCTCACAGGGAAGGGTTTGTTCATTCAAAATTCCTTGATCCAACCTTAGAGACTATAAAAAGCCTCTAATTTAATATTAAAAACTAAGAGTGTAGGTAGCCTTTCTGTGAACAATGCTTTGAAAGATGTTTGTTTATGAAGAAACACCCATGTCCCATGTGATAATGCTTGGGATAACTGAATTTCTCCAGGCATGTTTCATGTCATGAGTACATATCAAGTGTAGCAAGAGTATTTGTGCCCATCTTACATTACAAGAAAATCAATACTCTTTATTACCAAAGGCTAAAAGAATACTGCCCAGACAGACTCTTTCCTGTAACAGTGCACTTTCAATAATTCCAATACCAGAAAATAGGGAGGCTGTCAAGCACTGAACTATATGGGCTAAAACCTAGTAATAAAATATGCCATGCACAGTGCAGATTGTAAAATTTCTGTCAGTAAAGTGAACAGTAGCCTTTGACCATGAAAACACCTACCTACGGTATGGCACGGCAATTTGCGATCCAGCTAAAAACCTGTGATACATGCGTCTCATTTCACTGACATATACAACAAAGGATCGAAATGCAGATTTTCCATAAGTGAGTTATTTTTTGTTGACTTGCACATGTTAGCTTTAAAAAGAAGTTCCAAAAGCAAGACATTTCAAACAATTATATGAAATTAAACATTCATAGAAATTAAATTATATGAAATTAAACAGTCAGGGCGGCTAGGGCCTGGAACCAGCTTCCAGGTGAAGTGGTACAGGCTCCTAGCCTGGGGATTTTTAAGAGGAAGTTAGATGAGCACCTTGCTTATTTATATTTAAAACTTACGTGTAGGAAGAACTCTTTGCTGCTTGAGATTCTGGAGTGATAATCTGAAGAAAAACAGAAACTGGAGCAAAGGCAGAACGAGGTACATTAAAGGGGGAAATATTTTTATCTCATTTACAATCTAGTCGTTGGTTTATGACTTGCTCCTTCACAATCTGTACAAAATCCTGGAGTTCTAGATTTTTCAATAGCATCAATTATTTAGCTGACAGATATTAAGGGAGGGAAATCCAGGCAGCCAAACAACTGTCCATCTGCAAATGCAGAAGAGCAACTTCATTTCAGCTAACGCTGACTAAATTCCAAGCAATCTTTTCCCTCTAGATCCACAATTTTCAGATGGCATATTGATGGGAAAGCGTATCTACTTTTGGTCTATCAAACCTCTTAGACCGTGTCCCCACAAGTTTTGTGGAAGCTCAGAGGCTTTTGAGGCACCACAAAACTCACACAGCACAGGTGAAAAGGTTCTTCATGATGCCTATTTGCAATGCGGAGCCAAAATTTTAGATACTGGAAAATCCTGGAATCTAAGAAAACACTTAAGAAAAAAAAAGTGGGACAGCACACATGGCACCAGAGCCATGCTCCAGCTGTCAGCCAGGCTCGGGACACTCAGATTACCACCCCTTCAGCCTTGGGAGGCCCCTGAAAACCTCAGAAACTCAGGTAAGGTTTCTGGGACCAGCCCAGGTGCTGGTCATCTCCCCTACTTCACTTGGGGCAATTTGTCACATGCCAGAGCATGCACACAGGGGCATTTCCAAGTGACAAGTAGCAGCAGCACAACTATGTGCCGCTCCTATTTGTCCCAGCTGAAACACATGTGTGCACTCATGGGGACACACCCTTCAAGGCTATTCCATCAGGAAAAAAAAGACCTGTAGAAATAATGTACTTTGTTTTGAAGAACAGGACAAAATCAGCAGAGCCACAGTTTGTGGCAAAGTCTTCAATGAGCTCCGTAAACATGTAAATTAAAGGTTGGTTCTCTTTGGAACAACTGTTAAACATCTCAGCATTTTTTGCACTTAACTTCAGAGGAAATCTAGTTGAGTGGTAACTTGGTGATTTTTCTAATTAGCAAAGACAATGCTTGAGGTGATAGATGATGATTCAACATCAAATCAGCTTGAAAGAAAGACAAACATCATAAGAGTATGACACAGTTAACTACTTGTCAGTGTTCTTTTACACATGTAACAAAACATTCCCTGGTTTCACAAACACATTAAAACTAATGTAGACTAATAATGTTCATTACAGCTGCCATAAAGAAAGCTTTCAAGTATCAAGCACTAATACTCTAAATGATTACAATGATTAACCATAATGTAAGTAAAGAATATAAGTTTACTTCCCTGAAACTCACAAAGGCCCTAAGCCCTCAGGTCAGTTATGAACTTAGATGCGTAAGTCACTCGGCTCTATCTTAGAGCAGCTAAACCAGGGGTGGGCAATTATTTTGGCTGGAGGGCCGCTTAACAAGTTTTGGTGAGTTGTTGAGGGCTGCATGGGTAGTCTTGCCTCTTGACAGATGCTCCGCCCCCAGTATAAATCTTGGGACAGGAAGTTCCTCCCCTAACCACTGATATTTACCACCAGAAGTCCCTCCCCTTGTCTTGGAAGCACTCCTTTTGGGAGGGGGTTGACATCTGGAAACCAGGGGGAAAAACCAAATATAAATATAGTATAACTATAAAACAATCAAATAAATCAAATACTTAAACACTCAAATATAAAACAAACATCTATTATAAATTATTTTAATGTTATTCTAAAAATATTTTTGTTCTGATTTAAATTTGTTTGCACAGTGTATCTAGAGGCAATAGCATAATAACTCAAAATACAGTTTTAGTCAACACTGACAAGTGCAAGGTACTGCACCTGGGGAAGAAGAACTAGCAGCACACCTACAGGCTGGGGAACTCCCTTCTTGTCAGCATAGAGGCAGAAACGGATCTTGGAGTCATTATTGATGCCAAATTGAACATGGGCCGACAGTGTGGGGATGTGGTCAGGAAGGCCAACCACACCTTGTCATGCATCCACAGATGCATCATAAGCAGGTCCAAGGAGGTGATCCTCCCCCTCTATGCGGCACTGGTCAGGCCGCACTTGCAGTACTGCATCCAGTTCTGGGTGCCGCACTTCAGGAGGGACATAGACAACGGAGAGGGTCCACAGGAGGGCCACTTGCATGATAAGGGGGCAGCAGGGCAGGCAGGCCCTATGAGGAGAGGCTAAGGGACCTGAACCTGTTCAGCCTCTGCAAGAGAAGGCTGAGGGGAGATCTAGTTACAAACTAGTCAGGGGGGATCAGCAGGCATTGGGGGAGTCCCTGTTCCCCCAAGCACTACCAGGAGTGACTCGAAATAATGGTCACAAGTTGGCAGAGGGTAGATTCAGACTAGACATCAGGAGGCACTACTTCACAGGGCGGCTAGGATCTGCAACTGACTTCCAAGGGATGTTGTGCTGGCTCTTACCCTGGGGGTCTTTAAGAGGAGGCTAGATGAACACACTGCCGGGGTTGTTTGACCCCAGTTCTCTTTCCTGCTATGGCAGGGGGTTGGACTTGATGATCTGCTCAGGTCCCTTCCAACCCTACCAACTATGAAACTATGAAACTCTTGTATATTGTGTGTAGTGGGTAAGGGGGTGAATTTGTGGGGGGTGGTTGGGGTTTGTGTGTCTGGGGTGTGGATATCATGGGTGGAGTATGCGGGGGACAGTGGGGGATGGGTGTGGAGTGGGTGGGGAATTTGATTAGGATGGGGGTGTGGGTGTGAGTATGATGAGGGTGGTAGGTGTGAGAGCGTGGGGGCTGTGGAAGAGTGTGGGTGTGTTCAGGGGTACACTAACACTGGAATAGTAATCACTAGAATTGCATTGCTGTATTGGGGCTGGTTTCCTAAATGAATGGGAGCAAATCTGAGTAAGTGGTTAAGTAACAGGCAGAACCAGCTGCCGTTACAAGTTAACGAGCAGCAGTTAACAATACCTCCTACTGCAGACTGACAACAGGAAACGATCAATTCCATTGCCTGGAACTCCACTGTATGTGCAAAAAGGTATCCAGTCTAATCAATGCCAGGTAGCTAAACTAATCAACGCTGAAGACCAGTTCCTGGGACTAGATGTCCCGCGATGGACTGCTGCCATAACCCTTAATAATACCACTGTTAAATTAATCAAAATCACAAACTGACACCCAAAACTGTAAGTACTGGCAGGCAGAGAGCCCTATGACTGACAGCTGTCATGCATGGCTCAAGACCCACGTGGGGCAGCAACCTCTGGATTGGGCAGCCAAGATGCAACTATGCAACTTTGGTCAGGTCGCAGTTGGAGTACTACATCCAGTTCTGGGTGCTGCACTTCAAAAGGGATGTGGCCAGCCTGGAGAGGATTCAGAGGGCTACCCACTTGGTAAGAGGGCAACAGGACAGGTCCTACAAGGAGAGACTGAGGGACCTGAACCTGTTCAGCCTCAGCAAGAGGAGGCTGAGTGGGGACCTGGTGGCTGCCTGCAAACTCATTGGGGGAGATCAACAGCAAATAGGTAGAGCCCTTTTCTCCCCGGCACTTCCTGGGGTGACAAAGAACAATGGTAATAAGCTGATGGAGAATAGGTTTAGGTTAGAGATCAGAGGGCAATATTTTATAGCTAGGGTGGCCAAAATCTGGAACCAACTTCCCAGGGAAGTGGTCCTTGCCCCTACCTTGAGCAAATTCAAGAGGAGGTTGGATGATCACCTGTCTGGGGT
>JAGPOW010001296.1:119960300-119993585 GCA_030014935.1 Caiman crocodilus
GTGGCCAAAATCTGGAACCAACTTCCCAGGGAAGTGGTCCTTGCCCCTACCTTGAGCAAATTCAAGAGGAGGTTGGATGATCACCTGTCTGGGGTCTTGTGAACCCAGCATTCATTCCTGCCTGTGGCAGGGGGTCAAGCTAGATGATCTGTTCAGGTCCCTCCTGGCCCTAGCTACTATGATGATGCTGGGGGATCACACAAGTCTGCCAGAAAGAGGTAAAAGGCAGTGAAGCATGACCCTCAGTGGTGCCCTCTTCAACCCAATCAGTACTGTACCTGTCCAGCCAGAAGGACCAGCTGACAACCCCCTTCTGAGGGGAGGTGGCTGCGTAGCAACCAGAGCAGCATCTCCCACATGGATGCATGCACTTGCCATATGAGAGGGTAAGCAGCTTTACTTGTTTTGCTTTTCTGTCTCTCCTGCTTGTATAATTCTTCTCTTCCTACATAATAAATCCATATGTAGTTTGTCTCCTTACTGATTGCCTGTGGAATGAGTGAATTCTGAGTGATACTCCAGGCTAGCTCTCTCTATGGAGAGGGGGATCTATAATTTCTTCTCAGCCCAACAGATGGGGCCACCTAGAACTGGTGTGGTGGGCTTGCTGGGCTTTGCCTGGCTCTCTGGGCTTAGGAGACCACAAATGCAATTGGTGGGGCAAAACCTACCAATCAGAGACAGCCAGGAAAGGAGCCAGGAGGAATGTCCACTCCCCCTCTCCTCCAAAGGTGGGGAGAGGAGCAGACTTAATTGGGAACTACAGGTGCAGCCCCCTGATTGGTTCATTTTGAATCTGGCTGCAGAGGCCCAAAAGAGGATATAAGCATGCCGAGCATGAGGTGCAGTTGACAAGGAACAAAGAAGAAGGAAGAGGTCCTGGGTTCAAGAAGACCTGGAAGAGCTGCCCAACAGGCTTATCTGGCTGCCCAGAAGAGCCCAACAGATTCCACCACTGGATGGAAGCGTTAGGTAGTGCAGGTGCCCCTGCATGGAGGGTCTGCAAGGGACTTGGACCCCGGGAGCTGCAGAGAGGCAGCTTGAGTCTCCAACCCTGGCATGAGGCCTGGCTCCCACACATGCATTGCTGCACAGGGGGTCCACGAGGGACAGATCCTGGGAGCTGTAGCGAGGCAGCTCATGTTTCCAACCACAGCATGAGGCCAGGGATGGGAGCCAGCGCTACCATGGGGTGAGTCATTGCAGGGCCTAAGGTCCTGGAGAAGGAGGGGCTGGTCAGTTTGATACCTAACCCCTGAAGTGAGTCTGCAAGGGCCCCGGGAACAGAGTGGTTCCCAAGCACGGGAAGCAGTATTTGGTGCAGTATGGCCCTGGGCATGCACAAGGTGGCCCAGGCCCACAATTCCCCCAGAGAAGAATTGAGCCACTGGGACATGTGAGTGAGTCACGCTGCTCCCCTCAGGCCTGGAACTGATCCCTCCCTTGGAGAAACATTAGCCAGTCCAGGAAGCTTATGAACACTGCCCCACCTGGCCCCTTGGGATACATGAGACAATGGGACAACCGCTCTCCCACCAGGGAGTGATACTCGGGGCAAAATATCCTCAATAAAGAGGCAGGAGGAAGAGACCCCCTAGAGGAGGGGAACCACTAAAGAACTCTTGCATCTCATATTTTTGAGTATTTATTGTTTGATGTGTTTGTTAACTGTTAACTGTACACCTTGTATTTTAGAATCCCATTTATTCTTGTACTTACCTGTTTATACAATTTAAAACCATTATGCTTACCTGTTTGCAATTGGGTATGTATATAGATATAGTTATATGTACTTGTAACCTATAAATACTCACTTTAGTTCACTACCTTTTTACATATACATATATTAAATGTGTACCTGGTTAAAACATAGCTTTCTGTTCTTCCTCTATTAAGACATGATAGGTGGAAGGGAACTGTGAGTTGACTGCAGTTTCCACTGCCAGCATGTGTGCCCTTCTACTGGTGAGGCAGGACACTCATCTTGGGGACACCCAGGTTGCACTGGCAGAGATTTCTTTGCTGTACATGTAGGGTCTGGTATAAGGGCAGTGGAGCTGAAGCTTTCTGTGATAAGGAGCTATCCCAGGACTATTGGCAAAGACATAAGGAAATAGGGGGCTACATTTATATTTCAAAATGAGATCTGTGAAAACCAGGCACCAACAAACATCTTGAGAAGTGAAAATCATGGAATACATAAGAGGCATGGGATATGTGACAAACATGAAAAACATGCCATTATTGAGGCACTTCAGGGAAAGACAGGGTGCAAATCATCTATAAAAGCACAGGCAGAGATAAACCTGTGGGACAGCCTCCACCAGCCAAGAAGATTCCTGTGGATCCTCAAGAAATACTTATGAATGCCTGCCTGCAGATTTGGATCTCAAGCCTATATCTGACTTATGCAAAGTTTCTGCTCTGTTGAATTAGGCTAAGTTGTGTGTTCTAAATTGTGTGTTGATTGCAATGTCATATTTGGCTGTGTGACATTTTCTGTTTGTTCTCTTTGTCTTACGTTTGAAATTGAAAATTGCTATGCCCAATAAATGCTTGCTTTAGAGAATGGACTGTTCTTGTCCAAGCATTTTGTCTAGGGACAGAAGTTACAGATAAACTAGTTTAAATGATCAGAAACTAATTTAAATCTGTCATAGAACAGAAGTTCAGTGCACATAAGCCAGTTTCAAAATGGCTGAAACTGGTTTAAAATAAACCAGTTATACTATATAATTGGTTTACAGATAAACTAGAGCTGGCAGAGTAAGCAATACACTGGCATGCATCAACCAGTGCATCTTAAACACTAAGGATGCCATCCTCCCACTCTATTCAGCGTTGGTGAGGCCGCAGCTGAAGTATTGCATCCAGTTCTGGGCACCACATTCAAGAAGGATGTGGAAAAGCTTGAAAAGAGGGCCACATGTATAATTAGGGTCTGGAAGATGGGTCATACGAGGAGAGGCTGAAGGACATGGGACTGTTCAGCCTAGAGAAGATAAGATTTAGGGGGAATTTGGTGGCAGCCTATAAATATATGAGGTGAACATCAGGGGCTGGGAGATCATCTATTCACCAAGGCACCCCAGGGGAAGCCAAGGAATAATGGACATAAGCTGCCAGAAGATCACTTCAGATTGGAAAAGCCTGATCTTGTGAGGTCCCTTCCAGCCCTTAACATCTATGAATCTATGAAAAACCTGATTGAATGTAGTATCAGACTTAACTGATTTGGGTCAAACCAGTTTACGAAACTTCTGTCCCAGCTCCCTTCCTGGTTCAAGTTAAATCAGAGTCCCTCAGCATGCTTTTCAGCCTTGGGCTGGGCTGTGCTGTCTGCCCCAGCAGAGAAGATTTGGGGGTGGGGGAGCCAGGGACTACCCCCACCCCAGCAAACACAGGCTGGGGTCTGGGGCCAGGGAGGGGGCTTAAACTTTCCTTCCCCTGAATACAAATCTGCCCTATCCTACCCTGCTGAAAACTTACTGGTGGCTGCAGCTGTGGGCTACAAATCCCAGAGGCATCTGGAAACAGGAAGAGAAATTGATGAGCAAGTCTGCAGAGTCCTGCTGCTGTGATTCTGGATTGCAAATCCCAGAGACCCTGGGGGTAGCAGGAAGAGGAAGCAAACACACAGCCCATGCTGGCTATATGCCAGAGAGCCATGCTCCAGTACCCCCAAGCTTCTGGTCTGAGCCACTGTAGGTATGTGGCTGTATTTCCTGAATCAAAAGTGAACATCTATCCAGTTGTTTTTCAGTTTAATCTCTGCAGTTTAGACTAACCTGCAAAGACTGAATTCATTCAGCCTTGGGCTTTTTGACTATCTGTACTTAGCCTTTATGACTTCAGTGTTGCTACCTGAAGAGTAATATTAAGTCCAGTAACAGGGCAACCTCAGTCTGTTCGTTGGGACAAGTGGCAATGCAGTGGAGACAAACTTGAGGCTCTGAAGATCCCCCACTGACAGGTTTGTCATAGCCCTGCAGTACACTCCTCTTGCATCCCCCTTTCCAAAGTCCTAGATCCATCCACAGGTCTAAAGAACCAGTAATGAGAATGTGTAGACACCACTGGTGTCCCCTAGAGCTGTTGATACTCAACACCACGAGTTTGCAGTGTTCAGTGGAAGTTTGGGCTAACGTGAAGGAAGCATGGTTTCATACCTTTCTTGCAGCCTTTCCGTTTTATTAAGTACAAATATTTAATGAAGCCACAAAATGTCATTAAATTAATATCTGCTAATATACATTGCATTACTGAATATGCATCTTGAACAACATCCCTCCCTCCCACATACTACTATGTGCTGGCTTAAATAAAGAGGTGCATGCATTACTTTACTAGGACAGGTTGGTACCGGAAATATGCATTCCTAGGAAAGTGAACTGTCAAACAGACTAATGGAACAATTTTAAGAAATGTTTAAACATTACCCAAAATTAATTAAAATGGAACTAAATGAAATACTTCCAGTATGAATACTCTTGTGGTAAGAAAATATTTGCCATCTAACTTTAAGATATATATTCTGTATCTTCTTTTAACAGTAGCTAGAGACCACATTCTCATAACCTTTTCACCAGGGCTTGAAGCTTAAGTAAACTTTGGAATACTACCTAATAAATCACTAGCTGAGAAATTAAGTCATAGCAGGATTTGACCATGACCATATGTCTATCAAGTCTTGTTCAGAGATCTTGAACCCTAGATGTGGTTTACCATATGTCTCTGCCTGCAGAGTCCTTCCTACTAGGTATCCTAGGGATATTTCATCATAGAATTATTGTTCTTCATATTAATGAGTTATAAATGAGATCTTAATTACTACTAATTGCCTGAAGCTACTGTTAGTGATTATAATCACCACGATAGATGGATATAAATTCATCTTTGTCTGCATTTAGCAAACATAATGAGAAACAGATCCCAGCTGCAGTGCAAAACAGCTCTATAGAAGTATCTAAGTAAGGTTCATGCTCAATTCTGCCAAACATTCATATCTTCCATGGAACAGTGGCAGGCTAAGGTTGAGCTGGAGTGTCCTACACAGGTGTATTTCAGAGCAGCCCTTAGGCTTGACATTTAGAACTTAAGTTACAAACACGCAGTAGGTCTAACCAGTTCCTGGCTGGCCTTGCCCTATGATCAGGAGAGTTGAAATGAGACTTGGGGCCATATTTAAAGGCATTTAGGCAACTAACACTGCAAATAGGCATGTAGGGAGCCATAGTGGCCTCATTGGGTACAGACAGAAGTGTAGCTCCTAGCTGTAACTTGAAATGATTTCTGCAAAGTGTTCAGAGGTACAACATTACCCCAAACCAAACAGTTCTGTGGTTCCAGGAGGAAGAGGAGTCTAGCTGCGGGCTCGGAGCCTGTAACCAGATTCCCATAGCAATGGACAGGGCGCTCTGCCAATGCTCATTGTTTTCAGGATGGAAACAGGGAAAGGCAGTGGAGGGAGCTTAGACTGAACACTGCCTCCCCCCCACCCTTCCCTCTCTCCCATTCTGAAAACAGCAATAGGCTGGGAGCTTCACAGACACAAGTTACAGAAGTTGCTACATTTTCAAACATCCTTATCTGATACCTCATGCACTGAGGGGTCAGATTTTCACCCTGCTGGCCATTTTTTAAACTGTCTGCAGTTATGCACTTGTGTTTGGTCAAAGCTATAAACTGCTTTCTGTCGCTGGATCAGGCAAAAATTATCACTTCTGTCTGTACCCATTGATTTGAATAGCTGTTAAGGGAGACCTAATCTGCACAGGCACTTTGTAGCTCAAATAAGGCATCTATCTGCATTTCTAGGTGCCTAACTACCTTTGTATAACGAGCCTTTACAGCTTTTTCTCTTAGCATGGGTTTAAGCAAGTATAACTTGCCCATAATTAAGTATCTGGCCCCTGTAATTGCCTTTTTGATATTTTTAAATGAGGTAATCCAAACTAACTCTTGGACAACTCCTGCTGAACTGAATGGCAGTTTCACCTCAATAAATCCTTAGTGAAAACTTTAGAATTTGACCCATTGTATTTCTTACTTTATTTTACAGGAAGAAGACAAAGGAAAATGAAGCACACGATCAGTATAATACATTATACTAAGAGGACATTTCCAAAATGCATTCCAAAACTCCTAATGCTCTCTGCAGCAACCAGTTACCTACGTTATGCAGATACGAGTTTTCCTTCAACATTGTTTAAAGCTCTAAGGGATGACTGAAGTTGTGTATCTAGGGTACCATTGGTGTGTATGAAATAATTTCCAAGCATCATTATAGTGACAAGCAGTCATCATCTAGTTACAACATAGGACTTGAAAGAGCCGCTGGGCTATCAAGCTCAGCTCCCTGTACTGCAGGCACCATGTCATAATCCCTTTCACAAATTGACAAAGTTCTCTCTTAAAATTAGGTTTAGAAGGCTTATTAGAAGGCTGCTGCAGAATCTCACTTGGAAACTTTGCAGTTTCCATCTTAAAAGTATTCATGGCCACTTTATGGTCATTTGTTTTTGTACCAACATTGCCCTTTTCTCTCATTGGCATCTCCTCTCCTGGTATATCCCTAGAGAGCAATTGTATCCTTTCTCAAACTTTGGTTTGCTTTCCATCTTGAGTGTCTGCCACACAGCTGAAGAAATAAGCCCCAAACATGCTCAGGTTTGCACATTTGTAGTGTAAACAATATGGTATAGCCCCAAGAGCATTTCTCAGCTCTGTCCTCTTGGGACCAAGTCGAGCCATTTACATCACAAATTTGCTACCCTGTGTGTGTGTGTGAAGTACGTATGAAATATTTCCTGCTCAGAATACAATATAGACAGACTATTAGTCTCTTGTAATTTCTCCATTCCTAAAGGTCCCAGTAAACTTTCTTCTGCACCTGTCCCAGTCTGAATTAATGTTTCTAGAATATGGATGACCAGAATTGTATACAATATTCCAGTTGAGGTTTTTACTAGCACTTTGTACAATGGCATTAATACTTTGGTACCACTGCTGCAAATACTTCGCCTTGATACATCCTGAAAAGATATACACTACAATTGCCTGTGGGACCTGATCCACTAATTCACTTTAGCATATGCTTAACTTCAAGTGAGCAGGCCAAGTGATTTCAATGCAGCTTGTGTACATGCTAAATTTTTAAGAACCTCCTTTAGATCTCATCCTAATCATGGCCATACTTGAAGTACTCACACAATGTTACATCTATTGAAAATCATACTTTGCTTTTCTTATAGAATAATTTCGAGTAAGTATTTATTGTAACAAAAAACTTACAGTTATCCAGTAAGAAATGTTTACATGTACGTTTGTGCTTGATATACATGCAAGGTATGACACTGTTTATTCTATATATTCCCTTACCTTGCATATATTTTTGTAAGGAACAAATGGCCAGAAAAAGTCATGTTTTTATGTAAAGCAATGAAGGATTTGACATGCACAGAAATGTATACATAATATCAAGATTTGTGAAAAATATAACTGAGATATACACAGAAACTAGATATTAAATATTTAGTTAAAGTTTTATCATGAGTTTAATCTCTACCAAGTTCAATTTGGGAGTTTTAATTTTCTGTATGAAAACAAAAACAGACATTTACCAACTTGAATGCATTTCCTTAGGGAATAGAGCTTTCCCAGCAGGATTCCAAAAACTCTGCTAGGCCTGAGAGAACTGCCCAAATTGCTGCATAGTTTTCAGTAATAGCCACTTACCTGAAACAATGAGAGTTCAGAATTCTGTTTTCTTGCAAGTCAGTCTTGCATTTTCTTATGCCTTGCATTGAGGTTTGTGGAATTGAGTCCTATTGCATAAATCAGTGTAGGGAAACACTTTTAGAGATTTTAAATACAGTATTCTTTAAACTGTATCAATAAAAATGCAAAATTATGCAATTGATGATACTGATAGAATTGCTTTGGATTAATACCAGTTTATTCCTATTATTTGCATTGAACTTGGACTAGAAGGTGAACATACCAGTTAAGTTTGCCACTTCCTATAAATGTCAATAGACCAATAGCAAGAGTGTCTTTTTGGCACTGAGCCATTAGTGCACTCCTAGAACTAAATGGCAATTGCTTCCAGCAAAATCTGTCCAGCATTCGTGCTTGGCCTCTGATTGTTGGATACCTCTCTTCTTGGGTATCCAAAGTGGTGCCTAAGCTTCTGCTGTGGTCAGCAGTCTATTCTAGCAGCACTGAATGAGAGTTATGAATTTTGAACACCTCTGAAAATTGGGCCCAAAATATCATTGGAATCTAAGGCCTGTTTTAAGTCCACAATGAATTGTTCCAATGTGGATTTTCTATGGATGTTTGGAGGTGTGAAGTGTACAGCTGTAGCTTGTTGCTGTAAGTAGAACTGCTGCTATGTAAGTAAGGGATACACAGGACTATAGGCCTGTGGATAGAAAGCCTGGCATGGCTAGGTGTTCCTTGAGCCTACTAAGCAATCACTATGTAACCTATAGTCATATGACCAGCTGCAAAGTGGTGACTACATAAGTGTACTATAAGTGTATTTCTTAAATGGTAATTTAAAGGCGGTATTAAGAGTAAAAACCTATTGTGCATACAAAACCTGTCATATGTATGTATCCTGAAACAAATAGGGTTAGGAAATGCTAAAAAAGGAATAAGTTCGTGTTTATGTAATTTGGTGGTAAAAAGACTATGTGGGCACGACCAGCTGAGCACAGCTGTGTGGTATGTGGTACTGCAGACACGTCTGCAATGCCACATACCACAGTCAGTGTTCTCCATCTAGCAAGGGCATGCTGCCTGTGCGTGTCTTGCTCTGTTGTTTTTTTTCTGTGGGATTTTTGATGCCTGGATATCCCCTCAATTATACCATAGCTTCGAGGTCAGGCAGTAGATATACAGGGGTCAAAAAGACATTGTGGAACACCCTCCTCCCCCCAGACCAGTGCATACACAGGCAGTGTGTACAGCTGAAAAGCAGAGCTGGGCCTCAGAGCCATGCTCCAGCTGCTTGCTAGGTTCCACCGCAGGTGCAGTTGCTGCCCCATGAAAACCCCAGGAAAGGGTGCTGGGGCCAGCCCCTGCCTCCCCTACCACACCAGGGTAACTTGCTGCACGCATGGGACAGGCATTCCCCAGGGACAAGTAGCTGCAGTGCAAAGTACTCTGCTGCTATGTGTCCTTGGGAAGCAAATGCCCATGCTTGTCTGGACACAGCCAGTAAGGGTAACTTGGAAACTTCAGAGTGGTGAGAACAGTGAATGAAATCTGCATGCTATTGTCACCTGCTCGTAGGTTTTTGTAAGATGCTTGAGTAGAAAATGGAAAATGGCTTACTTATTTCTCTTTTATTTTCCAATTTGTTATCATGTACATATTTGTGTTTCTAATAAAGTTTTATTGAAATTTATCCTCATTATGTACCCTCTGTGGATTTCTGTAAACATACTCTATCTAGAGCTCCTAGAGCAGAACCTAGTGAAATGCAAAAATTATGAGTTTAAATCCACTGGAGACTACAGTTCTGTTACTAGGCATATCCTGTGAATGATCTTGTGGGTAGATTTGTTACCATATGCTACAACTATCAGTGTTGTTAGTTGCAAAACTAATATAGTTTCATAGTTGGTAGGGTTGGAAGAGACCTGAGCAGATCATCAAGTCTGACCCCCTGCTATGGCAGGAAAAAGTTCTGGGGTCAAACAACCCCTGCAAGGTGTTCGTCTAACCTCCTCTTAAAGTCTGCCAGGGTAGGAGCCAGCATCACTTCACTTGGAAGTCGGTTGCAGATCCTAGCCGCCCTGTGAAGTAGTGCCTCCTGATGTCTAGTCTGAATCTACCCTCTGCCAACTTGTGACCATTATTTTGAGTCACTCCTGGTAGTGCTTGGGGGCACAGGGACTCCCCCAGTGCCTGCTGATCCCCCCTGACTAGTTTGTAACTAGATCTCCCCTCAGCCTTCTCTTGTGGAGGCTGAACAGGTTCAGGTCCCTTAGCCTCTTCTCATAGGGCCTGCCCTGCTGCCTCCTGAAAATGCAAGTAGCCTTCCTCTGAACCCTCTCAATGCTGTCCACATCCCTCCTGAAGTGCGGCACCCAGAACTAGATGCAGTTCTGCAAGTGCGGCCTGACCAGTGCCGTATAGAGGGAGAGGATCACCTCCTTGGACCTGCTCGAGATGTATCTGTGGGTACATGACAAGGTGTGGTCGACCTTCCTGACCGCGTCGCCACACTGTCGGCCCATGTTCATTTTGGCATCAATAATGATTCCAAGATCTTTTTCCACCTCTGCACTGGCAAGACGGGAGTTCCCCAGCCTATAGATATGCTGTTGGTTCTTCCTCCCCAGGTGCAGCACCTTGCACTTTCCAGTGTTGAAACCCATCCTGTTCTTATCTGCCCACCCTTGTAACCTGTCTAGGTCCAATTGCAGCCTGTCTTGGGATGGCTTTTTCAAGGCTTTCACATAATTTAATTCAAACTAATACCATTTAATAAGCAAAAAAGTGGGCTGAATTAGTAATAATAGGTGCAAGTCTGGGAGCATCAAAAGATTGTTTCAGTGCATGAAGGAAGCAGATTCCTAAAAGCTAATCTTGAATTATGTTTTGGCAACATTATAGTAGATAATTACTTTTTAAAAGAATATTATACTGAAAGCAAAATGAACTAGTGCATACAACCATATGATAAGACCAGTATTCTAGATTCCACACGTTCCTCTTTCCCTTCTTCCCGGTGCCATTCTGGTTTCTTTTGCAATTAATTCATTTACGGTGTACTTTGTTTCCACATATGCATTCACACCTCCTTTATCTTTCCCCCCTATTTACCAATGGTCAGATTGGGATGGACTGTGGAGGGGTTTGCTTTACTCTGCAGCACGGCCACAGTCCTTTACCCAGAACTTCTTGAGCGTGCACCAACGTTTCACAGAAGCAGGGCATTGCCTGCCATGGCTCCCCTGCTTTACCCATGGCAGGTCAGGGTGTTAGGTCTGCATTGTTGTTTCAGGGCTGAGGGTAGTCTTATGTAGGATTTAAATCAGCATTTCTCAACCTGTGCGTCATAACCCAAAAGTGGGCCGCAAGAATACATGAGAGGGTTGCGAACAAACTTTGAAAATGGATTCTCCTTTAAAGGAAAAAAACAGAGGAAGTGGCTTTTCCCTTGCAGGCTGGCAGAGTCCCGTGCCCCACGCCTATCTGACACAGGGAGCTAGGGGCAGCTGGTCAGGAGTGAAGGGCACTGGCCCAAGACTGGCCATCAATGTTTCCAAGTGGGTCCTGGTTCAAAAAAGGTTGAGAACCGCTGGTTTGCATGATGGTTGTACAATGGTTTGCATAGGGATGATCCTGCCTCAGGCGGGGGGGGGGGGTCAGACTAGATGACCTCTGGAGGTCCCTGCCAGGCCTTCTCGAATGACTCGACCACCAGGACAATACCCATGTGCACCACCCCGTCAAATCGTACAGACGTGCCTCATTTCACTCGGTCTGGAGGGCAGACGGGGCCAGGGGTCCTGGGTTGGCCCCTAACAAATTTCCAAAAGCGATGCAAACGTCTCTTTCTGTAAGTGCTGGCAAGGCTGCAGGAGTAGGAGAAGGAGCGCTGCTCTCCCCGCAACCCATTGCCCCCCTCCCGGCTCTGCGAGCTGGCAGAAGCCAAACCCCACAGACCGCGACACGCTCCCGCCCCTTCCTTCTACAGTGACTCCCCCGGCTGCGCAAGCGCGGGCAGCGGGGCGTGGAGTGCGCATGAGCCGGGGCAGCGCGGGCTGGGCGAGCGGGTGAGTTTTGGGCTCGGCGCGGAGTTCCCTGTTTTCGGCCCAGTGCGGGACCGCGGGGGGTCACCGTTGTCGTGACGTCACAATGCATTTCCACTGTGACGTCAAGACGCGGGGCCGCTTCATTCTCTTTGTCCAGAGCGGGGTCCGGCCTGGTCCCTGCCCTGCGAGGGGGCGGGTTTCCTTTGCTAGGTGAGTGGCAGAGAGCTCCCTTCACGCAGAGGTTTAGGAGCCGGCCTGGAGCCAGGGGGCAGTTGTGGGACACCGTCCCTGGGCACTGGGGAAGGGGCCAAACTAGCCAGCTGCTGCGGATTCACCAGCACATGGCACCAACCAGAAGTTGCCCCTTCCTCTTTGCCACATGCGCCCAGCCCCATCCCGACCAGACTGCTCTCCCTTAGACCCAGTCCCTTGCTCTTATGGGCAGCAGGGACAGCCCACTGCTCTCACTGGAGGGTGCTCTTAGTTTTCAGGCAGGATTATTCATGGCTAGTTTCTCTTTTGCCAACCTTGTTCTTCAGTTTAAATATTTTCCCCCCTCTTTGCTGTTTAGTCCCCTGGGTATATTCATGGGGGGCTGTCATCTCTGCTCAGTCTCTGTGTCCCTTAGCTAAACAAGCCCTGCTCATTTAGTCTTCTTTTGTAAGAGGCTTCTTGTCAAGGCATCCTAAAAGCATTTCTGTGCATGGTTTGAGTCTGTTTTCCTTGAACAGGGGCCACCAGCATTGTATACTTCATACCAAATAAAAGGTGTTCACCAGAACCTCATTCAGTGACATTTGTACTCCTCTAGTCTCTCCTGGAAATGTCTTGCTTGATACATCCATCTTTTTCATGCATTTTCTGTTTACAGTGTACTGCACTTGTATTTGTAGTGGTAAATGCATTATTTGGTAAACAACACGATGAGCCCAATGTTTTGCTTATTGCTTACTTTATAACAAGTGTTCATGGATTTCATAGGTTTTTCAGGGTCGGAAGGGGACCTCAGCAGATCATCGAGTCTGACCCCCTGCCTGGGACAGGAAAGAGCGCTGGGGTCAGGTGACCCCAGCCAGGTGCTTGTCCAGTCTCCTCTTAAAAGTCTGCCAAGGTAGGGGAGAGGACCGCCTCCTTTGCAAACCCATTCCAGATTGTGGTAACCCTTGTCGTAAAGAAGTTCTTCCTGATGTCCAGCCTAAGTCTGCTCTCTGTCAGTTTGTGGCTGTTGTTTTTAGGTACCCCAAGGAGCACCTTGGTAAACAAAGCATCTCCTATTACTTGCTGCTCCCCCGTCCCTCTGAGAAAGTTGTAGATGGCCATAATATCACCTCTCAGCCTTCTCTTATGGAGGCTGAAGAGATACAGATACAATGTGGTTCCCATTTTCAAAAAGGGGAGGAAGGAGGACCCAGGAAACTGTAGGCCAGTTAGTCTTACCTCGATCCTGGGTAAGCTTTTTGAGAGAATTATACTGGTGCATGTCCATGAGGGGCCAGCAGGGGAGATTATGCTTAGGGTTAACCAACATGGGTTCATTAGAGGCAGGTCCTGTCAGACCAACCTGGTGGCCTTCTGTGACCAGGTTACAACATCCTTAGACGCAGGGGTAGCACTGGACGTAGTCTTTCTGGACTTCAGGAAGGCCTTTGACATTGTCTCTCACCCCGTTCTCATTAAAAAAACTAGGCGACAGGCTTTGACACCTACACAGTCAAATGGGTCGCTGACTGACTGGAGGGCCACACCTAGACAATGGTAGTGAATGGATCATTTTCAACCTGGAGGGATGTGGGCAGTGGGGTCCCCCAGGTCTCGGTCCTCAAACCTGCGCTGTTTAACATCTTCATCAGTGACTTGAACAAGGGGGTAAAAAGCACCCTGTTCAAATTTGCTGATAACACTAAGATGTGGGGAGAAATGGGCATGCTAGAAAGGAGGAATAGGCTGTAATCGGACCTAGACAAGTTACAGGGGTGGGCGGATGAGAACAGGATGGGTTTCAACACTGACAAGTGCAAGGTGCTACACCGGGGGAGGAAGGACCAGCAGCATACCTACAGGCTGGGGAACTCCCTTCTCATCAGTGTCGAGGCAGAAAAGGATCTTGGAATCATTATTGACGGCAAATTGAATGTGGGCCGGCAGCGTGGGGATGTGGTCAGGAAGGCCAACCACACCTTGTCATGCATCCACAGATGCATCTTGAGCGGGTCCAAGGAGGTGATCCTCCCCCTCTATCTGGCTCTGGTCAGGCCACAGTTGGAGTAATGCATCCAGTTCTGGGTGCCGCATTTCAGGAAGGATGTGGACAACTTGGAGTGGGTCCAGAGGAGGGCCACTCCCATGATCAGGGGGCAGCAGGGCAGGCCCTATGAGGAGAGGCTAAGGGATCTGAATCTGTTCAGCCTCCACAATAGAAGGCTGAGGGGAGATCTAGTGGCCTGTTACCAACTAATCAGGGGGGACCAGCAGGCATTGGAGGAGTTCCTGTTTCCTCGAGCACTAGCAGGAGTGACTAGAAAGAATGGTCATGAGTTGGCAGAGGGTAGATTCAGGCTAGACATTAGGAGGCGCTGTTTCGGTGTGAGGCCAGCTAGGACCCAGTACCAACTTACAAGCGAAGTGGTGCTGGCTCCTACCCTGGGGGTCTTTAATAGCAGATCAGACGAACATCTTGCAGGGCTCGTTTGACCCCAGTGCTTTTTCCTGCCATGACAGGGAGTCGGACTTGATGATCTGCTCAGGTGCCTTCCGACCCTACGAAGTATGAAACTAGGTCCCTCATCCTCTTATAGGACCTATCCTGCAGGCCCCTAATCATAGAAGTGGCCCTCCTTTGGACCCTCAAGGTTATCCATATTCCTCGTGAAGTGCAGTGCCCAGAACTGAATGCAGTACTTCAGCTGCGGCCTTACCACTGCTGCATAGAGGGGAAGTTATCACCTCTGTAGACCTGTTCATGATGAACCTATTAATACATGATAGAGTGCAGTTAGCTCTATTGGTCATTTTGTCATATTGTCGACTTGTTCATCTATGAGTCTACTTTGACTCCGAGAACGCTTTTTGCTGCTGCGATGCTTAGAAAGTCATCTCCCAGTCTGGGTCTGGGTTGTTGATTCTTTCTTTCTAGGTGTAGTATTCTGTATTCATCCTTGTTAAACTGCATCCTTTTTTGTTCTGGCCACTTTTGCATCTTGTCCAAATCCACCTGAATCTGCTCCCTTCCCTCCAGTGTGTTTGCTTTGCCCCATAACTTGGTGTCATCTGCAGATTTGGACAGTGTGCTCACTACGCTCTTGTCCAAATCACTAATGAAGGTGTTGAACAGTACTGGCCTGAGGACCGAGCCCTGGGGGACACCATTGCCCACATCCTTCCAGGTTGATACCAACCTGTCCACTGCCACTCTCTGGGTGCATCCCACTAGCCAATTTGCCACCCACCTGACTGTGTAATCATTTTAAGTCACAGCTGCTCAGGTCTTTTTTTAAATGAGTATTGGTGTGACATTGTATCAAAGGATTTTTTTAAATTCAAGTATATGACATTCACCTCGACTCCTGCATCTAAGCAGTTTGTGACCTGGTCATAAAAAGAAACAAGGTTTGTCAGGCAGGATCTACCTGCTGTGAACCCATGCTGGTTGTCCTTCAGCATTACTTTTTTTGCTGGACTCACACAAATGTATTTCTTAATAATTTAAGCATTGGTTATCTTTGTTTCAGATAGCTGCCTTAGTTGCTTAAGTGCATAGGAACTTACTATCCACTTTTTAGTGTAATTATACTCTTTTAACTGCATAATTTGTGCAGCTGACCAGGACAGGGGTGATCAGCTTGTGGGCCAGATCCAGCCTGTAAAGCTATGTCATCTAGACTATTGAAAATTTGGCAGCAGGGGAGTGGAGGCAGCTAATTGTCTCTCCCATGCTACCAGATTTCCGGACCTGTGGGGAGCCCTGTGGAACAGATAGTATGGCCCTGAGTGTCACACTGAGCACATGGGGCCAGTTGGGGCAGCACAGAGCTGACAGGGCAGTGCAGGGACAATTGAGGCAGGTTGGGTTAGCCAGGCATGGTGTGGGGCTGAGCGGTGGGCAGTGTGGGGCTCATTAGTATGCTGGAAGGCAAGAAAGGGTCTGTCTCATCCTGCTGCCATCCTGATGCTCAGGGCTGGGTAGAGGTGGTGTGGGCCTGATCTGGCCTGGCATCACTCATCCAACCCGTGGGGCCCAAAGTTTTGAGTACCACTGGACTGGGAGGTGGCAGTTTCAAGGACTTGGCTTTGAACTGAGATGGTCCTGTCAATTCCAAGGTGACTGTTAGAGCCGTCAGGCACTCTGAGAAACAAGGTAAGGGCCTTAATGAAGTGCCAGAAGCTACACACAGGTTGCTCCTTTAGTTAGTTAGCATTGTTCACATTGAGTTCATATAAGCGCATAGCCTTTTTTAGTTTAGAGGCTGTGCACTTAAAAGGAGTAGTTGTGCCTCCATGTCTTGATTACTCTCCAGAAGTTCTGAAGACCTATATACAACTGAAGCTAATCTGATGCATCCAATTTCCTGTACTTTAATGTGTGCCAAGCACTCTGTTACCTTTTTATATATTGATAACTCCCACATGTATCTCTCTACTGATAAGCTGTCTCACTTTCTGTAGTCTAGTATCTCATCCTCTCTTTCTAACACTTCATTTAGCATCATAACCGACATGGCCAGAAGTGAGATGCTGGTAATCTGCTCTAGTTCTCCCTCTGGGTAGTGTATTGACAGACACTATCATTTGCCTTCTGATCAGTTGGCTCTGGTGTCAGGGTGCCACACTTCAGTGTGTTTTTATTTATTTTTTAAATGCTGGTATTTTTCCTTTACACGGTGTCACCAAAATCAGTCTTTCCCGTCTCTATTCAGTTGGGACCCACATCAAGGCCCTCAGTTTGTTATGACCTGTCTACTGTAACTTGTCTACTGTTATCTAGCCTATTCAGAATCAACATGACTTCTTTGCTCCACGTTCTGAATATGTGAACCGTGTTTTGAGTGACTGCGCTGGTTCCATGTTCACTTCCACTCAAATACAAGTTTTAAGCTTATGCATTTAAGATCTTTCATGAATCAGTTTTCTGTCTAGTTTGGTGTGTCAAACTTATCTGGACCGATGGGCTAGATGAGGGGCATCAGGCTGTTCTGTGGGCTCGATCGGGCCCATAGAGCATCCCCACCTGCTGGATCCAGGGCACACTGGACCAGCTGTGCATGCTGCTTGTATTGTGTGCCAGCTCCAACCTCATGTGCAGCATGCAGCACATGGAGCTAGTATAGGGTGTGCACTACACACAACATGTGGCACTGGTCTAGGTCATATGCTCTTTGTGGTGCCTGGATCCAACATGTGGGGATGGTTTGTGGCCCTGATTGGGACCGGCCCCAGATCCAGCACGCAAGCCAGTCTGGTATAGGCAGCAGATGCAGCATGCACACTAGATTGGCTGCATGTGCATTGTGCCCTAGCTCCAGCCTGGCATGACATATATCACACAGGGCCAAATCTGGGTGTGTGCTATATGTGGTGCCTGCACCAGGCTGGGCCCTGCACACTGAATCTGGGTCTTTGGGCCAGATCCTGACCAGCCCTAGATCTAGCATGTGGGGCTGGTCTGGAGCGGGTACTGCAAGCAGCATGTGGTGCTGGGGCTAGCACATGCTGCATGCAGCAGGCAGTAATGCAAGCTGGATGATGCGGCTCTCCTGGCTGTATCCAGCCCACAGGCTGGATCTTTAGCACTTCTGGTCTAGTTCATTTGGTAATTCAGTCCCCTTTTTCCTTCTACTAGCATTTCCAAACTTTTTTACCACTAGTCACTGTGCTTTTAACTCATTTTCCATAACGCTGGCTCCCCTTATGCTTTAGGAAGACTCCTGTAAAATAGCTGCAAAACCATGATTCTTTATATTCCTTCTTCCTTTTTGGTGGTCATATTTCTTATAGTTTATTTTTTTAACCTACTGCCTTACTGCCTGTAGCCTGAATAAAAGCAAAATGGAAAAAAGAATCCCTGCATTCCTATAACTAGTAATGCTGTTGCAACTCTTTTCCGTATTCATTTGCTTGTACATTGTGTCTGCATCTTCTCCTTTTTGTGTCTTTTTGTCCATAATAGTCCTCAATGTGGTAGAGTTCCAGTCCTGAATATGGCCTTTGCCTCCCACCCATGATTAAATATTTAAGTATAATCACTTTTTGATGCAAAGTATGATGACTAATAAGTGTGTCAGTTTTTTGTGCATATTCTGTGTAGTATATTTTCCCATACATGGAAAGAAAAGTGACCTAATACATTTTATTTTTTAGGCTGTAATTTTGACCTCCTCCTTGCATATTGGAAGGTGATGTACAAGTTTGTGCATCAGCCTGTTTCTGATCAGACTGGCTGTAGAAACTGAATCAGAATGCATACTCTTGAACATCCAGCGTATCCTGAAGCAACTCTGTTTCACTTGGAAAGTATAATGCCGTGTCGAGAATCCCAGATGTCCACTTTGCTGTCAATATTTGGAGAGGTAGATCTTTCTGTTCTATTTTTGAATGGATCGTAGATGTTTTACTAACATGTTTGCTTTATGGATGGGTTGGGAGTTTTTAAGGCATTTCTATGAATAATTCCTCAGCTAGCTTATTACACTAGTAGGTTAGAGGCAATGTTCCCTGGAAGGGGTAGTGGTCCGTGAGTGTGCTGCGTCAGTCCGTGATTGCACTGCTTTGATCCATTCCTAAATTGGTCCCCTTTCAGCATGCACTGCTTCAGTCTGCCCCACAATTGCTCTCTTCCCTGCCCTGTGCTGTGGCTGGCAGGTGAGTGGGGGTGGATCCTCCATTGTTGCACAGCATGATTTTTTATTGTGTGCGGCTATGCATGCACACAGCTTAGAGGGAACACTGCTTGCAGTATATTGTATCCCCATCTTTAATATTGGCCAATAGGTGTATAAAAATCCAAAGTCCTCTGCTTCCTGGAGGGGAAGGAAGCTTTATGACTTCTCTTCCCCTCCTGGCTGCTATAAGGAACTAGATCTTCATGATTCTGCTTCTTTCCCAGTGGCCCTTAGCTGCTTCAAGGTGGCAAGAAAGAAAGAAAACTCTGCCTTGCTACCATATTTACCATTCCACTGAGTTATCTTTTTGGGTGGTATTTTGGTACTGCCTCTCAAACAGCAGCATGTCACTGTTATAATTCTCAGTATCTTCACTCTTGCTTTAAAGTTCTGAAGATGATTTGTTAATTTTGCTTTGCTTCTACTAGGCAAAGATGTGACAGTAGCAAAGCAATGGAGTTTCTCGTCTGCACGTTGTAGACTTGTTTCATAATATGGAAATGAGCATTTATAGTCTGTATTTATGGTTCTGTATTTAATTTTACAAGATAGTGACCTTGTGTAGATAGTGTCTACACATGCAATTAATGTGCCTGAATTTTCTGCATAGAACATTCGGGTTCATTAAACTGTGCCCAGGTACACATCTGAACGTGCGTCTGTTGAGAGCAGTTTAGTCCAGGACTGTTCTTGCCCTGCTCTGACCCCTTGCAGCAGCAGGGGCAGCTCCCTGGCAGGGAGCACAGGGCTCAGCCCTGGGTTCCTGTGGGGTAGGGGGTGCTGTCCAAGCTCCAGAGGACAGTGCTTCCCCGCCTCATGGAGATCAGGGCTGGCTGAGAGGGAACTGCCCTGGAGCTGGGACAGTTCCCACTGCCCCGTAGAGATTTGGGTTTAGCCAGGCAGCAATTGTAGCCCCCTGCTGCCTGGGCTGACCAGGAGGAAATAGCTCCTGTCAGAGTCTACATGTCTGCTTCAGTGCATTAGTTAATGCGCTGTTTTTCTAGTACCACTATATATTGGTTTTAGCAAATGGTGCATTAGACTAATGCTCAGTAATTGACATGCATGTGTAGATAGTGATGCTTTATTGTGCCTTATATTAGACTGAAAGATTTGCCCTCTGTAAAGCATCTTGTGTAGATGCACCTAGTAAATATATAAAATTTAAATATTGGAGTTCGATTCATTTATTGTAACAGCAAGGGCTACAAGTTTAATATTTTAAATGAAAGTTTACGTTCTGCCAGTGTTTATGGCTTATGTTTTTTTCAGACTTCCAAGAAAGTTTCTTATGTGTCATTGGAGAGTAAATTTTCCAAGTTCAGTCTTTAGGATGTGTTACATTATTCATCTAACTATGCTGGCATTTATTTTGGGTTTGTGAGCTGAGGGTTGAGTTACATTTTTGTTCTAAAAAAGTTTTCTCTGTTAACTTCATCTTAACTTTTTTGATTAATATAAAAATAAAACTAATATACAAGAGCCTTGAAGGCTGTGACAGGCTTATTCTGAAGATATAATTATTTTCAATTTTTTAAAATGAATTAGGTCAATTTCCATTTTTCCTTTTGATATCAACCTTTTTTCTTTTAATTCAATTAAAATACTTTATCTTGATCATAGAGAACTGGATGTTTAATAGAAGGCAAATCTTTCAGAGCACATCAATGATTTGGGACCCTGAGACCATGCTGAGACTACAAGTTTCCCATTCCTGGCAGTGATGCCTTAAATATGGCACAGTATTCCACGTATGCTGTTGTTTGGTCTCCAGCCAGAAGCAGACTGATCACATCCGGCACTGAGGGCCATGCAGAAGTATCTATATTGGTTCTTTTGGGGGCATGATGGGTAGCACAGAGCAGAGCAGTGCATGTTTAGAGGTGCTGCAGTGCTCACTATGTTTGTGTGATCTAGATCTGGCCAGAGTCCCTTTTGAAAATAGGACTGAAAATCATAAATCATTTATGTGTTTTTGAAAATGTTATCCAGTGTCTTGAGCTGCCAAATAACTGCTTAAACTTGGTGAAGCAATAACAGATCTTCAAATATTCATTTTTATTGGTTCTTCAAATTATTTATAACTTAATAAAATTTCTGAGAAAAATACATCATGAAACTATTGAACAGATAAGATTATTTTATTGGGTAGTGCCCCCAGATGTAGAGGTAATAGGAAATGGGGCCCCTATCCCTTTTTATTCCTCTTCTCTACTGCCTCTGCTGTAATATTTCCTGTCTTAATTTTACTTAATCCTCATGAAGAGACAACATTTTGTAGCTTTCGCATTAGACAGTATTGGCAAGTCAAGTTAAAGTCTACCGTAGATATTCTCAGCCATGGTGAGAATCTCACCCTATCTCACCCTAATAATTTAGGGTGCCTTGAGATCTTTTTAAGGGTGCCACAAGGTTACAAACAGTATTAATATTGTTAGGTTTGTAAGCACAATTCACAAGATAATCCCAGAAATCTCAAATAGGAATTCATAGTATTAAAAACCTTCTGACAGATTGTGGTCTTTCTGAGTTCTTTGCAACAGAAGAATTGCTCTATTATTTTTCTTCAGTCAAAAAATGAGTGAAAAATAGGAGCTGTCATTTTCTGGGGGGCACCCTGAGTCTGAAAAGTTTCAGAACTACTGGTCTAACAGCTGCCCTTATTTACCTAACTGAACTAAGAGCATGCCATATTACCCCTTAGGCTTGCTCTTAGGTGAAGTTGCTCTTAGGTGAAGCAACAGAAAAACTAACTGTAAGAACTGTGCCCACACAAGGTGGGCTGGGGAAAGGGGAGGCTGCCTGCCATAGTGCTAATACCATAGTTAAAGCAGCAGCAGCAGCCCACACAGTGTAGATCTAGACCTAGTCAAGATATTAGTGGTGGCTTTAGGCTATACTTTTTTTTTTTTAACTCTAATAAGGGCCAAAGTGATGTAATGTCATATTGCATTTCAATTTGTGTATTCTGTATTGAGTACTCTAATTTAAAACAAAGTCTTTCTGCTGGCAGGAAACTTGATGACTTAAAGTCCTTTAAATCTCTATTAAAAAAAATCCTTTTTAACTTTTCTCCTAGCGTCAGCAATATAGCTTCCCATCTATCTTTATCTATGGACATACGTCCAGTGGAAAGACTTACGTGCTGCAAACTCTTCTAAAAACACTAGAGGTAAGAATAATTTTAAATTCATACTGAATTCAGAAAGGCTTAAAACCAGTGAATAATTAAACAATCCCTCAAGGAAGCTACTTGCTATTTGGTGAAGATCTCCAAAAACAATTGATTTTCCTTCCTTGACTATCTCTGGCTTCTTCTTGTCTCTCATTTTATTGCAGAAATGATCCTTTCTCTCCCCAGGCAGTGATATACAATGTAATACAAATTAAAATATAACACTGGCAACCATGGCCTTTGTTAGAAATTTAAAAGAAAGCTGCAGATAGCCTTAGTGACATTTTTTTTGTGTGAGGAGAGTTGAGCTAAGGGTGGCTCTCAGTGAAGAGTGAGTTCTCTCTGTATGACTAAGTAAAAGCACAATAACTGACTGATCATACCTGTTCACACCTTACATTTTTAACTAAATAATTTACCTTTAACCCCCCTCCCCTTTTGCCCATTAAAATGGGCATTGTACAAATACTGAATCCTATAATGCTACTAGTTGGTGGCTAATTGTGTTTTAATGGCATCTAGGCTAGGGAGAGACATTACACATAAACCAGTTTAAATGATCAGAAACTGGTTTAAATCTGTAACAGAACAGGATCTAGACAGGTTACAGGGGTGGGCTGATGAAAACAGGATGGGGTTCAACACTGACAAATGCAGGGTAATGCCCCTGGGGAGGAAGAACCAGCAGCACACCTACAGGCTGGAGCACTCCCTTCTTACCAGTATTGAGACAGAAAAGGATCTTGGAGTCATTATTGATGCTGCAAGGAACATGGGTCAACGAAGTGGGGATGCAGTCAGGAAGGCCAACCATATCTTGTAGTGCATCCACAGATGCATCTTAGGCAGGTCCAAGGAGGTGATTCTCCCCCTCTATGTGACCCTGATCAGACTGCAGCTGGAGTACTGCATCCAGTTCTGGGCGCCGCACTTCAGGAGGGATGTGGCCAATATGGAGAGGGTCTAAAGGAGGGCCGCCCACATCATCGGGTCAGCAGGGCAGGCCCTATGAGGAGAGGCTGAAGGACCTGTTCAGCCTCCGAAAGAGAAGGCTGAGAGGGGATCTAGTGGCAGTCAAGGAGGACCAGTATGCAACGGGAGAGTCCCTGTTCCCCCGAGCACTCCTGGGAGTTGCAAGAAACAATAGACACAAGCTAGTGGAGGGTAGTTTCAGGCTAGACGTTAGGAGGCGCTATTTCAGTGTCAGGGCAGCTAGGACCCGGAACCAACTTTCAAGTGAAGTGGTGCCGGCTCCTACCCTGGGGGTATTTAAAAAAAAGGCTGGATGAATATCTGGCCAGGGTCTTTTGATCCCAGTACTCTTTCCTGCCATGGCAGGGGGTTGGACTATATGATCTTCTCAGGTCCCTTCTGACCCTACCAACTATGAAACTATGAGAATAGATGTTCAGTGCACATAAACCATTTTGAAAATGGCTGAAACTGGTTTGAGATAAAACTAGTTAAATATAGTATGAGACTTAACTGATTTGGGTCAAACTGGTTTATGCAATTTCTGCCCCAGACCCCTTGCTAGTTTAAGAGAAACCAGACACCCCCAGCATCCAGGCATGCTCTCTGGGCTGAGTGGGCTCTCTGTTCCACATCAGAGCTGGCCCCTCTCCTTTGCTTCCTGGCTGCAGCTCCAGTAGAGACTTGTAGGTACAGAGCATCTGCCTGGATTCTCCCTGCTGAGAAGGAATTATTCCCCCCCTCCCCTCTGCTTTACACAGACACCTCAGCATTAGCTAGCAGACCACATGCTGGCTATGATTAGTGCTGTGGGAGATGACAGGCGACAGGCTTTTTGGAGCTAATCAACAGGTAGCTTAATGTCCTTCCTTGGAAGAGCTGTTTAAGAAAAGCTCCATTAATTAATGGAGAGAGGCTTTATTTTCTTAATAGGTTGATAAACACTGAGTTAGGGGGAATGATAAACGTTCCTTGCTGGACTGCTTAGGAGGTAGGGAGAGGAATAATCAGAGTATTCTGCCAGGGCCTGGCCAAGCCCCCATCAGCTCAGTCCTGTCAAAGTGAAGGGAGGGCTGTAATAGTGCTCCCCGGCTTCTATCCTGAGCCACTGCAGGCATGTGCCTGCATTTCTGGGGTGTTTGTCTGGTTACGAAACTGATTTAGCATAGCCAGGTTAGACTGATCTGCAAAGATTGAATCAGTTCAGGCTCAGGCTTTTTGAATGTCACTAGCCCTAGAAACCCCAGTCATGTTCAGAGCTTCATTTTCTTAGGTGCTGTGCAAACGGAAGACACAATCCTTATCCTTATCAGGGTCCAACCTAATTTAAGATGGAACATGAGGGGAAGAGGGAGTGACAAGCATGCATAACTATGTGGATAAAATATAAATATTTTAAATCTAAATATTGGTTTTACGAGATTTGGTTTTTAGAATTTAATTTCAGTATTTTTTTCATTTTAACAATCAACGTTTGAAATGATAGCAGTCTTGATAGCGTCTCTTATTCCCGTTTTCCTACTCTTCAACTATTTCCTTTTTCACGGACAGCCTTTTTTCTACCTTGTATTCTATCACTATAATGTCCCCCTTTGGCCCTTTTTCCCCCTGCTTTCTCTCCCCTCCCCTCTCTGCTTTACCTTTTGTCTTTCTAATTTCTACCTATTTACATTCTTACTGACGTACTGCTACACATAGCTTCCCTCATTTATTGGAGTCTCAGACCAGTAGAGACTCCTTATACCTGAAGAGAGGTAACTGTGCCTGAAAGCTTGCTACGAACTTTTTTTCCAACTACTCAGTTGGTTTAATAAAAGATATCACATCTACTCGAAGAACCTTGTCTGCCTATGTCCTTAGACCAACACGGCTACAACTAAAAACCCAGCAATCTACAACATTTATCTATACTATAATCTACTAAGACACTTTAAAAAATATTCATGCTATCCATGTTTGCAGCCAGTTTTAAAAGACGTCAAATCACTGAACTAGTGAAACTTATTGCTTGAGAACATGAACCAGACTTTGCTTTTGCAGCAGTAGGCTTTTCTGCAGGTGCAGGAGAGAATGTTATCTTCATTATAGTTTATTTAACTAGTTCAGTTCAACAAGTAGCTCTTTTACACTTGAGAAACTAATTGAGATTTATCAAATCAGGAAAGTGTGTCTTTGTCTTTAAAGACATAAATAAAAACAAAGCACGAGAATGAAATCTACTAACCTTGAAGGGCATCAGTTGAATCAGAAGCATCCCCAGAAACAATCAGTTCAATTTGTTAACTACAGATAATGTTTCCTTTATTTAATAAATCCGTTTTAAATACAAAAATTGTTGACAACAGTTTTTCATGCATGTAGCATATTTACATTAGTTTTCTTTAACTAATGATAACAGTTTAGATATGCTATTGTGCACTTTTAATTAAATTTCAATTTCTATTTAAATGCAGATTGATGCAAATGGTAAGCAGAAACTTGCCAAGTATATAAGAAATCATTTGCCATTTTCTAAAGTAATAATAAACACGTGAGAATGAGTTTCTGTTAGGTTTTAGTATAGCTTAAATAAATATTTATTGGTCCAGCATATACTTCAAGTTAGCAGAAATACAAAACTATTATATCCTGTTTGGATGCAGAATTTTGTGTACATTTGTTGTTGGAGTTTCAGATAAATGTAGACATCTTACAAGATGGCAGATGGACAAAGCTTTAATGTTAGATATTGAAGTTTAAGTTCTCAATAGACTGACTTACTTCATAGCTCATTTTGAAAATTTGCTGTCTTCAGTTAATAAGTTTGTTTGATCAGGTTAACAATTCAGAAGGAGAAATGAGACATATAGGAGTGAGGCCAGCCTAATGTTTTTCCTACTTCTAGGCTTCTTTTCCTTATTTTATTGTTTCTGCTTTTTCTTTACATACTTTCCCATGTAGATGTTTTACTGATGGTGGTATGAGGTTGGTAGTTATTATCTGTTGAAATTATGACTTCTTTTGTGTTTTCCTGATCTCTATAGATAGTTTTACCTGAATTTAACTTTTGGAAGACTGAACTAACATTAATTCAATACTGCCAATAATTTCAATACTTCAGTTTGCTAAAAATGACATTACCTTGCACTTGTCCCATGGAGGTGGATTCCTTTGTGTTCCCCAGGTTCCTGTCAGCACCACATTCTCTTCCTCTCTTATCTGATTATCACTGCTGACTCTGTCCTTCCTCAGACTCATGTCTTAACGTTGTGTACCTCTTTTTGTGACCTTCTGACATCAGACCATGGTAGCTGTATGATAGTTGAGGGGAGAAGAAGCAAGCTGGAGAGGTTGAGTGTATCGGGAATTATTTCAGTCAATTTTGTCCCATTAACAAACCAACTCTTCTCATCATCCTGCTGCGAGCAGGTACCCCTGCATTAGCAAGTAGACTAGCTTCTGGGCATGTCTGTAAAGATTAATATTGGAGTTCTTCATGTTTAATATTAAAATTGCCATATAGGACTTCTAACTCTTTGGAAGAGTTTAGCTTCACTTTCAGATAATTACATTGTAAAGCCTTGAAAAAGCTCATGAAGTCTTGGCCCCAAAGAGCTAAATTGTGTGGAAAGAAGTGAGCCTTTGTGGCAGAATGCATATTTCTCACAAAAACGAGAATGTGATGATACCCGTGGGCCTGAATTCACTCTATCTTTTAGAATTGTTAGAGCCAGAGGATTTGTAACTCTGTCTCCTCATCCCGTTAATCTTGTGGCCATTCTTCTTGTTTACCTGAACATGTTTACATGAACTATTTTTCTTTTTCTGTTTTGATTGTTTTTTCCAAAGCATCTAAATTCCACCTAAGTCAAAAAGTGGAATAATGAAAACCAGTACTGGAAGCCTGCAGTGCTTAAGTTTTTTCAAGTAAAGCTCCCTAGCTAAAGTCCTATTTTGTACATGGTTCAGTATTGCCAGGGCTGAGCACCCCATCATGTGCTCTTGCCATATTCCATCAGGATTTACAGATTAGGTGTTTCACGTGCCCTGATATAGCCTAATATATGCTCTGCAATAACAGCACAGTGTAAAGTAGAGGCTGCCACTTTCTTTGAGAAACACAACAGCAGGAGGAGAAGGTGGTGGCAGTGAGTGGTGTTCCTCTTTTATACAATATCAACTGCTGAGGGCACGCATTCATGGATGGGGAGACCCAGATTCAGTTCCTCCACTCTTTTCGGAAGTGGGAAGATCTGGGTTCTGGTCTCTTCTAAGGATGGTTGATGTCAGCAAGAGTCACGCTTTTTGGCAGGCATGCCACAAATTAGCCCCATACCATCCCCAAGTGCTACTCCAATTCTCTTCCCCTTTCCTGATCGACTGCTCTGCCCTATACTTCTTGCCAGATCTGCTGCTTTGCTCGCTGGTTCCTGCCCTATATCCCACTGTGCTGCCCATCCCTCCTTTGACTGCTACATGCCACACACATATGCTGCACTACCACTTTTGTTACATGTGCTGCAGGTTGGCCACCTCAGGCTTATGTTATGGTTTATATTTTACATTAAATTATCAGTGGTTAAAATATAAGCTGTACATAGAGTAGAGACCAGAATCCAGGGCCCCCAACTGCCAAATGAATACTGTAACTGTGTTACTAGAGAGTCATGCTTGTTCTTACTCCCTCTTTTCTGTGAAGTGGCACAGCCTCAATGGAAGGTGTATAGATTGCCCTCACCTGAGCTTTGCCTGGGAGTTAGGACATATTGCAGTCGGAGTAGAAGATGTGGATCTGACCACCTTCAGCACTTAACTGGTATCTTCCACATCTTGAGTGAGTGGTCTAAGGACTAGACTGTTGGATAAGAGAGGAACACTATCTATCTCCTCATCCACTAAGCGTTTCAAAAGATGGGAGTGATCCTTCTTTGGCTTTTGGTAGAGTTGGTATAGACACTTAACTCAGGATAGGATTGAGAACATCCAACTAAAGGTTAGGGACCTAAGCTTCAAAAAGGGACAGGATTGTTTACTGGTTAGTTAAGCTTGCTCAGTATGGTGAATGTTTTGAATCTCATTCTGAGTTGCCTAACTCTCCTTATCCATTGTTTAATAGCATCACAATGCCCAGGTCTCTTTGTGCTTCCTTCCCTTTAAATACAATGCTAAAAGGAGGAGGTAAGAATATTTGCTAGTAAACATTGTTTGAGTGGACTGCTAGCAGGTATCTACACTTTCTACCCACCTTCCTCACAATCTATGATACAGGTTTTGATTAAGTGGAATGACTGGAATGAGGTCAGCAATGAAGCTTCTATATATAACCTCGCACCTGAAGTTTGGTTTAGCAAGAAATATACTTGTGCCCCTATGACTAATGCTTTCCAGAGGTTTTGATATTCAGTGAAAAAGGAACATATGCTTCTCTAGGAGTGGGGTTCTATGCAAACATTCTACTTTAAGAACTAGTTGCTATGCAGGTAACATTTCTTTCCTTATATAAGTGTATGTGGCAGATACAACAGCCATCAAAATAGCATCAATGAGGTATTTGTCTTCCAACCTTAACTTTCGTGCATTAAAACAATGCTGTAAAAATTGAAATTTTGCCAATGAATAACATGAAAATCACTTCGTTTATTAACATTTGAGAGCTGAACAGTATCTCAGTTCTTTAAAGTAAGGGCTGAAAGGAGTGACCAAATTTAAGCTTTTCTGTTAAAAATATTATCAGTGCATCCACCTGGTTTCATATAGGCACTCTCTAGCGACCTTCGAGTGAGTGCACACCTGGTTCTGGCTATGTGGTGTGTCCCTGGGACCTTTGTGTAGGGTTGCATTCAACCCCGAGGGAGGCCTCGACACTCTTCTGCCAAGACATCGTCGTCTTTTCTTCAGTGGTGGGGTTCCTCCTCGGGGATTCTCCCAGACTGGGTGCTGCCCTTTGCAGGCATTCTTGGGGCTCCACCTCCTCTACACCCCAGCCATGCACCAGCCCGCAGGAGCTCCAGATGATGCATCGCCGGCCTATCCCTTTTTGATGTTCTTGTCCGCTCCCTTTTCTCCTTGCCCACCCCTCGATGACCTTTCACCTAGGATGATAGTGATGTTTGAGACCATCCTTGTCTCTGCGTGTGTTCTCCTTCTGAGGCTTCTGCTGTGCCGCCTTGGTCCTCTCTCTTGGCTCAGGGTCAGTCCTAACTACCTTCCCCGGTCCAGGCTCTGTGTGCCCTCCAAAACAAAGTACCAAAAAAGAAGAGAAGAAAAGAATAATTGGGGTGTGGGTCTCTGCCCATCCCACTCACGGGTCCGGTGTCTGTGGTTCACGGGATCCCTTGACGCTGTCCCTCCTTGGCCTGAGTGCCCTGCTGAACTGGTTCTGTAATTCTTCTAATGTGGTTGAGACTCCTCCTTCAGGTCTCCGTCTGGCCCCCTTCTGAGCTGCCAACCCTGTTCTGTTGAGTTGCAGCCTGGGGAAAAGCTTTGCCCTCTGGCTTTGGCGTTGCTGCCCTTGTCTCCATTTTCCCACCACTGGCTTTTAAATCTGCCAGGTGGCGGTTTTTGCTGACGTCATCTGCCAGCACCGTTCCCAGCTGGCGATAAAAGCAACTGATGAACTGTGCCGGCAGCCCTTCTCAGCCCGGCTCCGCTTCTCCTGGGGACGGTAAATGTGCCTTCTTTTCAGGGCTTTCTATTTCTTTCTTTGGGCGGGTCAGCCCTGCCTCAGGTCCCACTCTGGGAGGCTGCTCCGGTGCCTCCATTTTTATCCCCCTGGAACAATCAGCCAATCTCTATGCGCAGTTCTTAGGTAGGTATGTATCTGGTACATGTGCGTATCTCCCTTTGTTCTGCCATTTTGCTGGTTTTATTCATGTGATCAGTTCTGAACTAAAATATGCAAGTAACTGCCCTTCTAGGAATAAAGTTCTTGTATATTTGAAAGCTTTGGTTACTCAGAATTTAGCATACAGCTTAAAGGTCTTGTTATGTTCACATATACCTACAAACCAATACAAACTTGTAAGTATACATTTTAGTATATCAGACTTGAAGCTTTTAAATAAATCTTGTCTGGTGTTTGAGGACTTCTGCTATGGAGATACAATACCCAAATAATGCTAGAAATGAATCAAGGGGAGAGATATTTAAAATTTAAAATCTTTTTATGCATTGATCTTGAAGCCCAATTGTTACTGCAACAAAAGTTCATGGCAGCTATTGCTGAACAAATGTCTTGAATGATCATCATGCTTAAATGTAATATTTTCTCTAGTCCTCAGAACATTTGCATGGATGTGTGATAGATGTATGCTTCTGAAAGTACATTGTAAACATGCCCACACATCATTTCAGGAGCAGATTTGAAGGTTGCATTCCAAAATGCCTTTATATTTGAGGAGTTTTTTAAACTCACTCCTAGATTTATTGACCTGAAACTTTATTTTCAAGTGGAAATCTTACATGTTTCTTCTCTTTTGTAGCTTCCTCATGTATTTGTGAACTGTGTTGAATGCTCTACTTCAAGGCTTCTTCTAGAGAAAATTCTGAGCCAGTTGCAGAGCCTTTCTTCTAAGACTAAACATGCTTCACACAAATCCTGTGACACTTTGAATCAGTTTGTATGTCTATTTAAGCAAGAGACTATGGCTGAAGAGCTACAGAATGAAACAATATACATTGTAAGTAATTTAACGCCCGCATTGTTTCTCCTTATTTATTGAATTGAGCGTTGCATTTATCACAAACCTTTTATGCATGGAAAAAATGCATACTGGCCATTACAAGTGTTCTGCATTATGTTTTATGGGAATCTTTAAACTGCTTTACTGGGTTTTAGTCATCTTCAATGGATGTTTATACACATGCTCCAGGAGTGGGGTGGCTTGGTGCTTTAATTAGAGAGGCTCTGAAAGCTGCTCTAATTTAATTAAAGTGCCAGAGCATTTTGTGTGTATCAGTGTACCTGAGCTTCATAATGGCGGCAGGGGCACTTTACCTAAAGCTCGTTCAATGCTGATACGTGAGACGTTGGAGGCTACAGTAATTACCATGCTCCAGCAGACTCGATTAATCGAGTCTGTTCTGATGTGTTGTAATTACAGTGCGTTGGAGCAGCTTTTCTACTCATGTATAGGCCCCTGTTATGTTCTTCTTTTAGAGGTGGTCACATGTAAATGCTAACAGTAAATTTTGCCAAATGGATAAATAAGCATAACATTTGCATAAAAAAATTATTTTTTTTATCAAATGGCAAGGTACTGAGAGAACTTGAATTCATTTTTTAATTAGGTATGGAGACAACATCAAACATTTCTCTTGGGGTATAATTCTATTAAAGAGAAACCACATAGGGGAGTAGTAGGGAAGTTCAGTATGTAACGCATAAATAAAGAAAGTAGCTAGGCTAAAATAGATTGAGTTTAGAGGTCAAGCTGAGGAGCCTGAATGATTGGTTCCATTACATAAAGGGCTATTGAAATTTTATGGCTCTTGAATTCCAATAGCAAGATTTAAAGCTCAGTTCTTGCCTGTAAAGGTTATCATTGTGATTGGACCCAAATGGGGAAAACTAAAGCAATGGAAAAATTTAATTTGGCCACATGATTTTTGTGCATTTCATAAAGCAGGTGGTTTAGCAGACTTATTTCAACTGAAAATTCAGAACTCACATAGTATTATTGGCAGACAACTTCAAATAATAGGAACAATGAACATATAGTCTAACTAGCTGGTTAGAAAAAAAAGATCAACACATTTAGTTAAAGAAGTCTGACTGAAATAGACATTCAGATTGGAATTTAGGTGCCATTTGGTGATTATTCCTCTTGTCATTTGTGGGCATACTATTTTGGCTTTATTCAAGTCAAATAAGGGAGAAGTTCACAAATATGTTGAAACATCTTGTTATTTCACAAACCGCTGTTAAATATGTTATGTATTCACTCAAAATATACATATTGAGTTCAAGAACTTTATATTCTGTTTAATTAGTACATTAATATCTTAGTATCTTTATACAGGAATGTTTAACTCAAGTTAATAAATCCAGTTATTATCCTTTAAAAAGAATCAGCAAGATGAAATTTTACAGTACTTACAAGATATTAGAGGTGATTCAGAGAAAACTGTTTTAACATATAACTACAAATGAATATTAAAAACATCTTTAAATGTGAATGTAAGATTGAAATATGCCCCATGAATTCTATAAAACTATTATTTTCAGATTAGTATATGCATTAGAAAGGGGTAAATGCTTGATTTTAAAGACTTGTAGAGACAGTTTGCATTTTATATTAACATTATTATCCCATTATTAGAAGTTAGTTGAAAATTGATTACAGAAGACAAAACATTAAATTCTTCAAATTGATCAATTGCATTGGGTAACTAATTGCTAAATCAGAAGAATTAAGTGTTAGATTAGTATTTCAATTCTGTTCTGCATGGAAACAGACAGGATGGGAAAAATCAATTTATGTGAATTAACTTGTGTCTTCTCAATTTATTATAGGGTAGTTTAAATTGAGATTGATAGAAAAACTGCAGACTAGTAGCATAAACTGACAAAACAAATTTATTCGATTTCATTTCAGTGGTAAATAACTTAATATTTCAGTTGCAATTAAGTCAGAGAAAATTAAGATAAATGGTTCCTCTCATGCAAAGCCTTCTAAATGTTTCTCTTAATACAAGTATGGGTGCTGAGCATTCCTCATTACTCAAGGAAAACAAAATGAGTCATTCTACCTACTTTAAGAATTGTAAAGATAAAACTTATTCATTCTTACACTTAAAACACTTGTGTTCTCACAGATAAACTTGCTGTTTATAATATTATTTAACAGTGAAAGTTATGAAATTACTATTTATTAAAAATCTAAAACATCTTGCAGAAGTCAATCCATGTTTTAGTTAAGCAATAATATTTGCTGTTATAGGCCTTTAGTAGATGTTATTTTTGTGCAAAACACTTAAGGTGAACTAATGACTTACTATTATATACCTGGCCTTGCCATCAAGGATAGAACAATAGAAAAGTAGGGCTGAAAGGGACCTCAGGAGGTCATTTAGTTCAGCCCCCTGCTCAACCCAGGATCCTCCCTATCTAAAACATCCTATACAAGTATACATGTAACCTACTTTTAAAACTGTATGAATTGGCAATATCATGTTTCCCCTAAATATCATCTGATCTTGAAATGCCTCTCTGTATAAGACATCCATTAATTCTCTTTTGTGGGTAGTGAGGAAGATTGATGACTCTTAATATTTGGGGAAAAAAGCCATTGAAGAGAACAGAATCCAGTTCTCTAAAGATTCATAGTATCATAGTATCATAGTGTCTAGGGTCAGAAGGGGCCTAGAGCAGGCCATCTCGTCTGACCCCACGCCAATGGCAGGAACAAGCGCTGGGGTCACAGGACCTCAGCCAAGTACCTATCCAATCTACTCTTAAAGATGCCCAAGGTAGGAGCAAGAACAACTTCCCTAGGAAGCTGGTTCCACG
>JAGPOW010001296.1:119993685-120005296 GCA_030014935.1 Caiman crocodilus
CAGGTCCCTCAGACGCTCCTCATAAGGCCTGTCCTGCTGCCCGCATATCATTCTAGTGGCCCTCCTCTGGACCCTCTCGAGGCTGTCCACATCCCTCTTAAAGTGCTTTAAGATTTGTAATGTCATTACAGCAGCAATATCCCAAAAGATATAATCATTTTGGAAGTCTGTATTTAAATTCAGAAGCACAGGACACTGAAAAAAAACCAACTTGTGCTCCCCTCTCCTTTCTTCCCCTTCCCCCATTTCTGCTCAAGGTATCAAGTGTTCTGGTATATAAGGTTTCTTTACTGACTATTGGGTAAGGCTTCCATTTGTATCTCTAGGATTTAACATATGTTAGTTGTTTATATGTACAGTGATCCCATTTAAGAAGCTGATGTTTACTATTAGTATCCACACAAAAATAAACTATTTCTTGGAGCTGTTATAGATTTTCTATAGGGCAAAGAATCAGGTTTCTGAGCTTAATCTGAGACAAGGTTTGACAAAAATCTTGTCGCACCAGAAAATCAGACTTGTATGAACTATAAAGATAACAGCACCTTTTGCTAATGCAGGTCATTCCTTGGTGGAAATATGCAGAATCTCTTATAATAAACCTATTCAGGTAAAACCCAACTAATCTGCATGTTATTTAAAGCTTTTAAAATAACAGAATTATCTGTAATGAGACTGGATATTTTAATCGGCTGCTAATGATGTCATGGGTTTTGTCAGTAATACCCAAGTACACGGATGATTTGTTTTAATCTCCACTTCACACTGCCACAAGCCATGGCAAACTTGGTTCTTGGGGATTCTTTCTCTTTCTGGGTGGCTTGCACACAGCACACTTGAATCTATACTCTTCCCGACATGCTGTCTGAAATGTCTTGCTACTTAACTGGTTCCTTTTGCCATCCAAGGGTATAGTTAAAATGTGGCTTCATCACCTAAGCTAGAAAAGTTGTTGAATCCTACATGAAAGTACAGTTTAAAATGCACTCTGTAATAAGATCACCCTTTGTTGAAAGGTACTGGATAAAGCAGAACAGCTGAGGGAAATGGAGGCAAATGTGCTGCCAGCATTTCTTAGACTACAAGAACTGGTAAGTAACTGGGTAAAATATTTTGGATGTGTATTGCCTAAAAACACTCTGAAATCCTTTAGGCAGCCTTGCTAATGAGTGAGCTCTAGCACTTAAAAAATCTGTGTGATTTATTTTATTTATTTATTTATTTATTTATTTTTATAAATTTGTTATTTCTTATAACTTTGGTTAGCAGCAGAATTGAAACATCACTGGGCTTTTTTTTCCTGTGCTCTCAGTTGTTTATTCCATTTAATGATATCTTATCCTATAAAGTCAGCTCTCTTATGCATTCTTTTGAAGCTGTTTCAAATATACAGCTACATCTTCTAAAATATGTTTTGCTTTTAAGATGAATGCAGAATTCACCCACGCTTCATCAAAGCTTTATAATAATTGCCCAAAAGAGCATAAACCTCAGGAGATAGGCAAGAGAGATGAGGGGCAACTTCCAATGAAAGGAGTTGTAACGTAGCCTCTTTTGGCTTTGTAAAATGGAAAGGCAGTCTCTGAAAGCCTGGCAAACATTTGTATGTGGTTCTAAGTACCCCTGAAGAGCTGCTTTAGACAGAGTTGAACCTAAAGTTAATGAGTTTGTGGTTAGAGACATGAACCTGCACTCCAGGAAAATGTTTACCTTCAGCTTCTCCAAAAGTGCTCTTTATCTCCAACAGTGAGAGCTCTTTATCATGGCTCTACTGAAGATGTATTGGGAGTCTTGGAGCACTGACTGTGCCATTGTACCCAGCTCTGCTCTCTTTAACCATCGGCATCCCTACTTGTTGAGAACCTCTTAAAAGGCTGTGCTGTGCTACAGTCTGGCAGAAGAGTTACTAGTTTGTAGTTGTATTTGGAATGGCTATAGATGGGCTTATGATGTCAGAAGGGTCTGTCTTGGAGGAAGGACAATGGTACATCCTTCAGAAATGGATTAAAGGGGAAACTGGGAATAAGTATAAAATAATTATTTTTTGAAGTTGTTATAGATCAGGGGTGGGCAGTTGCTCCAGTTGGATGACCACTCAGCAAGTTTTGATGAGCTGTTGAGGGCTGCATGCACAAAACCTCTCCAAAGACGTCATTTTAACAAATTATAGATAAAAAAAAAGACACTAAAAATCAAACATCTGCTATCATATTTTAAGTTTATTTCAATAATTTTTGTCCTGATTTATGGATTTTTGAGTAGTGTATATAGAGATGATTACATATTAGCTCAAAATAAAATCTTTGGGCATTTTTACATGTGTTTTAATTGACGAGCTGCGATTTAAGAAGATGAAGTAGGGGTAAAGACTCTTTTGAGATTCCTCTCTGAATTGATAACCGGTTCCGCCTAAAGTCCTTTGCATCCTAATGTCCCTTGTCAGGCATCTTTCAAACTTTCCAGTGCTTGCATGCCCATTGTCCTGCGTGCTCCAATGCTAAATTAACCATTTACAGAAAGGCATTTTAAGATTTCTCACTCATTTCATCTCAGGGTAGAAGAACTGTTAATGTGGTAACTCTCTTTACACTTTCATCATCACAAGACGCTAGTTTTTTACTCTGTGGCTGCATAATTTTTTCCTCATATAACTTTTAGTGCCCATTTATTTGGAAAATACCTGGAAGCTTCCAAGTACAGCAGTTAGCGTTCTGGATGCTGTATTACCAGCAGTTGATGTAGGGAACTGTTTTTTGCCTAGGGTGGTTTTCAGTCTTTTTAGGCACAAACCACCCCTTGATAGCCTCAAACCCCTCTCGGAAAAATGCCAGCTTTTAGCTTTCACTCATTTTTTTGACCGTGAAAAAATAATAGAGTAATTCTTTTGTTGCAGAGAGTGCAGAAAGACCACAAAAGGTCAGAAATGTTTTTTGACATTAAGGATTCGTATTTGAAATCTTTGGGTTTATCTTATGAATCATGCATAGGTGTCTGCACACCTAACAGTGATACTGTTGTACAGCACCTTGTCGTGCCCTTAAAAGGATCTTACAACATCCTGGTTGAGAACTGCTGGCCTAGAGTCCCACTGTTGCTACCTTCTGGAGACCAAAAGATTAGGCCAAGAATTTTAGAAGACTCATACCTGAAACTCATCTCTGAAATCCATGTTTAGGCACCAGAATACATGGGGGTGACTTTCAAGAGCACTAAGCATCCAGTAGCTTTTGTTAGATTTGGTGGGAAATGTGTGCTTAATTACCAGGTGTCATAAATTTACTATGTAAAGGTGGGTTTCCAGAGAACGCTGTAGTGAATCTTTTGGAGGTGTGTCAGTCTGCTGCTGAACATTTCCTCATGTCTTAGATGGAAAAGAGGTTGGATTGTCAGAAGTGGAAAAAGGTAGGGTTTCATGAAGTCATGGGGCAGTCGAGTGTATCTTGGGGGAAGAATGTCTGCATTTGTGGGGGAAATTGTTACTGAAAATGGTTTGAATGACTATGGGGACCCATTGAGTGTCAGAATCTAAGCACTTGAGTTGTCTATAGCACTTGTCTGCTAAAACACTAGCCAGTCTAGGTGAAAAGCGCAATGAGAGGAATCTTCGGAAAAATTTCCTCTTGTTAAACTAAGTTTCTATTTTAAAAAGAAAAGTCTATTAGAGAACCTTAAGGATTCAATTTTGGCAGGAAGTGACAATAGAGAGATAAAAGGAACTCACTCTGTGCTTCAGTGAATGGGAACAGCAGGTGATCCTCCCCAGGCAATTTCCACTTCATATTAAAAGATTTATTGTATAAAACTATTTTGAATATACAGTGCCCTCACTAAATGTTTTCTTTAGGTGCTTTAACTGAAACTCTTCACCCTACAAGGACATGTTGGAAACCTCCTGGGATCAGGGGTAGGGGGCAGTGAGGTGTGGCACAGTGAAAGAAGAAATCAAGGTTAAAAAAAAAATGTTCTCATTCACTGATGAGCAGCTTAAATTTCCTGACCACAACCAAGGCTCTTTCTAAATGCTGAATTCAGTGGTTCTAAGCCATAGAAATATTGGATTACAATGAATCCCACACCTCAAAAATTAAAAGCCTCCTCCTGGATAGGAGAAATTTTTGCAGGAATGCATGTATTTTCTGAAATGTACATTGTCTTAAGTTACAGGGATGTATGTGGTAGCCTTGTTGGTCTGAGACGAAAAGAAATGCAAAAATCTAGAACTCTTGGTTCAGAAATTATATCTTTTATTAAACCAAGTAGAGAATTGCAAAAAAATTCTCATTTTCTGCAGAATTGTTTTTTGCAGTTTCCTAATTGGTCAAATAAAAGGTATAATTTCTGAACCAAGAGTTCTAGATTTTTGTATTAGATTAAGTTATTCACTTGTGTTGTCCATCAAACACTGAGTCTTTAAAATAGTACTAGGTGTACAAGGTTTTCTCTCTTTCTGGTAAGCTTACAAAAATTGAATGGAACTTAGATTTTTAGTGTTATTCTCCATATTACTCTTTCACTTCACTTGCTAGATATTTGTGTGAATTAGTATGCATTATAAGGCTGGAAAACTAAGTATATCGGACCTGCTCAAACCTCATTGAAGTTGGTCTGAATCGTTATATTTGTCTTCAGCAGGTTGTGGATCATACCCGTGGTAGACAAATGCTGTGTCATTTGTGAATGCGGCTCTTCCCTTGGTTGTGAAAACTTGTACAGTGTAGATGTGACTAGGACAGTTTTTCATAGCTGTATGTTGATCTTGCTAGCAAGAGACTATTGTAGGCATATGTCGGTGTCACTGATTTGCCATCTCATGGTTTCTTTGCAAGTAGTTTGTCAAGATGCTTAGGGTCAAATAAATGGAAAACGTTATCAATTATATTTTAATAAGAAATATTTTTGTTTGAATTGCTGATCACTTTTACAGCACTACTGCTTGATTACAGAAACATAAGGTACAATGTTAGTAGTCTTACCTGTGGTGAGGACGTTAGAGAAGAGATTAAAAAATATTGTCATATAAATTGGTTGTTCCACCTTGTTGTTAAACAGGATACCTAACTATACAGTTGAAATAGCAGACAGAATCATCATGCATCAGTACATTGTAAATCAGTTTACTACCTTTGAATCTACCAAGGAATAACATTTTACATAAGGTAGAACAGTATACTTAAAGTATATTTTTAATGCCTTTTTCTGGTGATCTGTGTGCAAGTAGTTTGTTCCTTTATCTTTTTGGAATCAGTGTTCCAGGTTTTTTTTTTTTTCACTTCTATGGTGATTAATTGATTTTTACTTTCCGATTTTGCAAGTAATATAAGGACACGTAGCCTACTTCAAGAGCTCTGAAATATTTATTGAAGAAGCATTCTTGAGGGCCTCAGTTTTTATGCTGAGTTTATAGTACAGTTGCAGAAATACTTAAAGATAAAGACTGCAGTATTACATTTGTGCAGTATTAGCACAAAATGTGTTGTAGATGGATTGGTTTACTAAGAGTATCTATCCAGAGAGTGATGATAAACTCCTGTAAAGGCATCTTTTGCATGAAGGAAATTTCTTATTTAATTAAAGAGTGCAAAATGTATCTAGAATGGCTTTTTTGCATCTCTTTGAAGTTGGTACTTGACTTATTGTAAAAAAAAGATATTTGACATATTGCTTTCATTCTTAATAAATAGAAAATGTTAGAAATCAATAAAATAATGCATTTTTGACATAAAGAAAAATTTTGTTACCTGTTGAACTGAATAACAAAGTTGGAAATTGCATGTTCCTATAAACTTTATTGAAATATCAATATAGAGTATTAAACCAATTACAGCTGCTATCGTTAAAATTGCAAAACAATCAGTAAAGTAGAGAGAGAATTTTTCCCACGCTGGAGCAGGGGGAGGGAAGTCAGCTGACATTTATAAATAATTCTGTCGTCTCTTTCCTGAACAAAAACATTGCTCTTGCTTTACCTCCTCAACCCTTCCTGTTTAAATCTAGGCTTTCCTTAAGAGATTAATTATCAAGGTAAAATGTTGTCTTAATGTGGGGGCAAGAAAGGAAAGTGTTTTGATAGGCCTAATACCAGGGCCCTATCACCCCAAATAGTGTAAATGTCATTTAAATGGTAAGAGATGTACAGGAATCCCAGACAGTTACAAAGATCTGCAAATGTATGAGCATCTTGATTAGGCCACCTGAAAACTTATTAATATGCTGATAATTTGTGTTAAACTCTGAATTTGATGAAATTCTTTGAATGAAGAATGCTAACAGTCATTCTGATTAATATTTTTTACATGCAAGGTCACCTTCTCCTTCTTTCTTCTTTTACAGACAGACAGAAATGTGACTGTCATCTTGGTCACTGAAATTGTATGGGAACTGTTCCGTCCAAATACAGGATGCTTTGAACCATTCACCTTATATTTTCCTGACTATAGCATAGGTAATTCATTTTCCCCATTTTTTTAAAGAAAAAAGGACTTGAAAAGCTTTCTGCAGATGGGGTTTTGGTAGGGGTGGGGAGGAGTGTTGTGTGTTTGTTAACCATTATAACTTTTCCTGCAAGTGAGTTTAAATCATTTAGAAAACCTGGTAATTGAAAAGGTATGCTGTATCCTAGAATTCGGAGGGCTTTGTTCAGATGGACGCAAATGAAAACACCCTTTGGCTTTTGGCCAAAGTATCATGGCTAAACTGAATATGAAATGTAGAAATATATTGACGTAGTCAGGTGCCCGGGCAGATGCCACATTCATGGCAGCTTCCAGTTGCTGTACCATAAGATCGTGATTATGTGGCTGCAGTGGCAGATGTGCTTTCCTATGGCGCCTCTCTCTCCTCGCACCCAAGTTGGCACCCAAGGCAACTACTCTACTCGTGCCATTGATTAAATATATTATTTTAGGTGCTGGTACTTAATTCTGTCCCAGAGGGAAATTTGAATTTCACTATAAAAAGGAAAAAAAAATTCCTGAAACTTTGTGTTGGCTTTCTTAAATAGTGTGGAGTAATCAATCACTTTAATCAACAATGTAAGAATATTCTGGTGAAATAATATGTATGAACTATGATTTTTTTAATGTGCTTGTCGCGAATATAAAAAAAACCTTAAGTTACAAGAAAAATCCATTGAACAGTCTTTGATTTATGGATAACATATACTGCTTATCTCAGCTGTAATAAAAGCTAAGGAAATTCAGACTAAAAATTATTTAAGCTAGTATTAAGGTTGAAAGCATATTGCTGTTTGAAATATTAATAGACTACCATAATTTTTTATTTTTTTGTATTACAGTAGTACTTAATGACCCCAGTTGAGATCAGGGCCTCATTTTAAGCATTATAATCCTGACCTGAACAGCTTATTGTGTGAATTGTTGGGGGAGAGGAAGGGGTGGCAGGATACAGATCTGTGGCAGAGCTTGCAACAGAACTCAGAGTTTCTTAATCCTGGTCTGGAGCCCTGTGCTTTGGACGCCCTTACCTCGTTTAAAAACAAAATGCTGTGAAGTCAAGAAACCTTATGCAAGGTCTTGATGCCACCCATAACGTTTACTTTATGGTCCCAAGTGCTGTATACATCTGGATCAGACATTTCCTTCCCTTTAACTCAATGTTTCCCAACATTTTCCAGCCCAAGGCACACTTACACTAACAACATTTTTCTGTGGCACACCTGTTAAGGCATTCCCCATCTTCATACCTATTGAAGCTCATTGCCACGGCAAAATTCCACGGCACACCTGTTCATTTCTGACAGCACAATTTTGTTTTGCACGGGTTGGGAAACACTGCTTGAACTCATCTGAGTTTTCATTATGAGCAGTTCCACATCAGCAACAAAGTCATGCAATAACCACTGGACTGCCACCAGACACAGTAGGGTAAGAGACTACCTTTCTCGAGTCCAGGTTGTGGACTGTATCTCCTGCTCTACCTTCTGTGTCCCAAAGAACTTCCTAGACATTAGCCATCATGGATGTGTTTATAAGGGACAATGCAGTGCTGTGTTCTGTAGTATCAGGTCCTGGAAGAGGAATAGCTCCATTAGTGAGGTTCTCTGCCTTGGCTCATTAACCCTGCTGAGTTAGCTAACTTGAGAATGTCTCCCTAGCACTGCATTGTGTAGGGGTGCACCGATAGAGATTTTTGGGGCCGACACAGATAGCCAGTTTTTAAGGAGGCATATCGACTGATACCGATCCGATTTCCGATATGAGTCTGGCAGTGTGGAGAGCTGCCTCCAGCTGGTAAGTCTGGTGTGGTGGGAGAGGGAAAGGAAGGGGTGTGGACTGGGGCTAAGGCAGGAGCGGGAGTTGCCTGGTTGGGACAGGGCCGGCACAGGACGGAGCGGCAGCTCGTGCGGGAAGGAGGGGAAAGCGGCTCTTACTGCCACATGCCACTCGACTGGGAGCTGCTAGTTTAGTGGCGCATCCAGTGCTCATGTGCTAGTCCGGTGGCTCCTGCCGCTCATCTGGGAGGGCAAGGGGCGGGGTGTGTGCCCCTGGATCTGCACAGGGCAGACTGGGTTTGGGGCTGTGCCAAGCTCTTCCCGGTGGGGCACAGCTGTGCTTGGAATGGGCTACAGGGGAGGGGGGAGCACTGCAGCCACAAATTTGACATAGCCCCTTCCCAGCGCAGCCTCTCCCCTCCCTGCCAGGAAATGCTTAGTGCAGCCCTGGCCGCAGCCCACCACATGTAGATCCAGGGGCACATGCCCTCCTGGACGAGTGGAGGTTGCTGCCGGACCAGCCGCTGGACCAGAAGCTCCCAGCTGAGCAGTGTATAGCGGTGGGAACCACTCCCTCCCCCCTTCCCATGCCGCCCGGATGAGCTGCCACTCCATCCTGCCCTGCCCCAGTCCCATGCATCCTTCCTTATATGGGCCTTGATCTGCTCCCCAAGCCCCTTCCCTTCCCCCTCTCACCACACCAGACTTACCAGCTGGAGGTGGCTCTCCATGCTACTGGACTGTGCTCCTCGCCACCTGTGCTGTGCTGCGGCTGCCTATGTGCACAGGCCATTTATCAGCCAAATTATTGGCCTGATGTGGCCGATTTCTGATATATTAAATTTTGTTTATATAGTTGCCAATCCGATATTGGACCAATGTATCAGTGGACCTCTAGAATTGTGCCATGTGAACACGCTCTACATTACTTTAATCTTTAACGCCCAGTGTCCCTCAACTTCTGTATGACTAGAAGTCTCACTTTACTTATCTCTGATTTGCAGGATTTTCTTTAGAGCATTCATAGTCAGATGCATGTGGCTGTAGAACAGCAACACCTGATGGAATTACAAGAGCATCTTTACAAATCTGCATGGTTATCAAGGTCCATCTGTGGTTTAGTGTCTTTAGAGCCTTTACATTTTGGCAGTACAGTGTTTCTTGTCCTTAAGCCTTTTCTTGAAATTAATTGCCAACATAGTTAATGTGGGTATTTAAATAGTGTATTTGTGGGTGTTCTTGGGAGAATAAGTTGGCATTGGAGGAACTGCAGTGTTTTTTGTTTCTCATCTTGGCCCTTTGGTGTTCTGTTATTCTTGTTGTGGCTAGGTTTCAGTGGTACAGCTGATTAGCACAGCTTGGCTTGTGCTGCACTGCATGTATAAAATATGATCCTAGCAAGGCAACCAGCAGCTTTAAAAAAAAAAAAAATCAAACCTATTTATCTCTAAACAGGACACCTGCAAAAGATTCTGTCTCATGATCATCCTCCAGAGTATTCTGCTGATTTCTATGCTGCCTACATTAACATTCTCCTTGGTGTCTTCTACACAGTCTGCAGGGACCTGAAAGAGCTTCGACATCTGGTGAGAGACCTGTCAGACTTTTTTCATGATGCAAATCTAGAAGCTCTAGATTTATTGCTGTGTTTGGATGAACAGAAAGTGATAAAATATATGGCATCCAAATACCATTGTGTGTGTCAAAAACAGTTATTGACCAGGTGTGCAGATGGATGAAACATTTGCAGTTGTCACACACTAACAAGAAGGAAGTCCACACCCCACCCCTTTACAATGGTTTACTTGCTCATCTGTCCCTGCCTTATTTTTCTAATATATAAGGCATGGACAAATGAGCAAGTACATCATTGAAATACTAGAATGATATTTGGATGCCATATATTCAAGGCTCTTGAATCGCCAACTCTTTTTGTGGAAAGAACAAAATCTTCTTCTTTACACACAGAACTAATATCTCAAAACTATTAATGATACTTAGTATTTTTCTAGTACTTTCATGCTCAGTGCTTTTCAAAAACATGATATAATTAATCCACTCTCCAGGCCTGATGAGTATTATTAGCCCCATTGATCATTGGGCATAATTATACATATTACATAAATTATACATATTACATTTATGAAATGTCAGTTTTCTAACAAGACCCATGGGCTCCTGTGTTTTAGATACAGAACTTTTACACATTTTTTCAACTTTCAGATCTCTAGAGTTATTTAAATAGAATGATTATATCATGATTCTGTATCCTGACTCCTTGGTAATCAAATTTAGATTCTGAAACTGTTTTTTAAAACATGAAGAAAAAGCTAGAGCTAGATCTGTTATACTTACATGGAGAACATAAAAGTATTTCATAGAAGGATTAACATACATGGTTACTTGTTAAAACAAAAATCTTTCCTGCTCACAAGGTTACTGAATGATGTGCTCAGGAGAGTGCGTCTGTTCTATATAATATTCAAATCTAATACATACACTTGTAAGGTATAATGGAAAGTGATATATCAGTATCCTTTTATTTCCTGGCACACCACTGAACACTTACATGTACTGTTATTACTTTCTGTTTATAAGCTTACATTTAAACACACATCACCCTTTATACACTTTATATATGAATAGTCTCTTAAGGTTTGGTGGGTGGTTGTTGGCACCTAGACACTATGAGAGGCCGTCTACCCTTCTTTTAGTCATGAGGCTGGGAATGGAACTCAGCCTTCTTTCTGTGTGTGTGTGTGTGTGTGTGTGTGTGTGTGTGTGAGAGAGAGAGAGAGAGAGAGAGAGAGAGAAGGTAAGCAACACAACAAGAAGTGCACTGATACATAGGTCCAATATCAGATTGGCACTGATATAAAGAAAATTGGCTGCATCAGAAATCGGCCCAGTGCTGATTAATTTGGCTGATAAATGGCTGTGTGTGTGCTCAGCAACAGCACAGCATACAGGCAGTGAGGAGCACTGTCCGGCCATGTGGAGAGCTGTGTGCAGCTGGCAAATCCATTGTGGGGGGAGGGAAGAGGCATGAGAGGGCACATCAGTGCTCCTTGCGGTGAGGGAGGGAGGGAGTGGGGCAGAAGCAGAGGATGCCCAGCCAGGGTGAAGTGGGGTATGGAACAAGACTGCAGCTCATCTGGGGCGGGGGGCGGCTTCTGCCACTGCTTGAATCCTGGGAGGGCACGGGGGGCCCACGCAGGGTGGGGGGGCGGGCTGCAGCTGTGGGCTGCACTTGGCTCTGCTCGGCGGGGTCTGGGCTTGGGATGGGCAGCAGCAGCACTGGGAAAGGAGTTACAGGGCAGGTTGCAGCTACCCCAAATTTTGCTGTAGCCCCCCCCATAGCCCCTCCTCCCAGCGCTGCTG
>JAGPOW010001296.1:120005396-120021372 GCA_030014935.1 Caiman crocodilus
CAGCAGCGCTGGGAGGAGGGGCTATGGGGGGGGCTACAGCAAAATTTGGGGTAGCTGCAACCTGCCCTGTAACTCCTTTCCCAGTGCTGCTGCTGCCCACCCCAAGCCCAGACCCCGCCGAGCAGAGCCAAGTGCAGCCCACAGCTGCAACCCACCATGAACCCAGCCCCCACCAAGAATAACTCAGTGCAGCCCAGGCTCCAGCCCACAACTGCAACCCACCCACCCTGTGCCCCTCTGAGGTGCAAGCAGTGGGTGGAGCCACCCCTGGCCCCCGTGCCAGGCTCCATCCCATGCCCCGCTCTGCTCTGGCTGGGCAGCATCTGCCCTTGCCCCACTCCCTCCTTCACTGCAGGGAGTGTTGATCTGCCCTCCCCCCTCCCCTTTATCACAATGGACTTACTAGCTACATACAGCTGTATCGGAAATTGGATCAGTATCTTTCAATATGCCTTCTTTAAAAATTGGCTATTGGTATTGGCCCCCATATAAATTCGTCCCTAAATAAAACAGACAAGATACAATACCTGTCTATTCAGGACCTGTCTAAATAAATTATCATTTTTTTCATAGTATTTTTCAAAAACTGTGTTTTTTCTAATATTTAACCCTTATTATTACAAAGAAAAATAATCCAGGTTGACATTAAGAATTGGATTCATGTCTAAGAAGCACTTTATTTGTAATGAGTTATATCATGTTTAAGCAGATTATTTTTAATGTACACTCTCTTGCCTTGTTTTATGAGCAGTAGTGTACACTATCAGTGAATAGTATACTTGTAAACACTACAGATGTTTGCAGATAGCCATTTCATTAGTCTACCAAAAAATGACCACAATTCAAAACGAAATGTCTAATATTGAAAAAAATGAAACTGGCGAAAAGAGATACTAATGTGCAAATTATAGGAATGGAGCTGTCTTGCTTACCCCTCTGCTTGTTTCTCTTGATCTTTTTTATGTTCGGCAATCTGCATGGCAGGTTTTCTTTGCTCCCTCACTTTGGAGGAAGCCCATACATGAATCTGTATACTATTTTAAATAGCTTACTTGGAATTGTCTGCCTTTCAATTAAACATACTTAAGGATTTAGACTTTTATCCCTTAAGAATCTACCTGGGATTTTTTTTATTATTTTACTTAAATCCTATGCCTAGATAGACTGTAGACAGATTTCAGGGTTGGGTGAAGGAGTGTTTGTGTTTGAGTTAGCCCTTATCTCTCTATACTGCAGAAAGTTGGAGAACAGAGGAAAGGGAGTTATCTGTCATGAAAGCTAGGGACAGGCATTCAAAAAGCCAGAGTCTGAATTGATTCAATCTTTGCAAGTTAGTCTATCCTGTCTATATTGAACCAATTTGCAAGTCAATAGACATTCATTGTTAACTCTGGAAAAACAGGCACACATCTGCAGTGGCTCAGGCCAGAAGTCAGGGGACACTAGAGCAGCCTTCAGCTGGTGGGAGGGTGGCCAGCCTTGGCAGTAGCCTGGAATGTACTGGCCAGAGAGGGGATTTAATTCCCCCCTCCCTGTCCCACTGGCACAGACCCAAGCCAGGATCTGCCTGGCACTCCCCCCTCACTGCTGCAGTGGTGGGGGTGGGAGTGCAGCCAAACACCAGCTGGCATGGCCCCCTGAGGCAGAGGGGGCAGGAAGGGGCTTTATTCCTCTCTTGGCCCCTACTGTCGCCAGGGATCTGCTAGCCCTGACTGCTGATAGTTCCCTGTGTGGGGTGAACAGTGGGATAAGCCCCTCCTATCTCCTATGCTAGAGGAAGGGGGAATAACCTTCTTCCCTGCCCCTTCGCCTAAGGGACCCTGCTGACCAGCCTCTGGCTGTGCCCCTGCCCCTGTTGCTGGAGCAGCGAGAGGGCAGAGCCCTTGATGGAGGCAGTGCCCCCTGTCATGGTGTCCAGAGAGCACGAGACTCTTCTCAGCACAGGGAGCATGCTTTGGGTGGGGGCAGGAGAGGGGGGTCAGAGCAGTTGCAGATTGCACAGGGCAACCAGTGGCACTAGGGCTCGGAGGGGTGGCCATAACCCCACAACCCTCCTTAGCACCCCTGCCACTCTCCCTACGCAGTCCATAGCAGCTCTCCCTCCCAGTGCACTCCTCCTGCTGGGAAGAGGCTTGTGCTGTGGGACAGCATGACAGAAGCTGCTCCCACCTCACTTCTCCAGGTACAGGGGTGTGAACAAAGGCTGGCCAGCATGGCCCCCCAGTAGGCGAGGGGGCAGGGAGTGTGGTTATTCCCCCCTCCCTCTGGTGCATGGTGAAGGGGGCAGGAGGGTCCTTATCCTGTCACTTGCCCCACATGGAGCAATTGTGGTGGCAGTTGGAGCTGACAGATCCTGGCTGCAGTTCTGCAGGGACAGAGGGGGGAATAACCCCCCCTTCCTGCCCCCTCTGCCTTGAGGAGCCATGCCAGCTGCTGTCTGGCTGTGCTCTTGCCCCTACTGCTGCGGCAGTGAGGGGGGAGTGTCAGGAGACCCTGGCTTGGGTCTGTGCTGGTGAGAGAGGGAGGAGGGAATTAAAGCAGTTCAGTCCAGGCTACTGCCAGGGCTGGCCATGCCCCCACCGCTGGAGCTGCCAGCAGAGAAATGCCTGACAGGTCCGTGCTGGTGGAACAGGAGAGGGGAATAAACTTCTTCCCTGCTCCCCTCCAGGGCCAGCGTTTAGCCAGTCCCCTGCCCCTGCTTGTCCCCGCTCCGGCAGGGAGCAGAATGGCAGAGCCAGTCCTGCTCTGCAGGAGCACAGCACAGCCACACCCAGGGCAGCAGAGCATGCTGAGGGACTGATTTAAGTTAAACCAGGAAGGGGTCTGGGACAGAAATTGCATAAACTGGTCTGAGCTCAGTCAATTAAGTCTGATACTACATTCAGCCAGGTTTATCTCAAACTGGTTTTTGCCATTTTGAAACTGATTTTTATGTGCCACTGAACTTATGTTCTGTTACAGATTTAATCCAATTTCTGGTCACTTAAACAGGTTTATGTGTAATGTCGATCCCCAGCCAAAATGCCATCCTGGGGTATGTTCAGGGTGGGAGCTGCCTCCTGGACACGCTGCTCGTGGCTCCATCCCATGCCCTGCCCCACCCCAGCTGAGCAGCGCCTGCCTCAGCCCCACCGCCTCCCTCACTGTGGGGACCTTGATCTGCTCTCCCCAGATGCCCCTTCCCTCTCCCCACCCCTTCTCCCACATCAGACTTACCAGCCCACTGCTCGTCTCCAAGCTGCCTGGCTGCATCTTGGAATCGGATCAGTATTGGCCAGTATGGCTCCTTAAAAATCATCCATCAGCATTGGGCCGAAAAATCTCTATCAGTGCACCACTAATAATTTCTTCATAGTGGCACAGAGCTTTGTAACTTTGTCTAAAGTTACAGCACATTGGTGAAAGGCATGAATTCTAGTATCTAGGTATTAGTAATACCCAAGCTTCTGAGATTTATCTATTTATTTATTTTGAGAAAACTGCATATATATTAGATACCTGAGTACGTGTGCCTACTTAAAAAACAGCCAAAACAAATCTTGGGCAAAAGAAGTATGAAAATGGATTTCTGAAAATTGTGATTTTTATTGTTTCTTCTCTGCTTGTGTGTGTAAATCTGTAGGAGCCATTATTGATCATATTAAACTGCTTCAGAAATGGCAAGTATTAACTAAAAAATATGGAAGAAATAATCTAGCTTTTGGTCAAACAAATGTAGTTGTTGTATTGATAAAAGAAAAAAACTTTCACTACAGCATAGTGACTAGATTGTGACTCCTTCCTAGTTCTTATGAATGTCATCTCAGTGCCTGTGTATCTGGATGTTACACTAGATTACTTTTAGAGGTGCACTGATGCATCGGTCTGATATCAGACCAGTACCAGTATAAAGAAAACTGGCTGTATTGGATAGTAGCTCGAAGGGGCTGATAATTTGACTGATAAATGCCCATGTGAGGATCACAGCCAGCAGCATGGAGAGCTGCCTCCAACTGGTAAGTCTGGTGTGGTGAAAGGGACGGGGAGAGGAAAGGGGAGTGTGCGGGGGAGAGATCAATGACTCCCGCGGTGAGGAAAGAGTCAGGGGTAGAGGCAGATGCTGCCCAGGCAAGGCAGGGGAAGGAAGGTTGGAGTTGCGTCTCGTTGCAGGGGACAGCTCCCTCTGCTACTTGTACAGGGGTCACGGGTGGGGAGGTGCCCCCCAGATCTGCGCAGGGTAGGGTGGGACAGGCTGCAGCTAGGGCTGCATGGGGCTCTTCTTGGCAGGCTCAGAGTGGGCGCTGGCGGCGCTGGGACAATTCTGCATCCACCCCAAATAGTGCACTCTGTGCCCTGCCTGTACCCGTGGGCTGGAAAGAGCCAGGGCAGCGCTGGGCAGCTGGTGGTGGCAGTGCTGGGAGTGGAGCAGTGGCAACGAAATTTGGGGTGGATGCAGCATCCTCCCAGCACTGGTGGCGCCTGCTCCAAGCCCAGCCCCCGCCGAGAAGAGCCCTGTGCAGCCCGCTCCGCCCCTCAGATCTGGGGGGTACACGGCCTCCCCGTGCCCTCCTGGGATCCAGTCAGTGGTGGGAGCTGCTGCACCCCGCCCAGGCAGCACCTGCCTCTGCCCCTATCCCCTTCCTCACTGCAGGGGACATTGATCTGCCCTTCCACACACCTGTTCCCTCCCCCTTCCACCTCACCAGACTTACCAGCTGGAGGCAGCTGTATTGGAAATCGGATTGGTATCAGCTAGTATGCCTTCTTAAATATCGGCTATCAGTATCAGCCCCAAAAATCTCTATTGGTGCACCCTTGTTACTTTGGTTTGTTTCTGTGTTCAGGGAAGCTATGTGATGTTTCTCAGTGCAATGTCAGTGGCTGCATACACACATTTGCATCATGTAGGACACCTTTCCCAGGTTTGTTTTCCTGTGAAGAAAACAGAGCCTGCAGTGCTAGCACAGTGGTGCAGGACTCCCTAAGCATACAGCCCAGAGAGCTTTGCTGGGGGGTTGTTTTTGTTTTTTAAGTGAACATAGGCAGGGGTCCACTGGGTATGGGAAGGTGGGGGTGGGGGCTGTGCCATACGCAAAAGAGTCCTCAGGGCTTTCCCCTCCCCTTTGCTGTGTTGGAGCCCAGCTAAGGCTGGGCAGAGAGTATTATGCTTGTATGCGTCCTTGCACCTGAGTCCTGCTGGGTGATTAAGACAGGGAACAAGTGAGGTGAACATGCTGCCTAAGTGCTTCAATGCTGGGCTTTCCACCCTGAAGCACTTGGGGGTGGGGGGGGGGAGGTGTTCTGCTCCCTGCTTGGCTAAGACTGAGGCATGCTTTCCCTCCCCTGTGGGAGGGGGAAAAGAAGCAAAGCACACTGGGACTGCGGAAGTGAGTTGTGTATCAGCTGCCTCCACAAAAGTTCTGTCTTCCAAGAGATATTTTCCAGGTAGCCACTTCACTTGGGTTGTTCCTGAATTATTTTTTACCCTGAGTGGCCACTTTTACTCTGGGAGAAAAATTATGAACTTCTGAATACTCGTGGTTTCTCCTGAGAGAATAGGGACTGTCCCTGGAGAAGCTGCAAGCCCAGCAATACCTCCAAAGAATCAAAACACCTTAGTTAGCTGAGGCGTATTTGTATCCATTTTTCAACACTTAGAGTTATGTTAGTTACAGTGACAAACTGAATATTCCTAATATATCCTTTTAAATACTTCATCATTTTTCCTATTTTTCCCCTTCCTGTAGGCTGCACTAAATTTTTCTAAGTACTGTGAACCAGTGGTCAAGGGAGAAGGTAAGTATTTCGTTTTAATGTTAGTGGTCAGTGATAAAGCAGTGGAGCTCAGCTTATGGCTTTTGGGGAGTATGTACTTTTGAACCAATTTCCATTCATTCTCCTAGTCACAGCAGCATCACTTTTGGTGTCTTATGCACACCAAGTGACATTTAGAAGCAAAAGCAGACAAACTAGCTTTTCATCAGTGTTTTGTGAAGATGAATAGGAACTGCTGCCAAGCATGCCCTTCCCCTGTAAAACCTGCTTTCTTTATACAGTTTTACTCCCCTTCTTTTCACCCTCTCTCACAATAATGAAGGGGAAGGAGAAATAAGCCTTCTCCCTCAAGGCTAGGAGGAGGGAGGGAGAACAAAGATTCTCTTAATAGCCAGAGAATATCACAAAATAACCATGTTGCAACATCTTTGCATTGTAATCTAGGGTTTATGCTAATAGAGGCTGATGCTGCATCATGGCAATATAAGTACTTAAGTGTTGGGATGTTGCACAGATTATTTTGTACTTCTGACAATGTTTAGCCATTCAAGGTTGAATTCCTCTGTTCTGTAGGTTAGACACTTGCTTAGTTCACATTAATGGAGTTGATTTTTTGCTTGGTGCAGCAAACGAACGTGATACACGTAGACTCTGGAAAAATATTGAATCTCATTTGAAGAAAGCAATGCAGACTGTTTATCTCCGGGAAGTATCAAGGTAATTGTCCCATCTTTATTTTTAGCAAGCTGCCTTTGAAGAGGCTTGCTTAAAATGTCAAATATGTATCGTGGGAAGTGCTTCTTTCTGCTAGACAAAATCTCTGTTCACTTTAACATATGGGGTTTTTTAAGCCATAAAACACTACAACTGTTGTGTGCCATAAAGGAAACTATTGAGCTAATAATAAATTGATTACTCTGAGGCATGTAAAATTATTAACTAGTCAAAGCAGCAGTAGCAAATGTGGGAGCAGTCTTCCACCAGTGCTCATGCAGAGACGAGCATTCATCATTCCAGAAAGTTCAGCAAAAATAGCTCAGCTTCAGACTTTGTTGAATGGACGTTGCAAAGGAGAGGGCCTTTCATGACGAGATTCTGATAGCAGTTCCTCCTTGATGTAACTAAGATCACACAAGGATTTGGGGTTTTTACTGTGCGAGTTAGTTGTGATTTGCACTCTTCCATCATGCACTATATTCATTTTTGGATGTTTGATTGATCATTTGTATTGACTTTGTTCATATATTTTAATTTAAAGAAAATGAGCATGTCTTTTCAATATATTTATATGTATTCTTCTTAAGCTTGGAAGTCCATCATAACATATACAAGCATAACTGAAAATGCTTTTGTAGGATCTCTCTGTTTCAGGGGTGCTCAACCTTCAGCCTGTGGGCCAGTGCTGCTTACAGAGCCATCTCTTCAGGCCCATGGGCCTTCCCATGGGTCCAGATATTTGTCAGCAAGGGAGCAGTAGGCATTAATACAGCCACCCTCCGCCCTGTCAAATTCCCAAGCCTTGTACACTTGGTGGGATCCAAGCCACGCCCCCTCCCTCTTGCAGGGCTGGGTTGGGGCCAGGCCACACCCTCTTCTTTTGCAGAACTGAGTCGGGGCCAAGTTACACCCCTTTTTCCTGTTGGGGCAGAGCCATGCCCCTTTTTCCCCTGACCTGGAACAGGGCCACTCCCTCTTTTCCTGCCTGTGGGGCCATGACACACCCCCTTTCCTTTGTGGTGGGGTCATGGGCCTGGGTCATACGCCCTTTTCATCCACAGGGCTGGGTCGAAGTCCCTTCCCCCTACAGGGCCAGGCCCCCCTACAGGGCCAAGTCACTCCCCCATCCTGTGGGGCCAGTTGAGGCCCCCTTCCCTCTTTGTGGGTGGTGGACTCAGGCCAGGCTGCCTCCCACCCCCCTCCATGTGGCCAGATGCTTCTGGACTGGAGTCACCACCTGGCCCATGGTGACCAGTGAAAGAAAAAGGTTGAGCACCTCAGCACTTGTTGTTAATGTGTTCAAACCTCAAAATGGTTTAAGGCTATTTAGGAACAAGGGAATAAGGTCTCTAATGCCAGTTTACTGCAACAAGGTTTATAAATCATATCCACTGTAATTGTTCCTCTGCTCCTTTTTATCTTCACTTTTTGTGGCCATGGAGCAAAATCTTCTTTCATGCACAGGATTAAGATTTTTGTCATGGCTTTATAAAGTTTAGTTATTAATAATTAAATGATTTTGGTCAAGTTTTGTTTGTGAGATATACTAGTGACTTTGTCCTTGCAAGGGCCAGGTGCCAAGGAAAAAAAATTCAAGAAGTAACCAAAAAAGATGCAAGCTGAAGACTGCCACATTTTTTGGGTATAGACAGATATTACAATAGTATGGGCATTGAATGATACTAGTATAAGTTGTTATGATGTCACTGTTGTAGCTGCATGCTCTTCCAGCAATACAAGTGTGACAATACAAGTGTGGCAGAACCAGTGCAACCCTTTTTCTTGCTAACAGCTGCTGCCTGCTCCTGAGCAGCAACTTCCCCTTTCTTTTCAAAGCATTAAAAATTAAACATCTGCCCATGGCTTATGATTTGGTGGAGGATAGCCATTCAAAGGTTGTGTGGCCTATAGTAGTTTGCAAGCAGGAATCTATAGCCTTGCTCATAGAGCTGGCTTTGCCAGTAGGTAGGTTCAAAATGGAATTCCCCACTTGGAGTTGGATTTGGGAACAGGCTATAGTAATGGTTTACTGGTATTTTTAAGGATGGAAATAATGAAGAAAAGGGAAGAATTGATTAACCTGATATAAGAATGTATAAATGGGAGTACTGGTAAATGAACTTGGATAAAATGTCAGGCAAAAGACTACCTGTGTGGAGATTTTGAGTGGAAGGGATGGAAGCCCTTTTTACTTTAGTAACTAAAATGAGTTAGCCGGCATACTAGAAAACATACAGTAGAATTCATTTCTGCATTTGTAAAATTGACTGTGCCTAATTTGCTTAAACTCTGATTTCTGTGATTCTACCCTTACTCAAAAGCAGTGTAAGAATCATATTGGACAAATGTATAAACGTATATATGCTCTGATAGTATTCCTTTTCCCATCTTCTTAATATTTCTCTGTCTTGAGAAAGCTGCAATGACTTCTCTTTTATACTTCATTTGGTCCATCTAATACTCTGGCCTCTCCATGGCCTGAGACCTTGTAGTGTCGGAAAGGCTTGTGTGTTGTAGTAATTATCAGGGTTATGTTGCCTGGAGTCTTACAGTCCTGGCAAGGTCACCTGTGGTGAACAGGCCTGACAGGAGGTTCCAGATAAACCACAGCCCAACCCCTAATCTTCAGTGGTGAATCAGATAGAAGATGATCTCAGGAGCCGTAAAGACGGAAGAAGGGTGCAGCATGATGCGGTCTTCTGTCAACTAAGGGTCTCCCTTGCCATTGGGTCCAGATCTCTACTCGTCAGATTCTTGTGGTTGCTGTTTCCACAGATCACCTTAGATTAAACAAACTCACATGCAAGTTTCTACGACAGGGATTAACATGGTGTCCTGTATCAATCTCCAAAAGCCCTGTGGTGATGGACTAGTGGTGATGGAGGGTAGGACTAGTGAATACAGCAGTTTTCAGCAACAAATCTGCATGATGGCAGTGGCAGCCTAAAGATAGTCTTGCGCCTTGAGATGGGTGCAATTTGGCAGGTGCTGCTGTGACTAAGCAGTCCTATTTGTGATACCCTCTGCTTGCCCCACATGGGGAAGGGGCTAGAAAAGGTACCCTAAACCTAGGCTTTCTTATCTGCTTCTGGATGGGTAACCGCATCCAGTGGTATCACTCTCTGCATTCACAAACATCATAAGAAGATAATGATTTTCACAACATAGAATGTTCACCGTTTGTGAATAACCAACAAACGACCAGAAAGAAGACCTGCCATTGTTTCTAGGGAACTAGCTAGATACCATATTGACATAGCAGCTCTGAGTAAGACCAATTGACTGGATGAGGGTCAGCTGAGGGAAGCGGGTGGAGGTTACAACTTCTGGAAGGGGAACCAGGCCCAAGATCATGGTAGAGGCTTTGCCGCAGCCATTGGAAACTCTGCAGACACGTTGAAGGCATACCTCAAGTAAACAAATACAGACATCAAGAGGTGAGAGGAGCTGGCTGCCAACTGACTAGTTGTACCACAAGTTCAAACAAGCAGCTGTCTGTTTTGAGGTAAGAGGTCTTGCCCTTGAAGTGAAAGAGAAAGTGAAGGAAGGAAATGGAAAGCGATCCCAACCCACAGCCTACTCTCCCCTGTAGGAAGACCTGCAACTTCTGCAGATAGGGCTGTGGCTCAAGGATTTGGACTCTTGGGTCACCTCAGGTCCCATCAGTGAGCTGTGGTAGAGACCATCCTCAGATTGAAGGATAGCTGCTACCAGCAACTGTTACTCCGGCAACCAAAGCTAGGCATGGAATATAGAACTTTGCTAAATGTCTTGCAAGAATATTCTCTCCTTTTTAAAGGGGAAATGATTTTGTTACATATGAAGAAGGCAGCCTGGAAAATGGGGCACTTTTTGTTTGCTACAAAAATTATTTATACCAGTTGTTGATTTTTGTGATGTGCTAGTCAGGATCTTTCTAACTTCTTAAAACTTGCAGTTGTCCAGTCTAATTATGTTGATACCATAATATTGATACAAACAAATAACCACACGGAATTACTTCAGACACTTAAGCTACTATTTCATGTTCACCATTTTAATTTATTATAAGGTTTGAAATTTGTGGGTTTTAGCTTTAGGCTTTTCTTTCTGTATATCTGTAAATTAATTGTCAGGAAAATTCAAACAAATACGATATTTTCTTAGGTGACACTATTGTAATTACTGTGAATCTTCCTTTTTATCATTGCAAGTTAATTATAAAAACAGAACCTGGTTTACTATTCAGTTTACTATGTAAAACAAGATGATCCAGGAGTACTTCTTTGCTAGTAAAACACATTGGATAAACACTTTGCTGCCTTGTAATGTAGCTAATTAATTATTAATTTTATCTGACTAATATCTCAGCTGTTATTAAACGTCTGTTATAATATTTTATGGATCAAAAGTTATGAACGCTATTATGAGGTTATGGAATCTCTATCAAAGGAGATTTTTAAGTGCAAAGATTTCGGATAGTTTAGGTAGGCATGTCACTGCATTGAACAGAAGGTTCAACGACATGACTTCCTGAGATGATTTCCAGTTCTGTTTTTCTGATTTTGGGTAAACAGTCTATTAGATATTGCATTGTAATTGGGTGAACTTTCATAAAGTTCTTAAAAATCAACTCTGTTAAAGCTACTAGGGTTTTTCATTCAAAATGTATTGACAGGTGGAAACAATACATTGCATATATTGGTCATTATTGCTTGTTAAGTTGCAGAGTTTTGAAGAGGGAGATGTTTTAGTATAATCTTAGAGCTAGACAAAGGGGAAACCACAGTTTGCTTATTGATATTTGCATTTCCACTGGCAGAATATTTAAACTTGATGCACTCTAAAATTATTCATTCAGAAATGAGTAGCATTTTGTTTTCTATATATGCTTCCTAATTTAGTGATGTATTTATAGCACTGTTTTTCCTATTTTGTCACCTGTGTAAGATAAATTCAATCACTGAGCTACTAAAAGCATCAGTATTGTAGATGTTCAAATCTGTATTGCTTTTGGCATGCAAAGGGGTATGGATACTTATTTGCTGGTCGGAGTTAGATGATGCAATTCTCTGTATAGAGAAAATTACATGTAAGATAACCAGTCTGAAGTCAACTTTATGCAGAAGCACATAATTTACAAGTGTTTGCTTTTATTTTTCTCAAAGAAGAATTAATTTTAATAATTGAGACTCAGTAAATGCATAGTTTTCACTAAATATGTGATTTGGAGTCTGAACAGTACTTTTATGTTGTCTGTCTGGCAGCTCTCAGTGGGAGAGACTACAACAGGATGATGGAGAACCTGGACAAGTAAAAGGTATCAACTAGATGTAGTCACTCTCTGTAATAAGTATAAGGTAAAATATGCTGTCTAGAACAAACTGGTTGCTGGTACTCTATGAACACTTAAATGGTGTGATTTGGCTAAGGCTCAGGTATTTTCTTCATTGGTGTAAGATTTTCTTGGATCTTGAGATATGAAGAACAAGCTCCACTGAACCACTTCTCCTGTGTGCTTGTGGGTAGGGAACAGACTGATCTCTAGCTGATACTTGATGCCAATCAGTTGAACTGCCTGGGTATGATGGGAAAGTATGTTGTCCCTGGCAACAGCCTGACAGTGCATGCCTCAACAAAACAGAGTCCCAGTTTGTGGATAAGAGAGGCATCTGAATCACAGAAGTCACAGTTTGATTCCTATATCTAGAACTTCTGGAGCCTTGCAGCTTTGTGTTACTGGCTCTTATTGAAAACTTTAAGGCGAATCTTAATTTACTGGTTATCCTGCAGTTATACTTTAGACAGGGTAGCTTAATTATTTTGGGCACTGGACTCAATGGTTTGGGAAGCCCCTTTGAGTCCTTATGTTCTTTGAAATGGCTCTCTGTCATTTAGCAGTGGCTGCTGCCCATTTTAAAATTTTGGAACCATCTTTTCCCCTTAGTCACCATCACAGTAAGAATTTTCTTTAAATAATAAGATAAATATATCTATTGAAGTTGTCCATTATGATAGTCTGCATTTGATTGGAATGCCATACCTTTGTTTTTTAAAACAAATATCTGTCCAAGGGAATTGCAATCATAGGATTATTACAGAACCTAGAATTTCTTGCAGCTGACTAGTACATTTACTCCTCATAACCTAAGCTTGTGGCAGACATTACATTTATTATGTAATGAACATGTTAATTTCACAATAAAATGTTACATGCTAAATTTTCAAGCAGTTTATCACATGATAAAAACAGCAAACCTGGGATGGGGGTAGTATCATTCTCATTCACCCCCTGGATTCCAGGGCTCTGCTGACAAGCTGGTGAGCTCAGAGAGCTCACTGTACATGCACTGTGCAGCCAATGGGGGGTGGTGGGCAACTGCACCACCTTCACCACTCCTGGAAAGTGGATCTGCACATCTTCTAGCTGGCAAGTGCCAGCAATGTAAGTTCACATTCCACTTTTATGCCTCCAGACAGTGACCATGCCTTTTGAAAATCAAGCCACACATTTCATGTAATGTTTCCAGTGCAAAACAAAATTTCCCCATCACACAATGAAATTTACCCATCACACAATGAAAATAATGTCTGCTAGGGACCTAATAAAAGAGAGTTTTTTTCCAAAATGTGTTTCAAGATCTTTTAAACTTGTACGGTAGGGAAAGTGGTTTTGTTGGTAAATAGCATGTCTGATACTAGTATTATGCTTAAAAAGTAATTAATTGTAATAAATTGTACTGTGGATATAATTAAGCAAACAGTTCAGTGCATAATACTAATCTCAGCAGGTTGGAAAGATGGAGTAGAAACACAGGCATTTCCAGATTAAACTAAATCATGTACAAGCAGGAATTTCTTTCATCTTGGATTGCATTTTGTAATTGAAATTTAGTACAAATAAAACAGCTACTTGGCTGTAAGTGAAAGCTGAAAATGTACTGCTCTCTCATGACTACCTAGAAGGAAATTGTCAATTACAGTTTGATGATTCTCTTTATTGTAGTGAGGGCTCTGAGTTTTATTTTAATTTTAAAAATTTTTTTTTATATTTACTATTTTATCAGGATTTGAGCATTGACAGGCATGCTTAGTGCTGTACAGATCCCAGAAGATGTACATATCATAGGGCAAAGAACAACCTAAGTGGAAACACAAAACAGAAATCACAAAATAGACCCTTTGGGAAACTCCTCAGACAGCTCTGCTCAGACAGCTGAGAAAGTAGGGTATCTTAATGGTGCTAATTGCATGCATTTTAAATAAAGAAGCAGTGCAATGGCTGGGAAAAATCTGAAAGAAAAACCAGGAAAGTGAATGAATGGTGGGGGGGACCCTAGTCTTGAATACTCTGTTGCATATATGTGAAGGTTAAATATTAAAGTTGAATGTGTAGCAGATGAGAAAATTAATCATGCTGAAAGAGCTTTGGAAACCCTTACCTTCAGCTATAAATTAAATATAAAAATGACAGCCAGAGGCAGAGCTGCAACTAAGAAACACTCATCATATCATGGGGACTTGCTTTGTGTTTACAGGTGCTCTTTGGCTCTCCCATTTAGAATAGCTCATTGTTGAGCTGGTCCCTGACCAAATGTAGAACAGCGTAAAGGTCAAATCTCAGTTGCAAAGGCGTCAGCATTGCAAATATATTTGAAGGCAGTTTTACCTTATTTGTCCTTGCCAGCTTACCAAACTACTTTGGTTTAGAAAAGATAAAGTTTTAAAATGCGAGGTTTGGTTTAAACCAGTTCAGCAAATAAAAATCCCAGCACAGTGGAGTCTAGTTCACTGATGAACTCTCCCTTCTCATGGAAACAGTTCACCAGCAAACTCAGAGGGCTGGTCTTAATGAATGGGCACCTATTCAAATGCGCCCCCACCAGTAGGATTTTTGTAAATATTCAAACTCTGCTGTTCTAAGGGATTGGAGTGTGCAGAGAAGAGGAACGTGACCAGGTAAATATGCCTGAGAACAAGAATGAAGCAGAGTGGTTTAAATTAAGGCTCATCAGGTTTAGAATGGTTCTTCAGTGACACTTAATCTGTTTGTTTTGTTTGTAGGACTTTCTGCACATACTCATGTAGAACTTCCTTACTACTCCAAATTCCTACTTATAGCTGCTTACCTTGCTTCCTACAACCCTTCTCGGTCAGATAAAAGATTCTTCCTTAAGGTAACTCCTATATTTTTTTACTGGATTATATTGGACTCGGGCCTATTTTGTCACCCAGTTCAGAGTTCTTTTGAATTTATGTTTCCAAATCTGTTTTGTATGTAATAGTTGATTTGATCTGAAGTGTGTTTTTGGTTTACAAGCCATGATAATTCACAATTAGTCATATTAACATTTAATGGGAATTTAAGACATGCATAATCATTATATAGTACCACTGTTGCACAAAGGAAGAGAGGAGGGGATTGAAATCATGATCCAGTGATTGGGCGTTTATGCCTTTCATATATTTTATTAGTTTAAAGAATTTTTTTAGAGCTCTGTAAATATATAATTACTGGAGCCAAAGAAGGGAAAATTGGGGACATTCAGAGCTAGCCATATAACTAGATATGAGCTACCTAATTCTTTAAGGGAGGAGTGTTAAACTCGTCTAGCGCCACAGGCCAGATGATTGGCATGGGGCTGATCTGCAGGTGAGATCAGACTGGCCCCACATACCAGATACAGCTCATGCCCTGGAACAGCTGGAGTGGGCAGCACATGCAGTGCAACTTCGCTTTGGCTGCTCCAGGGCTGTGCTTGTATGTATGGCTGCTCTACCATTCCAGGATGTATGCTTGAGGGGGTCCTGCATGTGGCTTGGTCCCAGAGCCCCAGAGTAGCTGCTGAGTGCTGTACCTGGTGGCTGCTCGACCACTCCCAGATGTGAGCTGGAGGGGCATCTAGTGCAGGGGCAGGCAATTATTTCGGGTGGAGGGCTGCTTGATGAGTTTTGGCAAGCTGTCGAGGGCCGCATGGGTAGCCCCACTCCTTTGTTGCCATCTTGGGACTGGAAGTCTTGCCCCCTGACCTTTGTCACTGGAAGTCCCCATCTGGAGCAGCACATGGCTGAAGCTGGCTTCCCAAATGCTGCTGGGGACAGGAGGAGCCTGTCCGGGTCTGCACCAGCCAGCAAAAGTGGCAGTGGAGCCGTGTACTGCTCGGGACTGACCGGCACAGGTAGGGGAGAAATACAGCTTGAGCCCCTGCTGCTCCATCTCGGCTCATCCTGTCCCAAGTGGCACACAGCTCCACTGCCACCTCTCCCCCCTGGTGCTGACTCGGCCAGAGCTGCGGCCCAGCTGCTGCTTCCCCTCCCCAGTGCTGGCCCAGCCTGGCGCTGCATGGCCCAAGCGATATGGCACAGCATGGGGAAAGCCTGCCCAGGAGCTGCTTTCCTGTGCTTACCTGCAGGGCAGAGCTCTTTCTAGTCCCGTGCAGCAAAGCAGAAGGTGGCCCACAGTTTCCCTTCACTGGTGCCAGCCCCCCCACCCCTCTCAAGCTGCAAATGTGGCCTGAGCTGGGGC
>JAGPOW010001296.1:120021472-120034879 GCA_030014935.1 Caiman crocodilus
GTGAGGTCAGCTGGGTCAGGCTGAGGTCCAGGTTCGTTGCCTTGCAACCAGAACCCAAGGAAACAGCCTGAGGTGCTGCACCCGGCAGCTGGTGCCTCCAGAGGCTTTTAGAGAAGCAACCACCATTACATGGGTTTTGAAGGGGTTCCACAGGGCGGAGGGAAGTGCTTGGTAGGCCAGATCTGGCCCGTGGGCCGTATTTTGCCTGCCCCGATCTAGTGCATCCCGCATGTTGCCTCTGGGTCGACTGAGACTTGCAGGCAGCACTGAGGGTTGGTTGGTAGGGCTGCAAGGGCTAGATCCAGTCCACAGGCTCTCTTTGACACCCTGCCAAGAGATATTCCATTGAAAAAAATTGTCGTGTGAAAAAATAATGATTTTAGTGCTATAATTGTCAGTTTTTCTCCTGGTTAACTTCAGATCTTGAGGATATGGGAAAGCCAGCAAGAAATATGTTAAAAATAATTTTATTTATATATGCAAAAAAAGCCATTTCTTTCACCTCCCAGACCCCTTTGCGCTCATGTGTTTGTTCCCTTCATTGAATCATTTCTGACAATTTACACCAATCTTGCAATTTCTGTATTTGCTTACACCGCTGCACCTTAGTGCAGTAAAATACAGAGCAGGACCTGAATTTATAAGGTCTTTTGGAGTGGATCATGTATTAAACTTGACAGCTTTTTAAATCAGTTGATTGGGTTAAATATTTTGCCAAGACTTACTAAAGCATGAAAAAAATGGCAATTCCTGTCACAAGTATCACCGGAGAATAATTAGCACTTAATCAGGTGCTAAGGCAAAATTCACAAGTTAGCTGCATCTCAAAATCCAACTAGACCAGCAGTTCTGAAAAAGCATTCAATTTTTGTCTCTCTGAGTCATGGAAGTTGTAAAAATAAAATACACTTTTACTGGAATTATAATGACATTCAGGGTGGATTTTAAGTTGGAAATTTTCTTTTGAAGTTATTAGCCAAGCTTGCATAAACATTAAAATAGGTGTGAACAAAGCATAAGAACATAACATTAAAAAATGCCATTTCCTGGGTCAAACTATAGGTCCGTTTAGCCTAGTGTCCTCTCTCTCAGTGGTGCAGGGTGGATGCTGAGGGGTAGGGTGAACAGCACATGTCTAAAATTCTCCATGTCCTGTTCCATGTAGCTTCTAGCATTAAAAAATATAGGTAGTTCCGATTCAGAGGCTGCACCCCTGTCTCCATCGTATTCACTATCTAGTGATGGACGTTTCCTCCAACAATTCTGAGCTAGGTTAGGCTAACAGCCTTTGCAAGCTTTTGTGGCAATGAATTCTACAACTTAATTACACACTGTGTGTAAAAGGAACAACAAAATGCCATAGTCATTCAAATCCAAATGAGGTAGCCCCAACTCCAGGTCAGAGCCTCAGCTCCTGCTCCTACTACTGCTTGCCCTCTGTTGTAGCTCCAGCTTCATCCTGGGGCCTGGAGCACTTGGTTGCTCGAGCCTGCACCTGGCCTTGTTACAGCAGAAGCAGTGGCAACAGCTCCAGCTCTGACCTCCAGTCCAGGGCTAGGGCCAGATCTGGCACAGCTGCAGTCACTGCTGTGTTGCTTGGAGGGCACTTGGAGTGACAGTGTGCACCGTGTCTGGGGCCAGAAATGGAGGAGGAAGGGAGGGGAAAAGGTTCTAGAGGCTGCACAGGCTCGGGAGGGATCAAGTTGGGGGTGGGCAGACAGCATGGGGTGGGCAAAGAGCAGGTGTCAGGCTACTAGACTCCCCCACCACTTGCCTTCTTGCCACTGCTTGCTCCATTGCACTGGTGGAGGGGACAAATTGAAGATGGCCGTTGGATAATTAGATTCCATACATGAAAAATTATAACAATTTTATACATTTTTCATGTATAGAACCTAATTATTGGGGGGGGTTGTCTTACACTCAGAATCATCTTGGATTCAGGTAAATGTGGCATTTTATGTCCCCAATTCAGGACTTGTGAGGAGGAATAATAAATCCCTGTTTACTTTCTCTGCACAATTTAATATTTTATAAACCTCTATAATGTTTTCTCTGAAGAGTTTCTTTTCTAATCTGAAAAGTTCTAGTCTATTTAGTCTCTCCTTGTATGGAAACTCCTCCAGTCCCTTGATCATCCTTGTTGTTCTTCTTTGTATCTTTTTTAGTTCTCCTGAAACCTTTTTGAGATATGGGACCAAAATTACATGCAGTATTCAAAGTGTGGATGGGCCATAGAGTTATAAAGGGGCATAATGATAGTTTTTGCTTGTTTATAATTTCCTTCTTAATAATTCCTAACGTATTATTTCCTTTTTTGACTTCTACTGAATACTGACATGATGTTTTAGCAAACAGTCTATAGTGATAAAAGGAGAGTTGTTCAGCCCCTAACCTAAAGATGGCCGTGGTTCCATTTATAAAATAGTTACCCCTATTGAGAAACAGTAGGTAATGTGGGAGGCAGAATGCTGACAAACTGTTAAAACACCAAAATAATAAATCTGTGATGTCAAGAAGCAAATAAAAAACTCAAGTGGAGTATACCAGCTTAAGTGAAAAACATTAAATCGTTTCTCAAAGGTCCTTTATTAAGAAAAGAAATGATCAGAAGTGAGAATTATTTCATAATCTGCAAATGATTTTCTGTAAGAAGAGCGTATGCTTGGTTTTTTTATACTTATGCTAAGAAGGCTGCCTACCTGTCAACTAATATATAAGTACATCATAGAAAAGACTTGAGCATCACAGGTGCAGCATGTAACCTGCCACTATCAAGTCAGGTAGCTTAGAAGCTCACCTTCTCGATTCTCCTTCAAGCCCTTGTTTTCAAATATAAAGCTTACTTTGTCCATATATGACCTACCACATAAGTCATTGTCTGAATATAAAGTTGTATTGTCAAATTACTTAAAAAAGACTCTTAAAACATTATAACACTCTATTTAGTAATCAATCAAAAACAGCTATAAAAACTCTAAAATGGATAGGTATTCAGGTCCAAAAATCCCAAATATAAGCTTCTACATATACACTTTTTATCAGGAAAAGAGGATTACCCTTTCAATGATTTTTCATTCACTGTGCAGAGTAATAAGCCATCCCTTATGAAGAAAAACTCTTTTGGTGCTGTGTTCTGAAAAATAACACATGATCATATAAGTAAAGACTGATTGACATCTCAATTTCTTTTGAGATGCAAACCACCTCCTAGCTTGTGGGATTGTTTAGTTTTTCTCCATTCTCTCCTTAATTGTTCTGATCTCTTGTTCAGTGGGTTCTCCTCCTTCTCTTAATCCACTTTGAGAAGAAATTCCAAAGGACTCTGACTGTCCATGCTCTTCCTTTCCACTGTTAGTCTATACAGTTTTCTTACCTGTTCAGCTCCAGTTTTTTACTTCTCTACTTCTCAGTTGTCCTTCAAATTCTGCATCTTGATCTTCCTTTGACACAGTATTGCTTAATTTCACAGGTGTGCTGCTGTCAAAACCCATCAAAACTGAGTGAACTTTAGAAGTAAATGACCTGCAAGTGGGATGCATATAAATTCCAGTGGCAGCCATTTTCCTTACTAATGTTTGGAAGGAGGAAGAGGGCTAAAAATGAAGCACACTTCTGTCCTTTCCTTGAGTTGAGCTGGAATGGAGAGTGAACGACACATGGGGGGCTTATTTAAATATCCATGGGAGTCTCGCTGCATTTTCGGATTACTCTTTAATTCTTTTCTGATTTAAATGTGTATATTTTCTCTGATAAATCAGTTTAGAAAAATAGTAACCCTACAGGTTACCTGCAGGGTGAATGTTGTCACTCACTCTTCAGACAGTGTGGATTTGATGAACCAAGTCACATCATGATTACATTGCAATGTTATAGTAAGCAGTCAGGCAACCCCTCTCTTAGTGCTCTTAATTGGTTCCTGAAAAACCGAGCATTAAGTGAAATACACATTAAGCAAAACCAAAAGTATTTGATGACCCAAGATGGCAATTGCAGTTGTTTTTAATGACCCAAGATGATGACCGCAAGCATTATAATGAAACTTGCTGAGCACTAATTGAAAGTGGGTAGCAATTTCAAATGAGCGTTATAGCAAAATAGCACCAAGCGAAACAGCATTAATCAGGGTAAATGTATATTACTACTAAGAGCAAATGGAATTGGGGCATGAAGAGAAGGCAAACCTATAGTAATTGCACAGGTTGCAAAATTTTATGTTACGTAGTTTTTTTTTCTCATCCTTTTATAGTTCTGCAGTGTTACTATAGCTTCTTGCTATGTCGTATTCACTCAAAATTTGCTTTTTCATTTACAGCATCATGGGAAAATGAAAAAGACATCATTTCTGAAAAAACATGAAAAGGTATTTATTCAGCTTTCAATTCCTAAGTCAGTTTCTTTTGTGATATTGTCTGTATACCACATTTTTCCACATACAGCATGCACTGTGAGGTATCATAGTGGTTTGACTTACTAAGAACTAACAATATGACCCTTTGGGTTTAGGAAGTCAGAAGTCCCTAGTTTCATCACCCTTAAAAAAATTCTACTTTTTTCTACATACAGTGGTACCTCGGTACTCGACTGCTTTAAAACTTGTCGAATTTGGTACTCGACGCATGTCGACGCGAAAATGTTGTCCCAGTACTCGTCCTTTGCTTGGTACTCGATGCGCAAACGGGAACTTGTTGTCGCTGCCCGGGCCCGTGCTCCCTCTCGCGGGGAGAGCTGTTTGTTTGGTACTTGTCGTTTTTGGTACTCGTTGCGCCTCCCGGAACCAATTAACGACGAGTACCGAGGTACCACTGTACAAAAGCAAGAAGCCACAATCCTCAAATCTGGGGCCTAAATTTGTTACTCAAATCCATATTTGGTTATATAAATAAGCCAGCCCTTAGTATGTAAGCTAATTTTTCAGAAGGGCCAGCTATTATCCATAAAAGCAGCAAGTGCTAACTAGTTCTGAGAACCAGGCGACTTTAATGTTGATACCTAATATGGATTTAGGACTCCAAGTTTAGACACCCAGGTTTTAAAATTTTGTCATCTTTCTGTTGTGTGCATGGACAATTTACATGTCTTAATAATATGTATAATAATTCCATAAGGGCAAAGAATTAGTAGAATCATGACTAAACCCTTTCTTTATATATAAAGTTGCAGTTCTAGTGATTTCAGTGGAGCTGGACAAGTTTAAAATAGCAGAAAATGTGATCCTCGGCTGAATAGTAAACATGTATAAATCGATATAAAAGGAATATATAATGCACATAATTTCACTTCAGTCTATCTGGAACAATGAAAATGTTAAGATGTGTGTACAAACATCAGTACAGTGTTATAAATGCTTAACTCTCAGAAGCAAGTTTCTTATAGTTGCAGACCACCTGTATGTCTTGCTTCTGACTTATAGATTCCAGGAGACTTTAAAAGAGTCTAATTATTTTCAGAACTGTTACCTACCCTGAGATGTACCCACATATCAGTTTTGACCACAAGTCCCGTTAGAAAGAAAGGAGAACAGGAATTAATAAATACTGTATCATAGCTCAAAGCTTTCTTTGTTTCCTCCAGCTGTTAAAGGGAGCTTTTTCTTTCTTCTGTAAGCAGTAAGGTCTCTGATTTGACTAGTAAGATGGAAAGAGGCAGAAACAGAAGTGGAAAACCAAAGAGATTTAACAGTGGGACACAGATCTTTTGGTCACTGTTTTGGACAAGATATTGGCTAGGGGCTCTACTCTCACCACTGAACTGATGGTTTATTTGAAATGGGTTGAGGCATCACTCTAGTCCATAGTACTTGCATTTAACAACAACAGTGATTATCATTTTTCACTGCTGCCCACCTATGATGAATGGCTTTCATATAAATTGAGGACTCTCTTTCTGCTGTATGTACAGACATTCAAAAAGCCCAAGCCTGAGTCAGTTCAGTCTTTGCAGGTTAATCTAAAGTGTATAGAAGCAAGTGAATAGACATTCACTTTTGATTCTGGAAATGCAGCCACATACCTGTGTGGCTCAGGCCAGAAGCTGGGGTACACTACAGCAAGCCCTTTCTTCCCTTCGGCAGTGGCCGGAAGGCTGGAGGAAAGCTGGGAGAGAATGCCTCCAGGGTTTTTCCCTCCTCCCTGCTCAAGCTGAGGGGGAGAGGCTTGGCCAGGCTCCAGCACTCCACTGAGTACGATTGTGGAGGAGTTTAAACTCCAGCCCTGGCCTGCATAGTCCCCAGCTGTGGTGTGCCTGGAGGGGGAGGGAGGAAGCAGCTTCTATTAGGCTTTTCCCCACTTGCCCCTTGAGTGGCAGGGGCAGGGGTGGCACCCTGTGGCGGAGAGGGGTTTAAACCCTCTTCCCTTCCCTTTCCCGCTGGTACAGACTCCGGGGGAGGGAGGGGGTCTCCCTGGCAGGGGTGTGGCAGCCCCTGCCAGGCTTTTCCCTGCTCAAGTGTGGAAAGGACTGGGGTCCCATGCTGGTGGGAGAAGGGAGGGAGGGCAGATTAATTCTCCCTCCCTGCCTTCACCTCAGGGGGCCAGTCCAGGGTCTGGCCCTACCCCTTGCTCCCAAGGAGGGAAAAGCCTGGTGTAGGGTCTGTATTCTGGAGCAGTGTTTCCCACTCCTATCCCTTCCTCAGCCAGGTGGAGCAATGATAGTACTCTGGATAGGGAGTGGAGGGGTGGGGCCAACCCTGCTCCACTGGAGCAGACAGCTCAGCCAAGCCCAGCCCAAGGCTGCAAAGCATCCTGGGATGCTGGAGGACTGTGGGTTAACTTAAACCAGGAAGGGGTGTGGGACAGAAGTTCCTTAACTGGTTTGACCTAAATCAGTTAAGTTTGATATTGCATTCAATCAGGTTTATCGTAAAATAGTTTTGGCCATTTTGAAAATGGTTTATGTGCACTGAACTCCTGTTCTGTTACAAATTTAAACTGGTTTCTGATCACTTAAGCTGGTTTATATGTAACTTCTGTCCCTAGCCTATGTAGTTAATTTGCACTTGTTATGATCATGAAATACGTATTGTTAAAAATGAAAGGGAATTTTCTCTTTAGTTATAACGAACCCGTTAAGTCAGCTTTTCCATTATTTTAGGTACCTGTTACAATGTTAAGATTTTAAAATTTTTGGATAGGATCTTGGTGTAGGCCAGTATTTAGCTCCACATGAACCTTCACTTTGCTGGTTTAAGTGGTTGCTCTTAAGGTTTTGCATCATCTAATTTGGAGAATTCAAAATATTTCATTGCACTGTTCCGCATCAATCTCAATTTGAAGCTTATTGGGAACTCTGGAGCTTTCAGAAGTATTTTATGTAATTCCATTTATTAGAATAGAGAAAATACGCTTGCTGTATGGCAGGGGTAGGCAATTATTTTGCCCAGTTTTGGCAAGCTGTTAAGGGCTGCATAAGTAACCCTGCCCCTTGACAGGTGCCCTGTCCCTGGTCATCATCTTGGGACCAGTGTCCCAGGGCCACACCAGCTGGACCTAAAGCAGGTCTTAGACTGGCAGGGATCTATGGAGCTGGGCTGGGGTACACCAGCAGAGAGAGGCGGGGGAGCTGGCCCGGCTCCATAGAGCCCCTGTTAGCCGGGACCCTGTACCCCTGCCGCCCTGCTCTGGACCCTGCTGGCACTGGCCCTGGGACACTGGTGCAGGCCCCATGTTCCCGCTGGCTCCCGTACCTGCTTACTCCCAGTGTCTCCTAGCCCCGTGGTATAAGCGGGGGGCAGCATACAGCCCTGACTCCCTGCTTGCCAGCAGGGAAGGAGCTGATGTGGAGCATGGGGAAAAGCATCCACTCAGTGCTCCCTGCTGCAGCTGGTCACAGCCCTCATGGGGCTGTCCTGAGCGGGCACAGGCAGCCCTGTGCGAGCTCCGAGTGGCTGCAGTGTAGGGCCTCAGCCAGAGGGTAGGGGAAGGGCTTCTCCCCCCCTCCCACTTCCCCTCCCCTCCACACTCAGCACCAGCTTGTAATCTGCCCCCACTGCCAGCCTGGGCCCCACGTGGCTCTGGGCTTGCCTGTCAGGGCTGCTCCATGGTGGCGGCAGCAGCTGCAGCCCTCCCCGCTTGCATGCTGGGCAGTGTTTGCTGCTGCTGCCCACTCAGAGCTCACACGCTAGGTAGCCCAGAGGTGACGGTGGCAGACACTGCCCGGCATGGCAGGTGGTGGGGCCACAGTTGCTGCTGTCTCATGCAGCCTTGACGGGCAGGTTTGGAGCTGGCGCGGGACCCAGGCTGACAGTGGGGGGCAGATTACAAGTTGGTGCTGAGCATGGGGGTGAAAAGTGGCCCTTTCTGTGCCCGGCGCCCCATGCTGCAGCAGCTTGCAGACCGCGTGGGACTGCCTGTGCCTGCTCAGGACAGCCTTGCTTGGGCTGCAGGCAGCTTCATCAAGGAGCACTGGCCATGGGGCGGGGGAAAGGCTGCTTTTCCCTGCGCTCCTTCCCTGCCCTTCCCCTGCCCCAATCCCCCTTACCTGAGGTTCCCGTGCCGGTGCAGCCACATGGTCCCATTCCAGAAGCCCCTGCTGGAGCTTGACAGGCGACCCCAGAGCCAGACGGGGAGGTGTGCCATAAGCTTGGGTACCTGAGGCAGAGAAGCATTGCAGTCCCGAACTTTCTGTGGAGGAGAGCTCTTGCCAGCGCAGGCAGGCAATGGGATGGAAGCTGTGAGCCAGAGCAGATACTCTTGGGGTTCAGACAGGACTGGGAAGTGGGGAAGAGTCTTCAGTAGCAGCCTGTTGACCCAGAGGCTTTTCCCCTCTTGACCCAGAGGGAGCTTTGACTGTTTTACTTAAAGCAAGCTGCCTTGTATTGTTTTGTGTTACTGGAGGATCGGGTAGTAGCTGGAGGGCAGGCGGGAGGCCACACGAGTACCTAGGAGGTGCTCCAGATTCTGACCCCCAGCAGTGAGGCAGGAGCAGGCCCAAGTTGAGGGCTGGGGCCCCAAACAGAGGGAAATGGGCCAAAGGCTAAACCAAGTTGAGGCTCAGAAGCCAGACCTTAGGAAGTGAAGTGTGGATATAGTGTATATAGACTACAGCAAACTTTTTGACACAGTCCCTCACAACCTGTTCTTAAACAAATTGGGCTGGGTAATACATGGTGCTGATAGATAACTGGCTCATCAGCAGCAAGCAAAGGGTCCATGTCAGAATGGCAAGAGGTTTCAGTGGAGTCCTACAGGGATCTGTTCTGGGCCTGGAGTTGTTCAATGTGTTTATTAACGATTTAGATGAAAGCTTCTTGATCAAGTTAGCAGATGACATGAAATAGGGAAGGATTGTGAATACAATGGGGGATGTGAGTGCAATTCAGAAGGATATAAAAAGATTAGAAAGTTGGACTGGAGCTAACAAAATAAAGTTCAATGTAGAGAAATGCAAGGATCTGCACGTTGGGAGGAATAATTAAAAACTCAAATAAAAAATGAGGAACATCTGGCTGGATGGTAGCATTATGGGAAAGGACCCCGGGAGTCTTGGTAGACCACAGACTCAATATGAGTCTGCAGTGTAATGCACCTTCACGGAAGATGAAAGCAGTTTTGGGCTGCATCAATAGAGGCAATAGGTGCAGAACGTGGGAGGTAATAGTGCCTCTCCTTGGCACTGATTACGTCTTGTCTGGGGTATTGTGTGTAGTTCTGGGCTCCACATTTTTAAAAGGATGTGGGGAAGGTAGAGAGGATTCAGAGACAGGCAACAAAGATTATGAAAGACTTGGAAGGTGAGTCGTATGAGCAGAGGCTGAAAGAGTTAAGCTTCTTCAGCTTGCAGAACAGGCTTAAGAGGGGACATGATATCAGTCTTCAAATATCTGAAGGGCTGCCATAAAAAAGAGGGAAAGCACCTTTTCTTTCTTGCTGCATAAAGAAGGACGTGGACCAGTGACTTGAAGTTCCAGCCGAGTAAGTTCTGGATGGCCAATCTAAAAAGCTTTTTCACTGTGAGTGTTTTACTGTGGGTATTTTCCAAGCTTCTGGTCTTTGCTGGTTGCTCCCCCTTCCTTCTGTATGTGTCAGGGTGCTTTTAAGCCTCTCCTGAAGCATTGGGTGTTGGCTCAAGGTAAGGCTGGGGACTTCAACTGGGGTGTGCCAATTATCCTGATAGGAATGTAGCCAGAGGTTCCTCGCTGCTCCCCTCAGGGTTAGACTGATTACCATATTTGGGGTTAGTTAGGAGTTTTACCCCATCGTCAGATTGGTAAATAGTGTGGTAGTTTTTGCCTTCCTTGGTAGTGGAGGTATGACCCTCTGCCTAGGACCTCTTGAGCATATAATGACAACATCATTGGGCTCAAAAGCTAGTAATCAGTGGCTTCATGTCTAGTTGGCAGTTGGTAACAAATGGAGTGTCCCAGGTGTCAGTCCTGGGGCCAGTTTTGTTCAATACCTTCATCAGCAGCCTGGCAGAAGGGATGAAGTGCACGCTTCGCAAGTTTGCAAGTGACACCAAGCTGGATGGAGCAGTAAACACGCTGGAGGGAAGGACTAGGATTCAGAGAGAACATCACAAATTGGAGGATTGAACTAATAGAAAACTTATGAGGTTCAATAAGGAGAACTGAAAAGTCCTGCACTTAGGTTGGAACAATCCTATGCACTAGTACAGGCTGAGGAATGACTGGCTAAACAGCAGCTATGCAGAAAAAGGCCAGGGGTTACAGTGGACAGTAAGTTGAATATGAGCCAGTAGTGTGCTCTTGTTGCAAAGAAGACTAACAGCATACTGGGCTGCATTAGTAGGAGTGTTGCCAGCAGATCGAGGGAGGTGAATCTTCCCCTCTATTCAGCACTGGTGAGGCCACATTGGGAGCGCTGTGTCTAGTTTTGTGCCTTCTAATTCAGGAAGGTTGTAGATGAATTGGAGAGAGTCCAGATGAAGGTAACAAAAATGGTAAGGGGGCTGGCAGACATGATTTATGAGGAGAGGTGAGGAAACTGGTCTTATTTAATCTAGAGAAGAGAAGACTGAGGTGGGATTTAATAGCAGCTTTCAACTACCTTAAAGTTGGTTCCAAAGAAGATGGAGCTGGACTGTCTGCAGTGGTGGCAGATGACAGAACAAGGAGCAATGGTCTCAAGTTGCAGCAAAGGAAGTTTAGTTTAGATATCAGGAAAAACTTTTTTACCAGGAGGGTAATAAAGCACTGGAGCAGGGTTACCCAGAGCAATGGGGTGGGTGAGTGAGACATGCTGGTGGTGTGCCCTCTGTCCAGGCTGGCCTCAGGTCCGTCCTGCCCCTCCCTCCCCCCCATCCCCCAGGACTTTTTGCTGCTCTGAAATCCCTCCTGTAGTTATTTCTCCTGTGGCTCTTCATTTCCAGGCATCATTGATTGGTTTCCCCGTGGTTGTCATATTATCCACATTCTGTTCTATCAGCATATTCCTTTGTTCAAACAAACCCATCACATGTATACATCTTAATTTGGGCATGTCTGGCTCCTAATTTGGTCTCTTCACCAAAATCAGAAATCTTAGGGTTTGGCAGCTGGGCACTGTGACCTGGTGCCGACATGGCAAGCCTATCTTTTGTTATGGATTTTCAGATAATTTCCCAGCCTGTTTGTTGGCCTCAGACATGGTGTCTGTCTTGCAGGCTGAAACTGTGAAACTTTGCCACAAACAGGCTTTTAGAAACCAGTTAACCCTTGCCATTCCCCTGGACCATTGTTCTAATGCAACATTTACCTACAAGACAATTCATAGATTCATAGATTTCATAGACATTAGGCCTGCAAGGGACCTCAGAAGATCATCGAGTCCAGCCCCCTGCCCCAGGGGCAGGAAGTCAGCTAGGGTCATAGGATCCCAGCAAGATGAGCATCCAATTTACTCTTGAAGGTATTCAATGTAGTTGCTTGAACCACCTCTGATAGCAGGCTATTCCAGACCTTGGGGGCTTGGACAGTAAAGAAATTCTTCCTTATATCCAGCCTGAAATGCTCTTGCAGTAGTTTATAACCGTTCAATCTCGTCATCCCTTGGGGCACTCTGGGGAGCAAACATGCCCCCAGATACTGGTGGTCACCACTGATAAACTTATAGGTGGCCATCAGATCACCCATGGGTCTGCGCTTTTCTAGGCTAAGGAGCCCCATAGCTCTCAGCCTGTTGTAAGGTCTGTTTTCCTGACCTCTTATCATGTGTGTGGCTCTTCTCTGGACTCTCTCAAGCTTCTCCACATCCTTTTTGAATTGTGGACCCCAAAACTGGATGCAATATTCCAGCTGTGGCCTCACCAAGGCTAAGTACAAGTGTAGAATGACGTCCCGGGATTTGCTTGAGAAGCATCTATGGATGCAGGCCAGTGTTTTGGTCACTTTACTGGCTGCAGCATCGCACTGAAGACTCATGTTTGTCTTGTGGCCAATCATGACCCCCAAGTCTCTTTCTTTTATAGTGCTAGCCAGTGTAGCACTGCCGAGCCTATAAGGATGCTGCGGGTTTTTCCTCCCAAGGTAGAGAACCTTGCATTTTTCAGTGTTAAACATCATCAGGTTCTCATCCGCCCATTTGGTGAGCCTGTCCAGGTCAGCCTGGATTGCCCTCCTGTTTTCAGGTGTGGATGCTTTGCCCCAAAGTTTGATGTGATTGGCAAACTTGACCAGTCCAATTCTAACTCCAGTGTCCACATCATTAATGAAGATGTTGAAAAATATGGGTCCAATTCCCACCTGGGCAATAGCGATCATCACCTGCTGGGTTTCATTATCTAACACAGGGTGTCTAGGGCTCACACCAAGGCTAAATCCCTTGACTTTAGAAGGGCCAACTTCAATGAGCTTAGGAGACTAGTGGGGGAGGCACTAAGGGCCCAGAAGGTAGAGGAGATGGGAGTCCACGAGGGATGGTTGTACCTTAAGGGGGTGATCCTCCAGGCCCAAAGGATAACAGTCCCTGAGAGAAGCAAGGGGAGTAAGAGTGCTCAGAAACCCCCTTGGCTCAGCAAGGGCATTCAGAAATTCCTGAGGAGTAAAAGGGGGGCGTACAACCAGTGGAAGGGAGGAGCTATCACCAAGGAGTCATACTCCTCCTCGGGCTGGGTGTGTAGGAGGGCCATTAGGAAGGCCAAGGCAGAGATGGAGCTCAGGCTAGCATCCAGGATTAAGGACAACAAAAAGTCATTTTTCAAGTACATTGGGAGCAAGAAGAGGGCACCAGGCAGTGTAGGGCCCCTGCAAGACACAAATGGTAATCTTGTGGCCATGCCAGACAAGAAAGCTGGTATTTTTTAAAGTTTTTTTGCCTCTGTTTTCTTGAACAGGGACCAGGATATCCCACCTACCAGAGGTAGGGACAGTCTTGAGGATAGCTCTATCAAGCCTTCAGTCAGTGCAGATGTAGTTAGGGATCTTCTGGAAGGGCTAGATATTTTTAAATCTGCAGGTCCAGATGCCCTCCACCC
>JAGPOW010001296.1:120034979-120070300 GCA_030014935.1 Caiman crocodilus
ATAGCTCTATCAAGCCTTCAGTCAGTGCAGATGTAGTTAGGGATCTTCTGGAAGGGCTAGATATTTTTAAATCTGCAGGTCCAGATGCCCTCCACCCAAGGCTGTTGAGGGAGGTGGCAGGGGTCATTGCGGAGCCCTTGGCCCAGCTGTATGAGCATTCGTGGTCATCTGGCCAGGTGTCGGGGGATTGGAAACTGGCTAACATGGTCCCAATTTTCAAGAAGGGGAGGAAGGAGGACCCAAGTAACTGTAGGCATATAATCCTCACCTCGGTGAGGATCTTGGAGATCTTGGAGAGAGAGTCATCAAGGAGCACATCTGTGGGGGCCAGCAGGAGAGATCAGGCTCAGGGGCAACCAGCATGGGTTCATCAAAGGCAGGTCCTGCCAGACCAACCTGATTGCCTTTTATGACCAAGTAACTAAATCCTTGGATGACGCCATCACTATGGACGTTGTCTTCCTAGACTTTAAGAAGGCCTTTGACACTGTCTCTCACCCCATCCTCATCCATAAATTAAGTGACTGTGGCATTGATGCCGGATGGGTAAAATATTGGCTGATGGGGCACACCCAGAGAGTAGTGGGGGATGGGTTGTACTCAACCTAGCGAGATGTGAGCAATGGGGGTACTTCAGGGCTCAGTCCTCAGGCCCGCACTGTTTAACATCTTCATCAGTGACTTGGACGAGAGGGTGAAAAGCAAGTTGTCCAGATTTGCTGATAACACTAAGATGTGGGGCAAGGTGGACAAATTTGAAGGGAGAGAGAGGCTGCAACTAGGTTTAGACAGACTGCAAAAGTGGGCAGATGAGAATAGGATGGGGTTCAGTGTAGACAAATGCAGGCTGCTGCACCTTGGGAGAAGGAATCCACAGCATACATACAGGCTGGGGAGTTCCCCTCTTGAAAGCACAGAGGCAGAACTGGATCTTGGAGTCATTATTGACTCCAGGATGAATATGAGCAGCCAATGCCAGACTGCAGCCAGCAAGGCCAGCCATACTTTGTCATGCATCCAAAGATGCATCTCAAGCCTGTCCAGAGAAGTGATACTCTCTCTCTATGCAACTTTGGTCATGCCGCAGTTGGAGTACTGCGTCCGGTACTGAGCACTGCACTTCAAAAGGGATGTGGCCAGCCTGGAGAGGGTTCAGAGAACGGCTACCCGCTTGGTGAGAGGGCAGCAGGACAGGCCCTACGAGGAGAGACTGAAGGACCTGAACCTGTTCAACCTCAGCAAGAAGAGGCTGAGGGAGGACCTGGTGGCTGCCTACAAACTCATCAGGGGAGATCAACAGCAAATAGGTAGAGCCCTTTTCTCCCCAGCACTTCCTGGGGAGACAAAGAACAATGGTAATAAGCTGATGAAGAATAGGTTTGGGTTAGAGATCACAAGGCAATATTTTACCGTTAGGGTGGCCAAAATCTGGAACCAACTTCCTAGGGAAGTGGTCCTCGCCCCTACCTTGAGCAAATTCAAGAGGAGGTTGGATGGTCACCTGTCTGGGGTCTCGTAAACCCAGCATTCATTCCTGCCTGTGGCAGGGGGTCAGGTTAGATGATCTGTTCAGGTCCCTCCTGATCCTAGCTACTGTGAAACTGTGAAACAAGGACAGAGTCTTGGGGGATCCCACTGGTCACAGGGCACCATGATGATGGACTTACGTCAATTACCACCATCTGGGTCTGACCACGGAGCCAATTTCCCAGCCAGCGGATCATGGTGGACCCAAGGCCACAATTGTCCAGTTTTGCCAAGAGGTGATCATGGGATACCAGATTGAAGGCTTTTTTGAAGTGAAGATATATGACATGAATCTCTTCTCCCTTGTCCAGGTGTTAGATCACCTGGTCGTAGAAGGAAATGAGATTGGTCAAGCAAGATCTACCTGCAGTAAACCCGTGCTGGCTATCCCTCAGGAAGTTGGCATCGGCCAGTCCATTAAGGATGGCCTCTTTAATAAACTTTTCTAAGACCTTCCCCAAGATAGAGGTCAGGCTGATGGGCCTGTAGTTTGCCGGATCCACTTTCCTCTCTTTCTTGAAGATAGACACCACACTGGCCTTCTTCCAGTCTTCAAGCACTTCACCAGAGCTCCAGGAGTTCTCGAAGATTCTTGCCAGAGGTTGGGCTATGATGCTCCTAGATTGTCAGGAATGGCTGACTTGAAGATATCCAGCCTCTCGAGGTGTTCCTTCACAAGGTCAGCATTGATCGAGGGCAGGGGATTTCCCTTACCTGGACCTTCCTGTCCCATAGTGGGCATGGGCGTCCCATGGGATTGATGAAAGATGGATGCAAAGTACCCATTTAATAGGTTGGCTTTTTCCTGACTGTCACTTGTTCCATCTGGTTTAGCACGGGTCCACTGTTGCCTTTGCTTTTTCTCTGGCTCTCCACATATCTGAAAAAGGACTTTTTATTGTCCTTGATACTTGAAGCTAGTTGTAAAAAACAAATCTCTAAATATCATTTTCTAGTCATCAGTTGTTATGCTTTCAGGTACTAATAGGGATATTGGGATACTCAGTCAGCCATCCTTTCAAACTGAGAATAAGTACCTTAAAGTGTGGCAGGTGTGAAGGAAGGGTGGGTTCCCCAATGATCTGGCCGGTGGGCAGGAGTTAAGGGGCCACTATGGGGTGTCGCAGCTGCCGTCATAGGCCAGGATCTGCTAATATCCTGTCCTCCAGGGTTCCTGCAGTCACTTCCATCTTGGTGTCATATTCAGATTTGATGCAAATTCTGTCTATTCTATTATCCAAATCAATGAAAATAGTCACTAGAATTGGACCAGTTCTAGTTAGGGCAGACTGCTGTGGTAGATGCTCTCCTGGTTTGACAGCAGACCATTGGCAGACTTTGAGGGTGATTTTTCTAGACCACTAATGTTCAACCTCCAACCTGTGTAGTCGTGTCATCTGGCTCATGGGGCTCCTCACAGGCCCAGAAATTTGGTGGCAGGGAACAGTGGCAATTAATACTGCCACCACTTCCCTGACATCAAACTTCTAAGACCTGACAGCCAGATGATGTGGTCTGTTTGCGGGGCTGGAGCTAAGGCTTTGTCTGACACATGGGACTGGGACCATGCACTGGCCCTGCCCCCAGCCCCACGTGCTGGATCAGGCCCTGGTTCCGGCTCTGGCAGCAGCCCATTTTGAGCTCTGGCCAGGCCAGCTCCACACCACTCATTTGGTCCACAGGCCAGAGTTGGGCACCACTGTTCTTGTAAGAAAGGTAATGAAATATGATCTAGAATGTCATGTGAGACTGTCAAAAGCCTTGCTAACGCCGAGGTATACTACATCAACTTCTCTCCCTTTATCTGCAAAGCTGGTTTCTCTGTCAGAAGAAAATTAGATTGGTTTGATGCAATCTGTTCTTGACAAATTCATTCTTTTTTTTCATCCCCTTATCTTCTTGGTGCTTACAAATAGATTGCTTAATAATTGGTTCCAGAATCTTTCTGGGGATTAAAGTGAGGCTGACTGGTCTATGATTCTCCCTCCTAATATATTTACAGAATAAATTCTTGTTGCCTTGTACATCTTCTGCTAATTGAGACTCCGTTTGTACCTTAGCCTTTCTAATTTTTGTTCCCACATCCTTGTGATGTTCTTTTACTATGATACTATATACTTTATATGCTTATCCATTGTTGTGGATGTTTTTTCCATGTTTTGTAAATTCCTTTTTTGATTTTTCAGGTTATATTTCCAGTGCAATCAAAATGGTCTCTGTTATGTTTCCTCTTTTTCTTCTGTGTAGGAATAGTTTGCTGTTGTTCCATTAGTGTAGTCTCTTTCAATAGCTGCCAGCTCTCCTGTGCTTCTTTATCCCATATCTCATCTTCCCAAGGTACCCTTCCTATTAGTTTGTTGAGTTTGGTGAAGTCTGCTTTACTTAAAGTCCATTATCCTCCTATGTTGTTTAAAACAGTATGTCATAGATCATATTGATTCTGAAATTCTGTAGAAAAGATCACATTCTTATTTATTTCTGTCCATATTGGATTCAATAGACTTATCCACAAGAAACTGTTGGTAGCAAATACATCTGGAAATTCAAATATCAGAGTTCTATCAAAATAGAAGGTGTATAATAGATAAATTTTCTGTAATGTAGCTCTGCAATTCTCTGCAGTGTTCTGGGCTAAACATGAGTGTTAGCTAAATGGAGGCCATGTTTATATACCATAGGTTTATTGACAAAACCTACACTGGTTATACAAATGAGATGTTAGGGAATCAGAAAAATATCCAAGTAATTTTAGAACTAGAGGGTTAGGAAGGGACTCTGCAATCACTGTTAGTACCTATATAGCCTCCATGGACTCTGACTGAGGGAATTATACTGAAATGATCTGTCAGTAAATGTGGTTTTAATAACATTTTGTTACTCTGTTTCCATGTATTTTTCACACCAGTTTTTTTAGCTACAAGATAACATTGGTGACCCCCTGGATTCTAGAAACTTACAGCGTCTTTTGGCAATGCCTTTACTTCACAGAGGAGATGAATGTTGCATTTTACTGATAACTAGCACTACTAAAGTGCTGATGTTGTGATTGAGATATGTCCTTCCCCAAAATGATTTAGAAACCAGCTTTCTTTCTGAAATCCTCCTTTAATCCTATCCATACTGGCAGTAAAAATAAATCGAGGTGCGCTGCTAAAAGTGAAGTTGAATGTCAAAGCATAGAAAGTGTGATGCCAACTTAAACAGAAACAAGGCTTCTCACATCAGAGCTTTGTTATATGATAAATGGATCTGAATACTGTGGACAACACTGACTGCAGAGAAAAAAAGTTGACAGTTGCTGAATTTCTTGTGAACAACTTTTCTTTTACTGTTTTTATTTGTCTAGCTAGCAATTTATCTTTGTTTCTGTTGAATTAAATTTTGTAAATACTAGTAGTCTGTAATACTTAAGATATTCACATGGAAGCTATTTAAAATGTAAAGACTCATCTGGTGTGACTTTGGTTTTTGTTTCTTAGTATTTTTACTGTAAAATGAAATCATATCATGTTAGCAACAAAAATGATTTCTAAATGGAAGCTTATGTAAGTTTACAATGCTCTGATGATCATTAAAAAATCATAGTCTGAGTTATAGGTACCTTTTTCATTAAGGGCTCTTGGAAGCCATTGTGCTACGTGAAGTGGACGTAGTCACGGAGGATGTTGATAGACGGAAGAAAACTCCCCAAAAACGGCACTTTACCGTAAACTTGGTGCTCTCCCACACCGAACCCAGCACGTGCCTGGAAGAGGCATTGTAAAGCGCGGTTTGTTTGTTTTTCTTTCACGTCTGTCAGCAGCCGTAGATCTTTGCAGTGTATAGAACAGTAAGTTACCTGTTCCCATTTCTATCTTTTTTAATGAAACGCTCTGGTTCCTTGCTGGTTGAGAGCAAGTTTGGTAACATTTCAGGTTGTGATGATTTATCTAACACCAATAAAGTGACAGAGGTGAATTAAGGCCTGATAAATTAAAAACTAGTCCAAAGCCCACTGTGTTTTTACAAGAGGTGAGTTACTTCATATATTCTTTTGTTTGTAGGCTTTCTTAACAAGTTTGTGAAAAATGTCAAGGTAGTTCCTTTTTTTTATTAGGAAAGAAGAAAAAGAGCCTAAAAAGCCTAAAAAAGAAGGGGAAGAGGTAGGACAACTTGATCAGAGAGAGAGTAGCTACTGAATGGAATTAGCCGTCACTGTAAGCTGACAAGGAGCATGGCAGAGTAGTGAACTGCTCGGGGTTTGTCATGTTAGGATCTAGAAGTTCTAAGCATTAAGCGAAGGGAATTTACAAAATGTCTTTCACAGATGAGCCTATGAACTTCATTTCATCAACCTGCTGGATACAAAAAATCATGGACTAAATCCTATAGACATTGGATTTAGAGCACATTATAACCTGCCTAATATCTGACTCCCCAGGTTAACCCTCTACTTTTTACCAGTGATTCTCATTCCTTTCTCCCTCCTACCTTCCCATCTTTTAACTACAGATACATTAATTCCCCCTTTTCCCAACCCCACTTGTCTCATATACTGACCTTCTCAGTTTTCCTTTTAATTGAGTGATTTGCTTGCATATGTACTGACCTCTACCAGCTTTACCACTGCATCCAGGAAGAGAGCAGATCATCTGCAGACCCTTCCTCAGGCTGATGGGAGGGTATTTGTGCCTGAAAGCTTGCTAAGAAGGATTTTTCCAACTATTTGAGTTGGTCTAATAAGAGGTATCAAATTTACCCAAAGAACCTTGTCTGCCTATGTTCTTAGATCAACATGGCTACAACCTGAAGCATTAAGCAAAGCACGTGCTTTATATTGTTCTCTAGAAAGACAACTATTTTTTTCATGAAACATTTGTATAGGTCTTCAACATTTTACTCTGTGAAAACTGATTGTATACTGCAAGTGGTTAGATTGTATCTTGTTATGCATCTCCATTTGTGCCCGTATCCTGTGTATGAACAAGTTGTTAGAGTTTAGGTCTGCAAAAAAATCAAAGAAAAGGTTATCTCTGCATCTTTATTAAATCAAGTGAGTCTTCTGTGGTCTGATAGGAAAAATGGAATTGAAAACTGAAAAATTGCTGCTTTGTACTGCCCCTGGACAGCACCCCTCAAGTAGGTACTTTGGGCTGGAATAGTAGCATAGGTAATATTCTCCCCAGTAGGGCTAGTGAAATAATAGTTTTGTTTTAAAAAATTATTCTTCATGCTTCTTTTAATGAAGCACAATTACAGCTCCCAGATACTTAGAATAAGTTTTTTTAGAATGTAGTAAGAAGGTTTATAATTCAGGACATTTTAAATATCTCTGCAGTTGCTGCCATATGAATTAACTCAATCCCTAATCGTTTTATAGCAGACTTAAAAAAATAAAATAAAAGTTAATTGTTGAGATGGACTCTGTCCTGGAACACTGATAAATTTTCATTAGTCTTTATTTTTAATTAAGACCACCCCAACAAATATCAGAGCACCTTTAACTAACTGCTTCTTTTGTCTGGCACGTATCCCATTTTTCCTATCTAGAATATTGTAGCAATTTCATAGGAACACGGTTTTTCTTCTTTTCCCCACCTCTGTTGCATACGTGCTGCCAACTTCACCATTGTACTAGGTAATCCATACTCTTTTTCATTCAGAAATCTAGAGAATATTGCATATTCTTGAGTACATTCATAATTTTAGAAAATCCTAAATAGTTATGGTCATTTGAAGTTAGTTTTGGAGCAGAACTTTATAGCTGATTTCAGCATTGTTCTCAGTTTATTTCCAGATTCTGCAGGTAATTCTACCCCCCAGGAGAATTCAAAGACTTTGGTGCAATGTAGGGAAAGCAATTACAAAGCTCCTGTGACTACACATGACTTTTCTTTATTGGAAGAAGTTAAAGTAGAAGCAATTTTACTGACTTTATGCAAGTCCATTAAGTGAGCTGGACTACGTTGAAAGAAAACAATTCTAACAATTCTGACTTTAGTAGCATCCAAAACCAAAAGGATGTTTTTATAGTAGTTTGAGAAAATACACATAACAGGAAGGTCTTATTCTCATTCTAATAGTATAGATTAGAGGTGTCAAATTTGCTTTGCACCCTGAGCCAGATCCAGACTAACGGGCTTCTTGTGGACTGGATCCAGTCCAGGGCACATGGTGGCTCTGGCCCAGGGCACACAGTTGCAGTGATAGCTCTAGGTCTGACCTTGGCCTTGCAGCCGCTCTGGTATGGGGTCACCGGTGAAGGAGGTAAGGCAAGTGCATGGGCCAAATAACTGTTTGCTGCAGTGGTGGCAACAGTGATAGATCAAATGGCTGCAGGGCAATAAAGACTGCATCGGTGGCCTGCAACAGGTTGCTTACCTTTGGAAATGCCCCCAGCTTTTAGTTGCCTGGGAGGACAGATAAAGCAGCTTTGCAGGGTGTATTTTTGAAACCTGTGGAATAGATTATATCTGGATTGTAGGCAATAAATCAAAAACAGAACCTGTCCTCTGAGAAATGTGTTAACCTGTGTGTTTTGTTTTAAGGCAAGCTAGCCATAGATACCTTTTTGGATTTGAGGACAGGAAGGATAATCCTGTGTCTGAGGCATCGGATTGGGAACCTATATGCTTTCAGATTTAGGTTTTGTCACTGGCCATGTGCATAGACATGGTTAAGTCACTTTGTGTTCTGTTTACCATTGCAATCCTCTCACTTGCTGCAAAGGAGCTGATAACATGTCTTGGAGATGGTCTGATACATATTCTATTATCTTAGAATCTATTGCCTTACCCAAGACCATTAAACAAAACAGTCTAGAGTACTTCAATAATGAAGCAAACTGATGTGTACTTCCTGAAAAACTCACTAACAGCTAATGGAAAATTTAAGGAACCTATTTTTTTTCCCTGAAGGAAAATGTTATTTTCTGGTCTCCCCTTTCTGCTTCTTTTCTAAAGTAACCATACTTGCCATAATCCAGGAGGTTTTTTTAGGAGTGCATATGGGTACCTATACATGCGCTTCAACACATTCTAATTAGAATGCATTGGAGCAGACTTGATTAATCAAAAGACTTAGACAAGCTTTTGAATGCAGTAGTCATTATGTATCTGCTGGTTATTCTTCTTTTCAAGCCCAACTGTTGTTTGTGGCAGGAGTTCTTACTCAGCTTAAGTAAAGAGTCAGGGGCAAGTACAGAAGTTATTGTTGAACATATTCCTTAATTCAGAAACATTTTATTTACCTTTGTCAGTTGTTTTAATTTTATTCAGACCTAGAACTGCTTATGGGACAAGATACTACTTAAGTTGAGCAGTAATGATAGGCTATACCATTTATGAGTGAAAGAACATCTTGGCAGGAGCAATGTAGGGAAAGGGAAGCACAAGTGCTTCAGCTAAAGAAATGTGACAAAATGGCAATGCAAGATTTGTTAAAGAGCTTAGCCCACATTACTAACAAATAATAAGATAATTTGAGAATGCTACTTACATCTGAAGAATACCAGGAAATATAGTCCATCAACTTCTGTCCTGAGGTTGGACTGAATCATTTAAAAGATATATTTCTTCTTTCAGTTCCATGATACAGAGTGTAGGATTGGCACAAAGCATTCTCTTATGCCCAAGTGTTCTTATTTATTATGCATAAAGCATTTTGGACACTTGCCAGGGTAAATGGGGCTCTGTGGGGTGTAACTTTATAAGGAGTTGATTGTCTCTCTCCAGTATTTTTAAGGTATAAATTGGCGTTTGGAAAGGACACAGTAAATACATTACCATCTGGAGACTAAACGGTACAATGTATAATATCCAATGATGCTGTGCTTCAGAAAAATCTATTTAATTGAACTCTTTCTTTCTTTGCCTCTATTGCAGACCAGCAATCACTTACTTGGGCCAAAGCCATTCCCTCTGGACAGACTGTTAGCAATATTATATAGTATTGTGGACAAGAGAGTTGCGCCAACTGGAAACATATTTTCCCAGGTGAGTGCAGTTTTACTAGTATTTTTTTTCCCTTAAAATTTCTTAAAGGGCTTTACTACATTCTTTTAAAGTAATTATAGGTGTAGGGTTTTTTGACTTTGTAGTATAAGTAATGGTCTGGTAAAAAGTGCATTGTGGCTTATGTTGAGAAATAACCTATATCAGCAATTTAAACCTAAGATTTAGTGTAATTTTTTCTTTGTTTCTTAAGAAATTTTGTTGGATATGTGTAATGCTCTGAAACATTTTAATTCTTCACATTGACCCTGATTGTGGAATATTATCTGTGTTGGCGGCTCCCTGTTCTCATAGAAACCCTACTGGAGTCAGTCAGACTAGTAACTTGCCGAAGGACAAGCCCATGCAAAAGCATGAGACTAGCACAAATTAAGGCATTAGGTACTGAATTATAGCAGTTGATCATAGTTAACAAAAGGTACTGGGAAGTTTATTGTGCGAGGTCATGAAAGCTGTTTCCGTTTTTTTGGTAGGGTCCTTTTTGATTGGGATCTTGTTGATTATCTTTTTCATATGCTGTCTTAGCTGTTTGTTTCTACTAATCTTGTACCAAATCATAAATGCTGCACAAAATAATGTTTCACTAGATGGCAGCACAGCTACAGTGTTTGTGAGAAAAAGTAAATCCAGGGTTCTTGCTAGCACTTTAGATGTGTCAGCAGAACTCCACTGCTGAGTGAAGCCTAGCTTCCTGTTATCAATCTGATTTTTGTCTCCTAAACATTGATAATCCCTATAAACTTCCAATACTTTTCTGCTGTCCCCTTTTACTTTGAAGTTCTCGTTTAACATTTGCTTTCAAAACCTGGTTCTTCCTGTGCTTTTTAGGTCTTGGATTCATAGAATCATAGAAAATGAGGGTTGGAAGGGACCTCAGGAGGTCATCTAGTCCAACCTCCTGCTCAAAGCAGGACCATCCCCAACTAGATCATCCCAGCTAGAGCTTGTCTAAGCCAGGTTTTGAAAACCTCCAAGGATGCAGCTTCCACCATCTTTCTGGGTAACCTGTTCCCGTGTTTTACTATCCTCCTAGTGAGAAAATTCTTCCTAATACCTGACCTAAACTTCCCTTGCTGCTATATGAGATGGTTGCTCCTTGCTGTCATCTGTCACTGTTGAGAACAGCCTAGTTCCATCCTCTTTTGAATCCCTTTTCAGGTAGTTGAAGGCTGCTATTAAATCCCCTGTTCCTTCAGTCTTTCTTCATAAGTCATGCCCTCACCATTTTTGTTGCCCTCTGCTGGACCCTCTCCAAATTATCCACATCCTTTCTGTACTTGGGAGTGAAAGGGGGACAAAATTGAACACAGCATTCCACATGTGACCTCACCAGTGCTGAATAGAGGGGAATAATCACTTCTCTTGACATACTGGCAACACACCTACCAATGCAGCCCAGGATGCTGTTAGGCTTCTTGGCAACAAGGGCATACTGCTAGCTCATATTCAGCTCATTGTCCTCTATAACCTGGATTCAACCAGGGTTTATCTCTGAAGAGATGCATTCTGATATATTTTGACTCAACCTCCTTGCAAAGTGGCAGAAACTTTGTTGGTGTGGAAACATACAATTAAGAAATCCAAGGACTTCCCCACTGCCCATTATATCCTTCATTAGAATCCTCTTATCTGATTGTCAGCTTTCACACAAACTTAACAAAATTTTCAGCAAATATAATTGGGCATGGTAAAAAAAAAACCCCTCCCAAATCCTAGGACAATGAAGGATTCCTGCTCTGGATCAGCTCAGAAGTCTGTCTAGTCCAGTGTAAATTTGTCAGCATTGCCCGGTACCATCTGCTTTAGAAGTGTAAAAAATCATGCAGCTGGCAGTTACTGGACAGACTGCCCTCAGGGGAAGTTTCCTCTTAGCCTCCCTTAAATTGGAATTTAAGACCTGAAGGATTAAGTTATTGGAAAGACTTTATATCAGTAGATTAGATTTCTAATGCTCTGATTCTTACTATTTACAAGCAGCCATTCTTGAAGTAAGGGAACTTATGAGGAGGATCAAAGGCCCTACAGCAATTCAGATATCCCATGTAGGCTTAGACCAGAAGCAGTCTTGTCTGCATGACCACAAGCTACCTGGCAGCTGGTCAAGAGCCTGTAAGGAGCATCATGGCCCATGAAGAGATTGGAAGCCACTGGTTTAGAACATTGTAGTTTTGCTTATTCCAGGTGGCAAACTATTTGGGTGACTGATATAATTCAGGCAATTTTAAATTGAGGAGACATCAAGTTGCAGTTTAAGTGATGAGGTATAGCTATGATTCGCCTTAATTTTTGTCACAGGGTGTTAGTTTTTTTAATAGAAAACATTGCATTCTAGAAAATGTGATTTTTTGAGATTCAAATGATTATGTATCAAAACACTGTAATTCAAAATATCAGATTATAAAATGCTTCATGCACAATTTATGTAACTAGCACACAAACCTTCCCTAACTTCTCCATAGCAAATTTTGTTACAGGATACAGGTATCTACAACACACTTCATGCTGGTTCAGAACGTACAGTAGGTGGCAATGTTGTCAAACAATACCTTTATAAGTTAGGATTTTTCTCCTAATGTAGATTAGTTTTTAAAAGCTACAGTGAACAACAAGGTTTGTAGAAGCCCAAGTGTCCCATTATCACAAACGATTATATCTGGATGATCTTTATACCAAAAGAAGATAGGCTGTTGCAAGTAAAGATTGTTGATCAACCATGACTTTGAATTTTATGGATTTTGTCCATTAGTGATTTTTGTTTCAGTTAAAAAGAAACAGAAATTAACTTGAAATTATAAAAAAAATCATGTTAACTAGTTTAATTATGGGTTGTAAAAGTAGAGTTTTGATATTTTACCTGGTATATTGTTAGTGTCTTAGTGTTTTCTCAAATTTAAATTAAGCCTTATGGATTTTTATAAATCTATATTTTCTGGGTATTTTGCAACTCTTTAAACTGGTAGATAGAACTTTGTCCAGTCTACATGTTTGAAGCTAACTTCGAATAAACTATGCTGTACAACTTTTTAAAAAGCTTTCATCAAAGTAATGTTTGGCTTTTTTATTGATTCAGCAGTAAGTTAATATTATGTGCTATGCACTCTACAGATAAAAAAGCTACATAAAAGAATAAAGTGTTATATTTAAGTAATGTCTCACCAGTTCTCATAGTGAACCATATTAGCTTTACAGTTGATTAAATTTCATGTGAGAGAGTTAATAACCACTAAAAGCTGCTCTAAGATCAAGAGTGTCATTGACAGTGTCTTGATTTTTCATTTTTGTGTGCAGTTTCTATCCACACAGAAATTCCTGTCATTAACTTTTCAAAATGAGTCTTATCCCTCAATAAATGATGAGTAGATCCACAGATTTTTAATTTTCTGTTAATGCCAAGGTTTATTAAACCATTTTAGTTTTTTTTTACCATGTAGATCTCCAATGTATAATCTAAAGCTTCATCTAACCTTTGCCTTTTAATGTGAGTCATAGTCTTAATAAATGGGCCTTGGTTTTAGTCATATGAAAAGTTAATGTGTTCCTTTTGTATTAACATGATCATTATGGTTTATAAGACATATGGGGCTAAGTTTTCCTGGTACAGCTCCATAAGAATGAGTTGTATTTCTCCAGGAATGAATTTGTCCCATTCATTTTCTTGTTTCCTTCCTCATTAGCATATAAGAATAGCATACAAAATAAAATGTACAACTTAAACTTCCCTAATTAAATTTGTTTTAATTACCATTTTGAATGTTGAGACTCATTTTACTGCTATAATTTCAAACATGGTTTCATGAAATAAATATATTTCTTAGGTAATATATTTAATGATGTTTTATTTTGAGGCAAACTGAAGTGACTTTTCTTTCTCTCATCACATAATTTTGTGTTTGCAAGGGCTTTATGTTCAATTGATTAGATGATCTTTCTCTGCCTAAATTTGTATTTGTTTTCTAGATTCTTCTAATGGGTCCTAGGTAATATATTTTTTGGAATATATTTTGTATTGTTTTTAGCTGGTCTTTCTGGGTTGCATTAAGTATTGCTGAATTCATCTTCTACAAGGTGGTAACATACTCAGAACTTCAGAGATGGGGGGGAAAGGACAGATAAAAAGTTGGTTCCTAAATCAACAGAATTCCAGTGTATTGGAGTACATATGCATCCTCTGAGTACATGTAATTCTGGCTTTGCTTGAGGGATTAGAATTTTATTTTTAAGGTGATCAGCGTATAAGGAGACATTTAGTTCTTTATTTTCTTATTCCATATTGTAAACCATGATAGTTATTAATAGCTATCAAACCTCACATGTGAATTTCTGTATAAGATGTCTGTCGCTCGCTCGGTCGCTCGCTCGCTCGCTCTCTCTCTCTCTCAACTTCTCCAGCATCAGAAATCACCCTCCTACCCCCAGCACCAAATACTCTTATTCAGGCTTCATCTCACCTCTTGGTTATTGCAACTTTTTTTTACTCTTTACCACAATCATTTTCATGTTCATCCAGACTGCTTCTGCTAAGGTCATTTTTAGGGGTGTGCCAATAACTATTTTCTTGGCTGATACCAATATCCAATGATTAACCAACCATACCAGCCAATGCCAGTCTAAAAAACAATATTTAGTAATAGTGCAAGACATTTTCAACTACTGCCATAAACCTTTTTGTTTGTTTGTTTTGCATTTATAACTCACATATGCACACCCATACTCTGCCTGCTCTGGCTCTCATAGATTCATAGTCTGTAGAGTTGGAAGGGACCACAAAGGATCATCATGTCTGACCCCCTTCAGGAAAGAGGACCGAGGTCAGATGACCCCAGCCAGGTGATTATCAAGCCTCCTCTTTAAGACCTCCAAGTTAGGTGATAGTACTACCTGTCTTGGAAGCCCATTTCAGATTCTGGCCACCCTTACTGTGAAAAATTTCTTCCTAATGTCAAACCGGAATCTACTCTCCACTAATTTGCACTCATTATTCCTAGTTACTCCTAGGGGTGCTCTGGTAAATAGTGCATCTCCAATTCCCTGTTGTCTTCCCTTGCTAAACTTATTGGCAGCTAAAGGTCTCCCCTCAGATGTCTCTTGTGAAGACTGAAGCGATCCTTAACCTCCCCACATAGGGTCTTTCATGGAGGCCACTAATCATACGAGTGGCCCTCCTCTGAACTCTCTCCAGATTTTCTGTGTCTTGAAGTGCAGTGCCTGAAACTGGATGTAGTACTCCAACTATGGCCTGACCAATGAGGCATAGAGGGGGAGCATCACTTCCCTCGATCTGTTGGTCATGCATCCGCTAATGCATGACAAGGTGCGATTAGCCTTGTTGATGGCTTTGTTGCATTCCCAGCTCATGTTCATCTTGGAGTCAACTATGACTCCAAGATCGCTCTGAGCTGCTAGGGAGTTCATCCCCCAACCTATAGGTGTGCTGGGGATTCCTCCTCCCTAGGTGGAGTACCTTGCATTTATCATTGTTGAACTGCATCCTATTTCATTCTGCCCATTGATCCACCTGTCCAGATCGGCCTGTATCTGCTCCCTGCCCTCTGGTGTGTTCACTTTGCACCATAACTTGGTATCATCTCTGAACTTGAAGAGGGTGCTTTCCACACTCTCGTCCAAATTGCGTATGAAGATATTAAATAACACTGGTCCAAGGCTGTCTATGTTCAAGGTGAGGGAATTGTCTTGATCCGTACTTAGGAATACTGAAGCAAAGAACTCTTTGAAGAGCTTTGCCTTTTTCCTTGCGTCAACCCCCAACTATCCTGATTGTTCTGCAGGGGCCCTATGTTACTCTGCACCTTCCTTTTGCTCGCTGTGTATCTGTAGAAGGACTTTTTATTGTCCTTAATTGTTGTAGCCAACCTAAGCTCCAGTCCTGCCTTGGCCTGCCTAACTGATTCCCTGCAATAGCACTCCAGGGAGGTGTATTCTTCCTTGGTGGCTGCCCCCTGCTTCCACTGCCTATAAATCTCTTTCTCTGCCCCCAGTCTTTTCTGGAGTTCCCTGTTCAGCCAAGGGAGTTGTATGCCATGGGGCTGGTTGGGCACTGTGTCTCCACGTGTGGCTTTCTCTTGGAGTGCTGGAAGCCCCATGTGGAGGTATGCAACCAGCCAGCCAGCTTGGCCCAATGGTGTGTAGCTCCTACCTTTGATTCTCCAAGTCCCATGTGCTGGCACTGAGCCAGCCTGGCCTGGGTCTAATGCATGTGCCAGTGGGCTGGCCACACTGGCTCCATGCCTCCATGTGCAGCTCTCAGGACTCAGCTGGAGCTGCTTGCCTTTGTGGGGCTCTGTCTGCCGTGGCTATAAATACCCCAAGGGCCTGCTGCTGCCAGCAGCAGGGGCTATACACCATAAGGGGGTGAGGGGAGCAGGTGTGTGGCATGGGGGCTCACATCCATCCACAAACCCTATACCCACTCACACATACCCCAGGCCCATCCCCCTCTCCTGCAGACAGGAGCTCCCGTCCCCACTTGCCAGCTTGTCCAGTCGCATACCACTGCACTCGGTGCCTCCACAAGGGCCCCACAGCTGGAGTGCTGGGACCCCCATAGAGGTAGAGGCACAGAGCTCACCTGGATAGAATTATGCAATTATGTGAGGTCATACATTTTATGCACTTAATTGTGTAATTCCCCAGGGTGTAATATTGTGTGTAGACTAGTGTCAGAAAAGCTAGACTTTTATAAATGTCTTGTATACTCCCATCATCAGATGTTTTCTGGTATTGTTTCTCCAGTGTCAACCATTTCATAAATCAGACTTGCAATATAAGAAGCCTTCTGCAATTAATTTGTTTAGTGTTTCTGGTGCATTTGATATTGATACCTGCAAAAGCAACTATATTTCCATAGGACTACCACAAACATTACTCATTCAATGAATACAACTACAATTATGGCTTTATTTGGGACTTAACTTGAAGCATGAGTCTTCCAGTGTGGGAAAGCAATAGACATAATTCCAAATACAATTTGCCAGAGAAGTTGAGCATATATTTTATATTTATAGCTATACCACTATGTTAAGTGCTAATCTAATAAGACTCCAGAAAACTACGTTTGATGTGCTTTCAGCTGCAGGGAGCCAACGGGTCAGAGTTTGCGTAAGCACCAAACTGTCCCCTTCAGAAGCATCAGAAATGTGACAGATTATCCTCTTCTTGGTCTTTTTTCTCCTCTGCTTTAAGTGGATTGGAATTGGGAATAACTAATATTTTTATATTAATAACGCTTTACATAATGCTGTTGGCTTATGCAACAGCTTACACATATTCAGAGATGCATTTTTTGTTTCCTGTAGTTTATAAAGGTATTTTAAAGAAATCTTTTTCTTGAAGAATTTGTGGCATACGTATATTGTTTTTTTTCACAATTTTAAACTGAAGCATCTGATAGGAAAGGAAAATAAATGGTTCTGTGCCTCTGAATAAATCAGTTGGGTGTTCTTTTAGTGCAGCATACCTTTCCTTCAGAGGCTAAGGGCATTATGAGGATAATGCTCAGTCTCTACTGGTGCAATAAATTAGATTTCCTAATCTGTTCCTACACCCATTTAGTCTTGAAATGGAGGCTTAAAGGACACCAACAGAAATCATGTCAGTTGTTACTAGAATTGTTTTAATATAGTTTGCAGCAGACAAGTATTTTGTGGGTAATATCTTTTATCGGACTAATTACATGGTTGGGATTGGCTTTTTGCCTTGCACTTGAAAGTTTCCCCAAACATATCCCTGCTTTATTGCCACGATCCTGGTTTTCTCTAATTTAAAAAAAACAAACCTCAATTTTCATTTTAAAAAAAGTAATCCCAAATCCACATTTTTCCATGATTTAAATGAAACACCACTAGTGTTTTCATTTAAATCACTAGTGGTGTTTCATTTAAATCACTGAAAAATGTGGATTTGGGGTTACTAATTCATTCCTGGAGAAATACAACTCATTCTTATGGAGCTGTACCAGGAAAACTTAGCCTCATATGTCTTATAAAACATAATGATCATGCTAATACAAAAGGAACACATTAACTTTTCATATGAATAAAACCAAGGCCCATTTATTAAGGACTATTAAAAGGCAAAGGTTAGATGAAGCTTTAGATTATACATTGGAGATGTACATAGTAAAAAAACTAAAATGGTTTAATAAGTCTTGGCATTAACAGAAAATTAAAAATCTGTGGATCTACTCCAGGAATTAAATGTGGATTATCAGTTACCTTTTTTTAACTGAAAATTGGGGATTTTTTTAAATCGGAGAAAACGAGGATCCCTGCTTATCTCCCACAAAAATCCTTGCTGCTTACATGTTTCCTGGACATCACTCCACCAAGACCTTTAATATACCTTATTTTCTTGCATGCCACATACCCTGAAATAAGATGTGTGCCTTTTTAGGAAGTTAGAATGAAGAAAAAAGGGTTTTTTCCAGAGTTGTGGCTGCATAGAACAAGGACAGAGCCTCATCTTCAGCTCACTCACCCTCCTTTTCCTGCTTAAGCAAAAGGTGGTGTTTTAACCCCTTTAGAGCTCAGTTGTCAGCAGTTCTTGGTTGCTCTGCCAAAAGCAGAAACAGTAACTGCTGCTAAAGACTGGACTCCATGGGCAGATACAGAATTTTGAAAAGAGCTAAAAATAGTATGCAGAGCTGTGAAATAAGAGAAGAGAAACTAGGAGTAGCTATATTTTCAACAAAATTGCCAATGAAAGGGTACCTTGATTAGTGGAGCAATAAAACCATTAAAATGGAGAGTGCATCATTAACACCTTTTGAGTAAAGAATATAACAGGAATCAAGGAAATTCAGCGAGTCATGAAGTCAGTTGACTTCCTCAGCACATGTCACTGCTCCTGTTCTGGGCAGATAATCAGATTCACTGCTGAAGACAGGCACCCCAATTTTGGGAGAAAAGGTGCACATGGTACATGTATAAATACAGCTGGGTTTTTTTTGTTGTGGTTTTTCTGACTGCTTTTGTTTGATCAGTTGCACATTATGTGTCATGCACTGCATGCGCTGCACTTTTATTTGTCACTGTTAGGTTCCTCATGTGCACGTCTTCCTGTGAGGTCTGCAAGCAGGTTTACTAGCAGTGACAAAAGCCAAACTGAAAATTAGAAAGGATCAGACAGGTATGCCTGGAGAAGGAAGTTGGGCCAAAATTTATTATATCAGGATAGTGGTCTACTATCCAAAGAATACAACATAATCCTTTTGTTTTAAAATGGATATTATAAATAAATAGATAAAAGTTGAGACCTATTATTTAATGAGGGCTGTATCTATAAATGGATACAGTAGTTTCTGTTTTGGTAGCGTTATAGTCAGTAGCATACTGAAACTATGGTATCAGGCCCAGTCTCTAACTTTGGGTGGAAGAGCAAAAGCAGCAGCTGCTACCTCTATTTTTCTGGCTGCCACCCTCCTCTCGGCAGCTGCTGCGGTCCCGTTCGCTGCTATTGTGCATGGCACAGAACAGCCTGCTATACCGCTCCAAACAGAAGTATGGTCTGCGGGAAATTATGGAATGTATGAGAGGCAAGAGTTTTTTTAGTAATACCTTTTACTGGACCAATTGTACTGTTGGGGAAGATGTTGGACAAGCTTTTGGGCACAAAAAGGACCCCTTGCCTCTTACAGATATTTTTAAAAATAATAGTTAAATAAAATCTCAAATGGGCACTATCTAATTTTGTTTTCTTTAAACCTCCCTTTTAAGGCTGGCTTAAAAAAGCTTTTTAAGGTGGAACCCATGTTAAACTTTGCCAGAGATAATTGAAATGTATATTACAAACTTGTGACAATTTGTGAAATTTTGCTTTTAAAAAGGGTAGGGTACTTTTTGCTCCTGCTATATTTTGGTTTCAGCTGCTCTGAGTGTTCAGAACCTTGAGGTGATTTTAGTTTATGCTGAAAGACTGTCTATAATATACCTTCAAATCTGGACTCTCACAGTGTCAGTATCAAAATTAGATGCTGTTTCTCAGTTGAGAGCATAGGAGACCTATTTGGAGAACACATTCTTATGTACAAGATAACCCCAACATTGTTTGAAATATTCAACATTTAAAAAATGAGATGGTTATCAAGTAAGGATGTATTTCAGTGTTAATTCCTAACCATTTATTTTGCCTTGAGGAATTCTACCATGTTGTTACTTAAATGTAAGTAAGTGTGTTGCTTTGTCCTTCCCTTTTTTGTAATCATTAAATCCTAGGTGAGATGCTTGTTCTTTGTGCTTTGGTTGAAATCAGAGAAGTTGAACTGTGCTGAAACAGAATTTGTAATTGTTTGCAGCTATTTAGCATAAATGCATTTAAACAATGCCTGAAGAAGGGGGCTTGTGCCTGAAAGCTTGCAATTAAAGATTTTTTTTTCTTGCAGAAATCTAGTTGGCCAAATAAAAGATATCATCTCTACCACAAGTTCTGATTCCTTTAAATAACAAATCATTTATCCTTAATGCTGCAGGAGGAAAGACTACACTGCAGAAATGTGATTTAACTAGGCTCCAGCTTTAAGTAACACCTTAGGGAACTTACCTGATGGTATTTTGTCCAGTGCAAGTCATCCATCCTTCTTCTATTCGTATCATCTAGTTAGAGGGCTGCCATCAGACCCTTCCATATTACCTTGATCCCAGAACCTTTGCTTGTATCTTCCACTGTTCCCCTCATCCAAGGTTTCAAGGGGGGCGTTTCTCCTCCCTGTACCAAAAATGACAGAGGTGCCAATCCCCTTCCTTGTTTTTTGTAAGAGATGCCTTCTCCTAATCTGTCTTCCATTCCAGTTTATCAGGGAACTGTATCCTTTTTGCAAAATTACTTGATCAGGCACCTGCCAAGTTGTGTTAAAATCTAACCTACCCACCAGTTTGCTGGGCTGCTGAGAGAAAAGTGAACCAATACACTACCCAGGCCAATTGGCAAATGAGGGAAAAGTGTCTTCCTAGCCCCCATGCTAGCATGACTAGCATAAAACTTGCAACAAAATGCCAAAAAAATGGTCCTAATCTAATTCTAGCACAGAAGGGATGGGGGGATGGGTGATCTTTTCTTCCCTGAATGGTAGTGTGGGAAGGGAAAATACCTATTAGCCCTTCTTGCAAGGGAGACAGGAGACTTACGTTGTCCTTCTAGTCAGTCTCAGAGCCTGTCCTATAGTCCGCAAGAAAATTGAATGCCCCTGGGCAGGGGGAAGAGAGCTCCAACTCTCAGGAACCCAAGGGTTTTCTTTACCCTTTTGCCCCATCCAATCTTCACACCTCTGAAAGCATGGACAGATGTAATAATTGAAGCTTTTCAAGGGCCTTTATAGCACTCCAAAAAGTACAGAGCTGAGATGCTCAGCCAATGAAACACTTTAGAAATGATTGTTCTGCTTAAAAAGTGGCAATGGATAAAACAGTAACAATTTTGAATCTGCAGTGACAGGTAAGGTTCTTTGGGTAGATGTGATACCTTTTATTAGACCAACTAAATAGTTGGAAAAAAGTTCTTTGCAAACTTTTGAGCACAAACATACTTCATCAGACATAGGGAGAGTGCTTGTGCTCGAAAGCTTGCAAAGAACATTTTTTCCAACTATTTTGTTGGTCTGAAAAAATATGTCGCATCTACCCAAAGAACCTTGCCTGCCTATGTACTTAGTCCGACACGGCTACAACCAACAACCAAGCTTCAGTGATGAACTTCAGTAATATATTTGTGCTCTCAGACCGAATCAAGGGGTATTTAGTTATGGCATACTAAAAGGGTCTTACATAGTTGGGGAATCTATATAATTTGTTCATTACTCACAGGAGATCTCTGTACTGAGTATTATGGTAGCCTGGTGATTGAAAACCAGATTTATCAGATCTTTGGTCACTTCAGAGGACTGTTCTTTTGCCTATTGGCAGACATGTACAAAATCAACATAACATTACTAAATATTTGTAATTGCACTACTGTATTTGGTCATCATTGTCCATCCACATCCTTTGTCTATGTGTCTGTGCATAATGCATGTCTACTTTTGTGAGATTAGTCCAGGGGTGGGTAATTGTTTGGGCTGGAGGGCCGGCCAATTTAGTAGTTGTTGTGAGCTGTTGCAGGGCAGAGGGGGCTGCTGATCCAGCATGGTGGGGGAAAGGGACAGGCAATTGATCCTGTCCAGCCCCGGGTCTGTCTGCCTTGCACCCACCAATGTGGGTGCTGGACAGGGCAGGCAGGCGGGGTCTTCATGGAGACCAGCCTGGGACCCCCGTCAGCAGGGCACGCTCAGGCAGATGGAGCGGAGCCAGAGGCAGACAAGAAGCAGCCTCTGAGAGTGGGGTGGGTGGAGCCAGGATTGCAGGATGGTGACAGGGCCAGGGCCTAGGGCAGAGCTTCGATTCACTTCCCACACATCTTTGCAATGGGTGCTAGTTCCACAGGCAGGGATGTGCAGGTAATGGATCGTGGCTATACCCCAGACCTTGGTCCCACATTGTCTCCACCTCATGATCCTGGCCCCCAGCCACCCATCCCACTCCCGGACACCGCTCCCCATATGCCCACGACCCCATCCCGTCTGCCCGACTGAGCGCTCCCTGCCTGTGGAGCCAGCCTCCATGGATATCCCTGCCAGCTGCTCCATCTAATGCCCCCAGTGATGTGTGCAGTGCAGGGTAGATGTCCAGGGTTCCCAGGCAGTGGGGCCAGGTCCAGCAGTGGTAGTGGAGACATTAGCAGCAGCATCTGAGAAGAGTGAGCCACTGCCTCCAGGCTGCTGGGAAACTGAGTCCAGCTGCCTGGGGTCAGCAGGACTGGCCATGTGCACCATGCCATGGCCTGGGCTGCTTCTGTGCCTGGCCTGGGTGGGAGCAAGGGACCCACCATGGGCCAAATAGAATCCCTTGGCAGGCTGGATTTGGCACGCAGGCCATATTTTGTCCACCCCTGGATTAGTCTCATCATTGGATGAAGTGTTAGTAAGAGATTTTAGGGAATAATGAGGGGAAAAAAAGGAGCTGCAATAAAACATATCTACACTCGTTTTATTTTCTCATTTCTTCTGACTTCCTGGCAGAAACATTTAAGCAAAAGTGGGAAGTGAATATGAAACACAGCATGGTAGCGTAAGTTAGCACTTTAACATAGATTTTGGCAGCTTGAGAGAGCCTGCTGTTATAAAGAAAATGCTGGCAATACTTTTTTTAACCAAATAAACTAGCTAAACTCGAAGTCTCAGCATGGCAAGGGGAAAACATAAAACCCTCCTTACAGTTCACAGTTAAGATAATGTTTTGTAATTAAAACTGTGAAAAGACAGCTACTAATAGGTGTCTCTTCCTTTTTAATTGGTTTAAAAAATCTAAGAAAAATAGTTGGCCTTGAACTATATTTTGTTGACTGCTCTAATTAGAATTTAAAGTCTGATTAATTTTAGCTATGTTATTAGTGCTACCTTTCATTTTCCTAAAATACTGTTTTTATTTATAAAAGTATTTATTCAGAATCTAAATTAAACGAGAGATTTTTCCACATTTCAGTAATTTAGAGTAGTAAAATGCTGTATAGTTTGTTTTGGTTACTTGATAGAGCACATAACAGAGATTTCCAAAAATTTGTAGAGCGGAGGTGCTGCATGATTCTTCAACTAATTGCAAATCTTCATATGTTAACATTTTTATTATGGTGGCAACTAGGGTACATATTGAAGGAAACTTTAGTAGCCTGCTTTACTTGCTTTTTATAATACATAGGAAGAGTTCATTCATTAGAATTTAATAAGTTAAAGCTTGTATATAATTTCCTAAAACTGAGCCAATAAATGTCTTTATTAAAGCATGTGAAACATGACAGTGTACTCCATATTCTACAAGACACATAAATGAAGACTGTCTTTAACTGTGGGTCTTCTAATTATAGTGTTACATTTCTTTAAACAAACAGTGATTCAGGAAGGAATGTGATCTCCTTTTTCGACCCATTTCTAAGGTCCTTGACGGACCTGCATTTCCAGTGCTGGGAAGTGCCTCAGCACTTGACAGCCTCTATCAGCTCCTGGCAGGGGAGAAGACACACTGGCTTTAACAGCCACTGCTCCAGGAGTGCTTCTAGTCCTGGTCCTGGAGTAGCAGCATCACCACCAACACTGGTGAAAGAGCATTGGTATCAGCAGCTCTGTGGAGGTAGCAGGAGGGTGCATGCAGGGCTTTTTCCCTGGTTGAGAATCACTACCCTAAAATTTAAATTTTATTTCAGAGGTGTCGGCCGTAGCTGTGTGGTCTAAAGTAGGCAGACAAAGTTCTTTGGGTAAGTCTGATATTTTTATTAGACCAACTAAAATAGTTGGAAAAATTCTTCTTTGCAAGCCTGATGAAGCATGTTTTTACTGAAAAGCTTGCAAAGAATTTTTCCAACTATTTTAGTTGGTGTAATAAAAGATATTGAATTTACCCAAAGAACCTTGTCTGCCTGTTTATTTCAGAGACGTTCTTAGAAGAAAAATTTGTGACGTGGAAGAAAAGAAGTTAAGGGGTAAAACTTTAGCACTGGGGCAGTCTACATGGAAGCTACAGAGAATTTCTGAATTCTGCTTTTAAGCATTTATTGAGATTGCTAACTATAAAAGTTGACCTACCTTGAGAGATTTCTTTTATTGTTTAATTTTATTTTCTCAAGTCCAGTAATATTTTTTTAAAGAAATCTTAGCAGGGTACCACATATAAACCAGTGTGTGAACATTATTATAAGGGCTAGTGCTTTATGTTGCTGGTTTCTTTTTCATGGATTAAAGCAAATTGGGTTTTAAAATCTTACACTATAGTAATGCATGGATTGATCTTTTCAGATATAAGCAGTCAGATAAAACTTAAGAGATTTCAAGGTAGATTAGTCTTTAGGCTGGCAACCATGACACACATCGTTAGCTGCTTTAGTGTATTACATTATATGTGATCATAAATGCAGTACTTGTTGTGGCCCTAGAAATGTAACAAATACTCTTTCACATCTGTGACACAACCTGAGTTGGTTTACAGAAATTTCCTATATTAAGAAATGATTCCTTTTATTTTGTGCCACTTTGCTGGAAGATACTTATAAATATTTTTTTTTAGAACTTTTGCAGAATTTTAAAGTGAAAATAATGCTTTAGCAATACACTAAAGCATTTTTATATACTGTTCATGAACCAGTATATAAAAATGGCAAATATAAAACTATGTTTAAAAAGCCACATTTGGAAATTGGTTTCTTGTTAATGAAAGGAACATCATTTATTAGTCCAGGAACAAGTTTGCACTGTGTTTACATTGAGCAATTCCAGCTGAAGCTTGTTAGTGATTGCTTCCCAGATTTTAAAAAAAAACCTCACTGTGATACACGAACTCCTATTGTTTGGAGATAAATAATCGGCTCATCCCTGCTGTAGAGGAGAACAAAGAACATAATAGTACATCTGGTTTATCTGTTAATAAAGCAAAGATTAATTAAGCAACTACTGCACAACTTCTTTTAATAACTTCTATATCTAAAAACAGCAACTATATGACAGCAGTTTTAAAATATCTTTCCTTTAACTGTTTAGTGCATTGTTGTGCATTATCTTTACAAAATGCTTGGCTATACAAAGAAATAAATTTTGGTTTAGGGTAAGGAAGTGGATAAATTTGTGTCTGTATTAGGTAGTTTAGTGGTAAATTTTATTGTCCATTTTCATCTGTTGTAAATCCTTAGGACCTCATAGCACAAAAGACTGGAAAAGACCTCCTGGGTCATCAAATCCAGTTCCCTGTTGTTGCAGGGAACCACATTCTATAACCCTGTTTAAAAACTTATCAGGCTTCATCTCAAATCTCACTCGGTTTTTTGCCCACAGTATGCTCTCACCTGGATTGTAAACTCTTAGGGACAGAGCAGAAAGACAGCCCTTATATCTGTGCAGTTTATAGGTACACCAGAGTTGCTACACCAGGGTTGCCCAGTTAAGTAGCCAGTGGCTGGTTGCCCAATGGGCTGTACCAGTGGGGGACATGTGTCCATGGGTCACTCCATGGTGAGTCATAGTCCCCTCCTCCTATCACATGCCACTCAGAATCCCTGCCCCATGCTGGACTGTGAACTTGTGTCCCCCACTTTGTGTGTGCCCTTTCCCCTCCCCACCATACATCGCCCAGCTACACCCTATCCTTCCACTGCTGCACCCCAGAGTCACCTTCAGCTCCATTGGCTGTTCTACGCCGCGCTGCACTGCCTTGCCCCCTGTGGTGGGGGCAGGCAGTGAAAGCTTGAGGAGGGAAGGAGAGCCTGGAGGAAGGGCCAAGTAATGGCTGGCCAGTAACCCAGAGTCCACAACCAAACCCCTTGCAGGATGCCAGTTGGACAGCCCTGCTTTACCCCAAGGACTCCTAGATGCCAGGACAACACAAATAGCACCAATGAGAAAGGATTGTTTTAGAGCCTCACCTCCTCATTTCCAGCATAAGCCTGTTTCTGACCAGTTAATACCCATTTGTTCTGTGCCAATATTGTCACCTACATAGCTTTTCTCTTTCTCTGGTATTAACCTGCTTCTCCTTGCCATAGTTTTGACCAGAGGTGCTAAGCCTACATGCCAGATCCAGCCCCCAGTGCCATGTCATCTTGCTCATGGGGCTTCCCTTGAGTGTGTGGGGAGCTCCATGGGCTGTGGATGCTAGAGTGGGTATGCCTGGCAGGGCCCCAGAGCCCAAGGCAAGTGCACTGGGCTTGCACAAGACCCAATCAGGTTTGTAGACTGCTGCCCTGCTATTCTTCTATCCAATGGGCTCAAAACCATGTGCACCTTTACTCTAGACCTTTATGTTGCTAGTGTTCTGTCATGCAGTAGGTTCTCCATTCCTCTGAACATCATAGGAGCCCTCCTCTGCACCTGCTACTAGTGTAGGTCAGTCATCACTCACTGCCACAGCACAGAATATGAACTAATATTACAGGTGGAAGATTCTGTCAAACTTAATAGATTCATTTTATTAGTACTACCCATCACAGTACCTCTGATTTGATCCCTTTAATTTTCTGGGCCTGCTCATATTTTGTCACTCTACCTCAGTTCTGCCTCTTGTCTTTAGGTAATTGTATCCAACCCTTCACTTGGCTCTGGATCCCATTTTTTGCATCTCATTTGAAAATTTTGAATTTTTTATTTCCCTTGGGACAATTTTGTAACAGTTCTGGGGTTAAAAATAAAATAGCCATATATCCAAATGCTAGGCATGTTCCTCAACAGTCTATTTTAGCACAAAGGGATAACAAAAATGGACTGTTAGAGAATGTATTTTATCACTTGAGTAAATATTTGTACACCTTTGTGTTTCTGCTCTATGCCAAGTACAGTTCTATCCATGGACTTTTTTACATGACACTCCCCTTCTGACCCTCTGCTGTTTTCTATTCAGTTCACTGGGAATAGCAGGGCTTGACATGGCATCATGAACAAAAGGAGCAGCTGCTTTACAGTTAATCTGGAAGGCAGAATTTCAGAATACGAAGCCTTTTGACAAAAGAATGCCTCTTAAAAGATGGTGCATAGTAAGAACTGGAATAATATAGCTGTCCTGTGTCCATAACATTATACCGAGGAGGGGAGCTTGGAAGACAATGAGCTAGAAATAAAAGTAAATTTCACTCTTGGAAAGTTTACTTAGTAAAGAGAAGTGAAATATTTATTTTAGGATTTTTTTTAATGTAGTAGAACATTAGCCCAGGGAATAAATCTGCTCCCTGGCTGCTCAGGATCACCAGTGTTTTCATCCAGATAATTTTATTGTCCTGAAAGCAACAGGGTACTTGTGTCCCATTAAAAATCCTGTAGGCATTAGCTGACCAACACATCTGAGGTTGATTAGGATGATTATGTTATAAGGGCTGAAAACAATGCAAAATGCCTAACAGCACATAGCTGCTGCAGAATGACCCTGCCTCTAAGATACTGTAAAGAGAGGTGGGGGATACTATACAGCAGTAAGATTATGTGATAGCTAAAAGGCAGCATGCTCAGCATGGGTCAGTAGCCCAAGCCTGTTAAAATAGGCATCCGTAAATCTCACAGAGCTTGTAAACGCAACTAACAGACCAGAGAAATCCTGTCCACTTCTGTCACACTTTGAGAAATATTTTTTTGGACAAACTTAGCCATTTGCACTCCAGAATATATTTTGGTAAGGGCACACTCTTGATGGCATTGAAGTGCTGGCTGACCAGCATCATCACCCTTTCCTTTTAGGAAGGCTACTGTTTTATTTCAGAGTAACAAACATTAAAACTCTCCCTCTTTCAGTGAGAGGGAATTACTTGTAAATCTTATCTGATGTAATTCCCAAGAGGGAAGATAAGCCATAGTCTTGCAAATTTTAAGATGCAATGGAAGCTTTATATCTTTGTGTAGGCTTGCTCTCAGGAATGGTAGCTGCAACCCAGTAGTGTCTCCTGAAAACAATTATGGGGAGTGTTCCTATTACAGAAAAGAAACCTAACCTGAGGGGAGAAGTTGGTGAGTCTGGCCTTACTGTTGACCTGAAATGTTATCTATGTAAGGGGTTCTTTGCAGACTTGGTGCACTAGGAAGGCCTTGGGGCCTTGGTTGTAGCTGTGTTGGTCGGAGGACATAGGCAGACAAGGTTTCTTGGGTAAATGTGATATCTTTTATTAGACCAACTAAATAGTTGGAAAAATTGTTCTTTGCAAGCTTTTGGGCACAACCACCCTTATTCAGGCATAGGAAAAGTCTGCAGCTGTTTTGTGTTCTCTTGGATGGAATAGAAACCAATATGCAAAATGTAGGTTTATGAAAATGTAAATGCATGGCAGTGAGGATCAAAGGCAATGGGAGACAATAGGTGTGAGATAGGTAGGTGAAGGAAAAGTGGGGGAATGATGACCTGGTGATTGAATGTAGCTGGCAAAATGTAGAGAGTTTACCTGGGGTGGCATGCAGGTTATAATGTGCCATAAATCCAATGTCTGTATTTAGTCTGTGATTTTTTGTATCCAGTAGATTCAGGAGTGAAGTTCATAGGCTCATCTGCGAAAGGTGTTTTGTAAGCTTGATTTAAGAATTAGATTTGAGAGAGTGGAAAGAGATTGGTGTGTAACTATTTTTAACTAATTTCTAATGCTGTGACCAGATTATGTAGCCTATGAAATAAAATATCTGCTGCTTCTAAAAGTATTGAATTCAAATTCTAATGAAATCAGTTCTGAGCATGCTAGTGCAGTTTAAGAGACTCTAGAATGATGGACATTAAAAAGGAGAAACTATAGAGTAGAGGAAGAGTCAAATTTTTGCTAATTAAGACAGAGTAAGACTGGGTATATCTTAGGCTTCTGGCACACACATTCATTTAATGGTATGATGGGAGGACATGTGTGGCAGCATGTCCAATTTCAGAATCAGGGATCAGATTATGATCATACCATTATTACCTTCTATTATCCCAGGCTCCCTCTGCACTAACAAGATGAAAGTTGGGTGCCTGCAGCCCAGTGCAAACTGGTTCAAGATTCCCTTGTGGTTCCAGGACTGGGACCAACAATCAGCTGATTGTAGATCCTACACCGGGATTCCCACAGTCCTACGCACTGGGATATTAGAAAACCTCATGTACAGCCCAGGTATACACATGCTTTTTTAAAGTTCTGGTGCACTGAGGGCCCAGGGTCCATAAGTGCTGTGACCTTGGAGTCCCCATGTGCAGGGAATCTCAAAAAAAACATGTGGACAGCTTGGCTTGGCTTGGCCTGCCCACATGGTTTTTAGATGTCCCAGTGCACAGAGATCCCAGAATCAGGGAACTTCTTGATTCCAGGGTCCTCGTGGCTGGGATGTGTCAGCTGGCTTACCTCGCAGCTCCCGGAGAGCAGCAGAACAAGGCAGCCAACCTGACAGGTCTCAGGGAGCCCAGCAGCTGCCAGTGATCCAGCACCCAGCCCTTCAACATGGCCCCTGAAAGCAATGGGGTGCAACCTTATGCAGGGCTATACCACACAGTTGCCAGTTTGCTAACACAAGGGAACTGTCAACAAAACCCTGCAGTGCAGCTAGCATCAGGCTGCGTGGCAGGGAGCCTGGCACACGTTCAATCTAAGGTGTAATGTAAGTCAGCCACAAAAATATTGCACACATTATATGGAATATTTTTGTGATTTGGTTTTCCATTTTGTTGTGCCAATAATTGCCTCAGTGTCTGGCTGGGTAACTATTTAAGATGTGATTAAGAGGTTAATCACATTGTAAGTGTAATGTTTGCCAGGAACCAAAGACCAGGAGTGTCAAACTCAAATGAGCTGTGGGACTCCTCACCACAGCTGCTGGAGCCACTGTGTCAGTGCATGGAGTTAAACCCATGGCTGCTCCTTCTCCCTTCTTTCCCCCACCATCTTTTCCTGTTCCTGTTGCTAATTTTAGTCACCAACAGTGACAGAAAATCAAAAACGTGGTGGTGGGCAATGCAGGGGCTGGGTGAGTCCCTGCATTGGCATTAACCCCCTGGGTGGCAATAGCATTAACCCCCTGGGTGTTGGCCCATGCTGACATAGAGTTTTGAGTAGACATGGCCAGATTCACTAGCCAGATTTTGGCTTGAGTCATCCATCTCATGCAAAATCCTGAGGGCTCAGTGACTGCCTGTGCTGACTGGATCCATTTCTGGATTGTATATTTGGCAATCCTGTCTTCAACCATCTCTGACCTAGGTAAAGTAGACAAGAGTGTATATTACATCCGAAACATTGGGACAAAAAATGTGAATGACCGTGGCAAAGGGAGTGTTTTTTTTGTTGCAGAATGCCAGTAATGTAGAGGGAAGCTTTAATCATTTGTGTGACTAGTGCTTATGAACAGTGCGAAACTGGCAATCTAAGAGTCTGAGGTAATCTGTTTACAGGACATGCACAGCATGGCCATCAGCAAAGTAATGTTCTCTGTGATGTTGCCTTTTAATTGTGTTTAGAAATATCACTGAGTTAATTCAACTTCCATGGCCACTTCTTTTCCAAGGTTTATTTGAGACTGGCAACAGGGTTGTCAGAAGTGATAAGAGAATTTCTATTTAATGTGATCTGGACATTTTGCCCCTACAAACTACCTTTTAAGACCATAGAACTATAACTTAATAAAGGACATTAAAAGCAGCAATGAAATTTCTTATTTTTTATTATATTAGAATGGTTTAATATTAAACAAGTTTGGTTCTTTTATAACTTAAGGTTCTTTTATCAGTTGTTGATTTCCTGAGCCTTTTATTCCCCATGTCAAAAGTCTGAACAACATCAGTGAGTAACAGTTTGATGGTGGTTCATGTAGCATGTTATCTGAGACTTGTCATGCTATTACAATGGCAGTTGATAGAAAGTGATAATACAGAGAAAAAGCTAATATACAAATCAGCAGATCTGCATGATATTCCTTCTCTCATTTCTGATCTTATTTACCTGGAGCTAGACTGTTAGCCTTACTTAACTTGATTAGTTCTTTGTTCCAGAAGCACTCCCATTTTAAGTTAATAGGACTTAAATTGAGTAAGATACCACTCACACTGGATGAATGAGTCTTCAGGGTGGTCAGTGTGAGTAGTTTTCAGTCTGCATCCCAAGAAAGTATTTTGTATTGTGCTCCTCGCAATAAAAAACATGATCACTGTAACATCCAGGAGAGTTAAGTTAATTCTCTTAAGAATTTTCTGAGCATTAACTATAATTTTGGGACAGTTGATGAGAGATCTTTGCAGTCAGTCAATTTCTAGCGAGGTTATCAATGTCCCATAGTAAAACTGTCCTGCACATACTGAAAGATGGAATATCAGAGAGTGCTAAGTAATCACCCAGTCTGACAGTCAAGCTTCTCTAAGGTGTCTTATGTCAAGCACTTGTAAAGTGGAGATAGCCAGAATCACAGACCACTTGAAAATCTTAGCCTTAAAGAAAGGCAGCAAACAGATGTGGGGCAGAAAAATTTCCAATGCTTTATTTTTCCGTGTGAATTTTCCATTTCTAAAAATTGAGTGTTTCATAAAATGCATTAGTAACAATGAATGGACGCCCATACAATATTAAGCAAGCTTGGCAGTTTCAAAGTTGTAAATACTATCAGTTTCAGTGGCTATCAAAAAACTTGAAGGAGATACACCAAGCCCTTCAAATATTCCAGAGATACTCAGACAACTGAATGAAAATCTAATTGAGCTGTTGCCTTCTTCACCTCTATCCAAAAAAGAATAGTAAAACAAATGTTTACTAAGAGATCAGAGTTTTGTTCTCATCCAGTTCATCTGGCAGCAAGCCTTTTGTATCTTCAACACAGAGGACAGCATTTGTCAGAAGCTGAATGATCTACTGCTCTCGATACAATTAAGGAAGTAGCTAAGAATGTCTGCAACATCAATGAAATAACTGTGATGACAGACATTGCCAACTACCATGCAAAAGAAAAACTTTAGAGAACAGACATCATATGGCAGGCAGCAGGGAATGTATCTACTCACGTGGCGGAAGGGATACTGCAGCACCCAACTGTTGTCCAGGATTGCGCTAAGGATCCTAACCATTCCACCAGCGGCAGCTTCTTGTGAATGGAACTGGAAAGCTTTCAGCTCAGTCAAGACAAAAAAGAGGAATAGACTAACAAATGAATGCACTGTTAAGCTTGTTTCTATTTCTTAAAATCTCTTGCTTCTGGAGAATCAGTCAGAAGCACAATTATTGAAGAAGATGCAGTGTGAAGATAAGTTGACCTTGCCCATAGACTCATTGGTAGAACCATCCTTTAGCAAAAGAAAATGCGGTTCAAGTATTTCTGAATCAGATCTGCCTCGATCTAATCCTGAAATGGAACTATTAAGTAGTGCAAGTGATTCTACAGATAGTGACAGTGAAACTGGAGGTGCTGTAATGACCTCAGTGGAAGAGAGTTAAACTCTGTTGAAGTAGATGAGTGGACAACCCCGGCATATCATGAACAGTTCTTTGGGTGTGCTAAAATTAATGTGTCAAGAGTTTTCAGTGCCTTCATTTTTTTCCTTAAATTTAAACGAACAATGCAAGGGGAGTACTTGCTATTGTGTATTGTCTTTACAATTTTACAAGTATTCCAATAAAAATAATTTCTTTCCACGTAAAGCTTTGAATGTGTTTGAATATAACATTTAAACCACATTGAGTGTGCTGTATTTATTTTTTCCCCAATCAAATATTTCAATTCAAATGCTTGTGGCTATTGGGACATAAAATTAACATTGGGGTACTTTTTAAGTTTTGTTTACTATATATAAGTCAAATAAACATGCTAAATCAGATCACATTCTATTTAGGGCATTGGAAAATTTTCCAATTCAAATTTTTTCAGAAAACCCACATCTCTGGCAGCAAATATATATACTAACAGCAGGGATTTATAAAGAGCTCAGGTCAGCGTGACTTTTTAAAAATAATCTGCCATTTTTTAATACTGGTGCCTTTTTCCCTTCCATGTGTGCATTTTGTATTTGAGAAGAGAGGTATTTTAGCTTGTTCTATTCCCAGTACCAGGTGCATCATTCTAAAACAAAATAATGACAAAGCTGGTTATATCAAGCTAGCATATGTAAGAGAAGGGGAAATAATTGGAAAGTGGTAATGCTGTAAAAGACATAGGGAAGAAAAGCAGCAAAAATTAAGGGGCTGGAGGGGATTAAATCATGAAGAAGTATTAAAGGAAATGGACGTACATGATTATCTCTTATAGCACTCTGTATACTTGGTGATATACTAAGAGAGATGATCCTTGGCCTAATTTTGGCTAAATAGCTACCAAGGGTTGGGGAGGGTGTAGAACTGTCTGAAAGTATTTGAAGGCTATAAATACCAGGAAAGGAATCATTTAGAGTGGTCCACGGAGGGATAAGTAGAATCAGTTAAATGAAATTGAGCGAAAATTTAGCTTTGCGTATTATGATCAAGTTTCTTTCTGATATCTGTTACATTATAGAATAGTCTTCCATGAGGTTTCAGTGAAGACACCGCTACTTAAGTAATTTAAAATGACACTGGACACTTGGAAATATTCTGTAGAAAAGGACTCTGCACTGGAGGGAGGAGAGAGAAGATGACTCAATAGATATCATCTATTTCTAATTTCTATGATCTCACACAGTATAAATTGACAAAATAAGCCTCATGATATACTAGCAAGGCATAATTTATGTAAATTCTCTTTAGAATAGGCATTAACCTTGATCCTTACTTCAATTCTGTATTAAGTTCTGCCTTTGATACAGTAATCTTAATTAAAACTGAATATTTCATGATTTAACTCCCTCTGCCTCACCACAGGAACAATACTCTCTCCTCTGTATTGCCAGTAAAAATGCTATCCACAGAAAATGTCTTTTAGTCTACAGATTTCAAATTACACATTTGCTTTGAATCGTGTTCATATAAACATCGTAATAAATCTTAGTATTTGTTTGCAAATTAATTTACATTTGTTTTAAGACTAAAATTAGATGTATACTTCTCCCAAAATGTGAATCCCTGTATATACTGAATTGATAGACAATGTTTGTTTTATTTGTAATTGTTCACACCACTACTGATCAATTTTTTGAAAAGTTTTATAAGTTAGTAAGTATATGATTATGTCTTTACCAGTTAGTGCCATCTTAGTACACCCTTTCATTGGATCTAATCTTGATAATAAGAGAGGTCCTTTTGTTTAAATTTTGTCTTATACAAGAACATAGAGTTTTGAGGATTTGAGAAGGAAGGAAGGAAGAGCAGAAATGTTTGCCTTTTTCTACCATGTTTTTATGTTTATGTTTTGCTTTTGTTTGCATTTTTTTGTTTTTTTGCCATAGTGTATGAATTCTAGCATTCGCATTTAATACGGAGGTGTCAAACTCTCCTTGGGTCCTAGCCTGGATCCAGATTGTGTGGGCTTCTTCCACGCTGGATTAGTGGGGTCAGCAGCAGCCATGGCAGGTTCAGTGGTAGCAGCTGGGGATGCCTCAGCAGTGTGGGTCCAGGGTGGTGGTTGTAGATGTGAGAGCTGTATTTGCACAGCCCTTGCTCACCCCTGTGCTGCTGACAGCCCTGTCATTCAGGGTCCAGGGATCCTGAATTCTGCAGCTGGCTTCACTCCACTAGTCCCATCCACCAACTTCTGGTAGCCAGACTAATGGCAGACCAAATGGAAGAGTTCTGTGGGCCAGACAGATCTGGCCTGCAGGTTGTATGTTTGATGTTCCTTATTTAATATTAACCATGTTCTTGGAGCAGTTTTGGTAGTGGTTATAAATGTGTAAAGACACATTTAGCATAAGGGTCTACATAACTGAAATCACTTCTAAACAAATATAGAATATTACTTAAAAGAACACAAACTCAGTGCAGGGCAAGTGGGTAAAAGCAATTGGACAATAAGGACTTTTTTCCAAATTCTTGAAAGGTAATGTAGCCATTAAAAGTAGGGCTGTAAAACAGTTTAAAAATTTGATCATAATTAGCAATTAAAAAAATTAGTCACAGTTAATTGCAATTTTAATTGCACAGCTAAAAACTCAAAATTATATGCAGAAAAACTCAATGTTATGCAAAATTTTGCAGGCACTTTGAATGGCTAAGGGGTGGAATGTGTGTGTAGGGAATGGGAATCTGTGCAGGTGTGGGGGGCTGTGGGTGTGGTGTTTTGTGCCTGGGGAAGAGGGTTACCACATACCCTGGCAGGATGTGGGATACTGTGGGTCAAGAGTGAGGGGCAGCAGCAAGGCTGGGGGGTCTGTGGCTTGGGAGTGAAGGACAAGGACACACACA
>JAGPOW010001296.1:120070400-120093821 GCA_030014935.1 Caiman crocodilus
CACACACACACACACACACACCACCCAGCAGGTAACTGGGGGGAGAAGGGCCATGAGGGTAGGAAGGGGTGGAGGCAAATCAAGGCCCCAGTGTTGAGGTAGTCAGTGTGGCAGAGGCAGGGGCTCGGGTGAGTGGGGCCCTGGGACTGGGGCAGGTTGTGGGACGGAGCTGTAGGCGGCTCGTCCAGGGGCGTGGGAAAGGGTTACTTCCACCACTGTCTGCACCCCCGGGGGGGCATAGGAGGCATATGGCCCCCCGAATTTGTTCATAGGTTGGAGGTGGTCTGCCACTGTGCTGTGGTCTCTGCCCCACTGCTGTTGCCCGGGGAGCCACAAGACACCATGTTGTACCTCCCACCACCAAGTGGGCAGGGGATGTGGAATAGCAAGCATGTGGCTCCCAAGGCAAAGGAAATGGGCTATAGAGCCCCAGCCTGCAGCAGCAATCTGCCTCCACCCTGCGCGCAAATCCGGAAGGCACATGCCCCCTATGCCTTCCTTGGGGTGCGTATAGTGGTGGGAGTCATAGATGTTAGGGTCAGAAGGGACCTCAGTAGATCATCAAGTCCGACCCCCTGCATAGGCAGGAAAGAGTGCTGGGTCTAGATGACCCCAGCTAGTTGCTTATCTAACCTCCTCTTGAAGACCCTCAGGGTAGGGGAGAGCACCACTTCCCTTGGGAGGCCCGTTCCAGACCTTGGCCACTCTGTGAAGAAGTTCTTCCTAACAATCTATATCTGCTCTCTGCTGGCTTGTGGCCATTATTTCTTGTAACCCCTGGGGGGCACCTTGGTGAATAAAACCTCTCCAATTCCCTTCTGTGCCCCCGTGATGAACTTATAGACAGCCACAAAGTCACCTCTCAACCTTCTCTTGCGGAGGCTGAAAAGATCCAGGTTCTCTAGTCTCTCCTCGTAGAGACCCTTTGCAGCTCTGTTCCACAACCCACCCCAGCCCTGGTGCCTATTCACCCCTACCCCTCTCCCTCCCTCACTGTGGGAGCCTCAATTTCCCCCTTCATGCCCCTTCCCTCCCCCACATCCCTTCCCCTTGACAGACTTGCTTGCTGGACACTGCTCTACACGCTGCTGGGCAGCGTACCTGGCCACCTACAGGCTGTGTGTCTGTGCCAGTGCATGCCACTCCCTCCCACTGCAGCTGCCTTGGAGGCAGTGGTGACCATAGTGGAGCAGAGCCTGGGCACCAACACCACAATCATTTGTGTGATTAATGCATTAAAAAAATAGTGTGAACAATGATTAAAGCATTAAAGTTATGTATTAATTGCAATTAATTGACAGCCCTAATTAAAGGTAATATATAAATGAACTATACAAAATTATTTGGCAAAATCATTTATAAAGATATTTAGAGGGTTTTTTTTTTGCAGTTGTATTTTAAGTGATATTGTTAGAATACAGTAATGTATCAGTGAGTAAAATACAAACATACAAAAATAATAGAACTAAATGTTGGATATATATTCTGGAAACCTTGGCTTTTGTAGGGACGTGCAATAAGGATAATTTAAGGAAAAGGATGTGATATTTAGAAGTGATAACATTTACTCAAAACCACATTTAGATGTTGTTTAATTTGATTAGACGCAGCCAGTCTGCGTAAATTCTGGCATGCAGTATTACTGTAAATTCTGGTATGCAGTATTACAGTAAAACTGCAACTTTAGGACCAACATTTTAAGTACAGTTACAGTTCTGTTAAACTCCAGAGCTTTGATTGCAATTTATTTTGCTTCTTTATTGATTGGCTGATCTATTCAAGTTGGTGATAACTCTAGGATGGTGATCTTTTGAACTCCATTTATAATAGCTCTGGAATGGAATCAGGAATTTGGATTAACCCATGAGTTTTCAACTTGTGAGTTGCGACTCCTTAGGGATCACAAGCAACTTAAAAGGGGGCTGCAAACTTCCCAGGGGTATGTGTGGCGGTGCGGGAAAGTGGTGCGCAGCGGCAGCGCAGAGTAATAGATGGCGGTGGCAGCTGCCATGTGAGCTCCCCGCCCACCACCGCTGCCATCCAGTAATCAGGGTCATAAAGTTTGAGAACCCCTGGATTAACCAACATAATTACTTTAACTTCCTTTCCCTTTGTCAGCCTGGTTTCTTGTTTAGTTGTTTAAGAATTTTTTGTACCACATTTTTCAGGACATGTGAGCTTTGTGATCTCATCGAAATGCTGATCTGCAGCTATGCTTCCTTTTGGTGGGCATCCTATGAATATGGCATTTATTGTTACGATTATTTATATTGCCTACTGTGTTTCCTGTACTTAGGGAGATATTTCAGGCATTAAAATAAAGGCTGACTTCAATAATATAGAGCAAGATTTTAAAGGTGTCTGGTGTTCCTTGGATTTGAAGTTTAGTGATAAAGATTACTGGAATACCCTGTTGTTGCGGATACAGCCTACAAATTCTAAAAAACGGATACATTTAAACAAATATTTTATGTTCAGGAGAAACGGGAGCTGGATTAATTGCTAAAGATACGTTAAACCCATGATCCTGCAGTCAGGCTGTGTGTAGGCAGAGCCAGTGCATGTCCACAGAATGTTATTCAAACAAATGAAATTCTTACATGCCATAATAGGGAAACTACCTAATTCACAAGGGCAGAACTTGGGCCCAGGGAGCCATTTTGTTGGTGGAGCATTGTAGCGCCGCCTGCCCCTGCCCCCAGCCTCTGATTGGCTGAGTGGACCCCAGTACCCTCCCCCCCCCGCACCAGCCCCCAGTTGCTGCTGTTTGGCTGCAAGGGCTGTCCATCATGCAGCCCCACCCCTCACTGCCAGTTGATGGAGAGGGGTGGGGCCACATGAGGCAGCCCTCTCAGCCAATCAGCAACAGAAGACAGGAGCAGCACCAATCTTGCCCACCGCCCTTTGACTGGGCAGCCCTCCCTTTACCTCTTCCCGGTCCCACCAGGCTGCTACAGATGTGGAGGACTGCTGGTGCCCTCTGAGGAGACAGCGTTTTCTTTTGTGCAAGTTTTTTTTTCCCCATGGGTTTTGTGGGCATTGCTCAATTTTCATAGGCAGTGCCAGGTTTCACTGAATCCACGACATCACAAATTTGGTAGGTCCCTAGTCATAATGGTTATTTCCATTCTGTCAAAATAGAACAGATGTATGTTAATGCCTTCTTTCAAAGTCTTGTAACAGTTGTCACAATACATTATAAACATCATGAATATTGTGTGAGTCATTCTCTATAATCATAAAGCTTTAGCTTTTCCCAGCTCTTTAAGAACTGGGCAATGGCTTTAATACAAAAGGTTTGTGCTCAGACGAACAATATTTGAATCCAGGATAATCATGAAGGGCTGGGAGAGTCAGGTCAGTATTGCTAGAGACAGCAGTTACAAGTGAACAACAAGTCTCACTGCCCCAGTGCTTGGAGGGTGCATGGTTAAGTGGAGAGGTGGGCAAGCTAGAAGGGAGGGACAGGCTGCAACTTGATTTGGAAAGGCTACAGGACAGGGGTGGATGAGAACAGGGTGGGATTCAATACTGACCAGTGCAGGGTACTACACCTGGGGAGGAAGAACCAGCAGCATACCTATAGGCTGGGGAACTCCTTTCTCATCAGAGCAGAGGCAGAAAGGGATTTTGGAGTCATTATTGATTCCAAGATGAAGATGGGCTGCCAATGTGGGACACTGTCAGTAAGGCCAACTGCACCTTGTCATGCATCCACAGATGTATCTCGAGCAGGTCCAAGGAGGTGATCCTCTCCCTCTATGCGACAGTGGTCCAGCTGAAGTTGGAGGACTGCGTCCAATTCTGAGCGCCGTACTTCAGGAGGGATGTGGCCAGCATTGAGAGGGTCCAGAGGAGGGCCACTCGCATGTTCAGGGGGCAGCAAGGCAGGCCCTACACAGAGACCTGAACCTGTTCAGCCTCCACAAGAGAAGGTTGAGGGAGGGATCTGGTGGCCATCTATAAACTTACCAGGGGGGAACAGCAGGGAATGGACCCTGTTCCTCCAAGTGCTACCTGGAATAACTAGGAATAACGGCCACAAGTTGATTGAGAATAGGCTCAGGCTAGACATCAGGAGGTGCTACTTCAAAGGGCAGCTAGGATCTGGAACCAACTTCCAAGGAAAGTGGTGCTCGCTCCTACTTTGGGGATCTTTAGAAGGAAGCTAGATAATCGCCTAGCGGGGGTCCTTTGATCCCAGCATTCATTCCTGCCCATGGCAGGGGGTCGAACTTGATGATCTGGTCAGGTCCCTTCTGACCCTACCAAATATGAAACTACATCAAGCAGTAAGAAAAGGCCACAGTTAGGTAAGATGGTATATATGTAGATGTTGTTATTTTTAATCTACTTTTCTCTGCTTGGTGTGTTCCTTTGGAATAAATAAACCATGCTTTGTAGAATAGGCTGTTTTCAGTTGATAGGTTTTGTTTGTTTTTTTTAACAGCTAGAGACACGTTTCTCAAAAAGGATCACATACCAGGAATTAAATCCACCTGCCTTGTTGGAGACAAATGTCCCTAGATTGTGGGGAACCAGTCAAAAAGTTGTGGTAGATAGCAGACTGAGAAAAGTGCAGAAATAGGCGTGCCACTTGTAAGAAATATTTTCTCTGAGACTTTACTAAATCTGTCCTTTGCAAAGACTCTTACTAAAGAACAGGAACATTTCAATGAGTGGTAAAACAGAAGTAGCATCTCCCAGCCAATTACTAACGACATAGTGGTGACACAAAAACCATGCACCTTGTTAACCTCGTATGGAATTCTGGATTCTTTCAATTGACAGAAACTTTTACAAAGTACAAAACAAGCACATATAGGCAAGAGGTGGGAGGGTGGATAATTTAGACCTTCATGAAGCATTTTCTAGAGAAGATATTTCATGTTTTCTTTGTGTATTTAAAATTAGTTTTTGAAGAGAAGGTTTAGGGCTTTACAGATTCTCAAAATTCTCTTGTCCAACAGCTCTGTACTGTTCCAGGTACAAACATGTACATTTCTGATGCATGGAGCGTTCAAAGATGGATCCGTCTTTCTGGAGATCTCATCCACTTTGAATGTGTGAATTGGCTTGTATATTCAGTTCTTAATACTTTCCTTTCAAAGGTGTGGAGAAAATAGTTAATTTTTCATACATTTTTTTTAACATTCTATTTAATGTGCTAATCATTACTGTTGCTCCAAGCTTGAATGCACTGGGATTATTCAGACCAGAAATTATTAGTTTGTATAATTAATGCCAAGTGCAATGTTGGCAACCTTGGGGTCCCAGTAGAAAGACTACCAATTCAAAAGCCATTTTAATGGATGATATTTATTTCCCCTACACCAGATCATAAACTTATACATGGATTTATAACCTTGTCTTTAGTCTCATAATAAGGTCTATAACCCAACACCAGTGCAGAAAATGTAATTTTACAATGATACATCTGGGGCCCCCTGGGCACACTGCTACTTAAGATAGCAGTGGTTAATGTTGATACTTAACAAAATGTATCCCTTGTGTTGTCAGAGGAAATACAGACAGGGCCCCTAACTTTGAGGATCTTTAACCCTAAGTTGATTCCATCAATTTGAAATCTAGTCATTTTTAAAGAAGGGTTTCAGCTATATTGATGCCAGACCTGCCCCAGCAGGGTGTGGTTTTTATACCCTTTTCAGAAATTGCTTTTCTCTCACTTGCTGCAGTGTGAAGCTGAGACTGAACAGAGTAACTATCCAAAAAGTGCTGTCAAAGACATAAAAAGAAATGATGAGAAAACCAGAAATATTTCTACTCTAATCTCTTGGTTAATGCCTAAAATTAAAATGAATGTAATCAGTAGAAGGCAAAACTTTCAGACAACTGTGATTTATTTTAAAGATAATAGTGCCTCTTGAAAATGGAAATGGCAACAGATAGTTACCATATTTTGCAGTGGATAACCTTGCTAGTTGAGCCAGGGATCAGTATGACTATTTTTTGGTTTGCCTGTACTCACAGACCTTGTAAACTCTATCAATCTTGTTTACACCATATTTAGCCTATTCACAAAAGAGTTCTGAGTTTGTATTTACTAACATTTCCAATGTCTTGTATGACAGAAGTATTTAATCAATTCAAATGAGAGAGAGAGATTGCCAGCTTGCATAAAAAGTACTAAAAAGTATCCCAAAGGAGAGAGAATGACTATCTAGTTATGTGCTTCTATTAAGTTCTTATCATTTTGATGTCTCTCAATAACTTTTCAGTATGGAGCGTTAGTTTTACTAACTTAGTTACTAGAATTTATGCTTCTCATTTCTCCCAGTTCTTCACAGAGAGGATTATATATAAAATGTACGGACACATTTAAGATTCTGCCTGAAAAATCTGCACAGAAAAGCACATTAAACTGTAATTTACCTTGAGCACAGGGGGATGAACCAGTCACTTAGATCAGCATCTGAGAGGTAGGGGGTCACATGCCGAGTGGGCTGCTGGCCACCAGGCTCCCTGCTGCATGGGCAGCCCAGCCTTAACCTTACATGCGTCATGTAGACAGGCCAGGCATCTGCTTCCTGACCCCCACTTCACACAGTTCTGGCTCCTGCCTCTGTGTGTGCCATGCAGGCAAGGCAGACTGCCTAGCCTCACCCTCTACTGCTGTGCCATGCAGCCTTGTTCCCCTTCATGTGGTCCCACTCACTACACTACATCCAGGGGCAGGGGCAAGGAAGGAGGGGAGCCTGGAGACCCCATATACTACAGTAGCAGGCACAATGAAGGGACCAGTAGCCAGGTGGGAGCCAGCAGGCCACACATTAACTCCTCACAGACTATATGCACCTGCAGGATGCCATTTGGGCAGCCCTGATGTAAATTAAAAACTTTGACTCTGAAGGCAGTAAATATTTAAAGCCTTAGACTAAACGTATCTCTAACTCCAATAAAGTTAATGGACTTGCACAATGCTTCAGTGAGACCAGTGATACTAAACCCCCTCCTTTTCTTTGTAGAATACTTCTGACCAGCATTCTTCCTTTCCAGATCATGCCCTATCTGCTGACCATGTGGATTAAAGAAAGTCTCCCACAGGCTCCAGCAGGACCCCTAATTATTCTTTCATACTTTCCCAAATGATTTTCACAATTTCCAAGGAACCCCATGAATGTATCTAATTGTCCCAGCTCTCCTGAAAGAGGAACCAGTCCATTGGTAAAGCCATCCTAGTTACATTCACATCCTGGTCTGCCCTAGTCATCTTTTATGACTATAGTAAATCCATTTATTTTTTAATTTCTCAGGGCCCTGTCTGTGAATTGTCATTAATAGGCTTCTCCTTCTTGGTGGTAGTGTGATGTTAAGTATATAAAGTGCCTAAATAAAAAATACCTCAGTGATGGCAGGGTCTTATGTGAGTAAATATAATTATCTCTTTTACAACCAGCTCTAAAATAGGTAGGAATTAGAATAATAGAAAATAGGGTTGGAAGGGACCTTAAGAAATCATTTAGTACATCTTTCTGTTCCAAGGCTGGGTCATCTCTATCTAAACCAGTGGTTCTTAACTAGAGTGCTGCAGCACACTGTGATGCCTTGAGATCCTTTCAAGGGTACTACACAATTTTAGCAGTTTAGGTGTACATACATGATTGACAAGATAAACCCAGAGTTTTCACCTAGAAATCCACAGTGTTAAAATGCTCTTTTGTGATCTTTTTGAGTTCTTTGCAATGGATGAATTGTTCTATTTTTTTTTTTTGTCAGTCCAAAATTAGTAAAAACTTAGAGCTGACACTTTATGCAGGGTGCCTGAAGCCTAAAAAGGTTGAGAACCACTGGTCCAAACAATTTCTGACAGATATTTGTCTGATCTGCTCTTAAAAACCTCTAATACTGTAGATTCCACAACTAGTGCTTAGCTACCTGTATAGTAAGAACCAAATGTTTAAACTAAATGTTCCTTGTTGCAATTTAAACCCATTATTTCATGCCGTATCCCCAGTGGATGTGAAAAACAGTTTATAACCTTTAACTTTACAGTAAACTTTGACATTTGAACATTTATCACATCTTCCCTCACTTTTATTGTCACTAATATCCAACTCATCTGTCTCTGTAGAACTGTATTTACTTCAATCTAAGATGAGATCTCCCTGCTTCATTTAAAATAGGGTGAAAGCCCCATATCTTGGATTTAAATACAAGGCAGCAGGGTGGGCAGATGGCTGTTTTGACCCCCAATTCCAGCCCTGACTTAGCCAGAGTCAGTCACAGCCACTGCCTGCTGTCTGTGTACTGTGCTGCCCTTTCTTTCCATCCCTTTCCTTCCTTCTCCAGCTACCCGCCTCTCTCCCCACTCTGCCACCCCCACCCCAAGCCCTGACCCCGCATGGCTACTGTGTGTCCATGCTGGGGCAATGGTGCTGGAGCCAGAGGGTAAATGGGTGGTAGCAACAGGCCTGAGTTGCAGGCACAGGAACAGACAGCAGGAGGGGAGCAGGTGCCAGGGGGTGCAGGCACCATGGGAGGGCAAATGCTGGGATGTGTGGGCACTGTGCAGGGGCAGGCAGCAGGGAGGGGCAAGTGATGTGCAGGGCAGGGGGGGAACAGGCAGGCCACTTGACTCCCCGACCACCTGCTCCCCTGCTACTACTTGCCCATGGGAGGAGCAAATTTAAAACAACCCTACAAGAATAAGATTCTAGAAAGGGAATATTATTACAAATTTATACATTTTCAATGTTTAGTATCTACTTATTGGGGGAGGGTCATCTTAAATTCATACTTGTCCTAGGTTTGGGTGAGTACAATATATGCATCAGTTATTCTTAATAAACTGAAGAATTTTATTTGAGAAACTCATAAATTAGTCAAACTCCTATTTGCTAAGACAAACAGGGATTTTTTTTTTCCTGAGCTAATTTTTTTGCACTTCACAATGTGCCAAAAATTAGGAAAATCTTTGCTAAGTGACCAAATGAAACTATCCTTTTTTATGTGACGTAAACAGTCCAGCCACTTTGTATTCTTGATCTAAACAAAAGGGGCAGAATTTTCATCAAGTTTTCTATATTAGACAAAGGGAATTGATATGGGTGAAGTAAGGTGGGAATCAAAATTGGGTTTATAATAGAAACCTACTTTTATTTTTAAAGTAGGCTGTCACATGATTTAAAACATTGATTGTGATTAGTTGCAAGATTAAGAATTTAGTAGCAATTGCGATTTTAATAGCAAAGCTAAAAACTCAAAACTATGTGCAGAAAAACTTAAAATTATGCAGGTACTTAGTATAGTTCGTGGTGGGTATGGGTGGGTGTTTGGGGAGAGTATGTGAAACTGTGAGGGGCTGTGGGGGGAGGGCTTTGAGCCCAAGGAGGGGAGGTCTCCGCATGCCCTGGCAGGATGTGGGGTACTGTGGGTCAGGAGTGAGAGGAAGCAGAAGGGCTGGGGGCCTGTGACTTGACAGTGCCCAGCAGGTAAGTCTGTGGAGGGAGAGGGAGTGGGAGGGGAGGGAAAGGCTGGGAAGGAGCAGATCAAGGTCCCCACAATGAGGGAGGGAGAGAGGCAGGAGTGAATGGAGCCCCAGGACCACAACAGGTCGTGGCTTGTCCAGGGGCACAGGGGAGGGGCACAGCTACCTGCCTCTGCGCGCGCCTCCAGGGCAAGCATTGGGGCACTTGCCATCTAGCTATATGTGTGGGGTGGAGGTGGGCTGCCCTGCTGCTTTTGCCCTGGGAGCCATGCACTGGCCATGCTGCGTGTTTCCTGCTCGCCTAGTAGTAGGAAGCACAAAGTGGTGTTGCACTGCTCCCTGGGCAAAGGCAGCAGGGCGCAGAGCCCTAGCCTGCAGTGAGCAGCTCACCCTCGCCCCACACACAAATCTGGGGTGTGCACAATGACAAGGAGCCACGCCCCTGGACGAACTCCTTGCAGCTCCATCCCACAACCCACCCCAGCACCTGCCCTGTCCCACTCCTTCACCATGGTGGGCCTCGATCTGCCCTCCCCTGCCCCTTCCCTTTCCCCCTGCCCCTTCTCCCCCACAGACTTACCAGTGCAGCGCTGCTCTACATTCAATGTGCAAGCTGCTTCTGCTCCTCTCTGTCTGTCTGCATGCTCTCCCCCACTCCTGCTGCAGCCACTCGGAGCCTACGCCTGGGCTGCTCTACGGTCCTCTCTGCTGCCACCACTGCCCCACTGTGTGGCCCAAAGGCAGCAGAGTGGAGCCCAAGCACAGCCTCTAAAATCACGTGTGTGTTTAATGTGTTAAAAAAATTAATGCAAGAACCAATTAACAATTTAATCGTGCACGTTAACTGCGTTTAATTGACAGCCCTATTTTAAACTAATTTATTTCAGTAATATGTGGACTTTTGTTTTTCTTAACAAATTCTTATCAGAACTCTTTTTTGGTAAATTTAATGGATTTACATTCATGATTTAGTTTTGTGTACTCAGTGAAGGATCTTTTCTTCACTAGAGATGCTCATAAGCTTGTTTGGAGTCATTGTAGAGACCCCATTTGTTATTTTACCTCTCCTTGGGAAAAGTAAGATTTGTCTGGTGTATGTGTACTCCTTCCAAAACCTCCCCCACGTCTCCCAAAATTTCAAAGCGATGCAAAGGGATTTAGCTATACAACTTCAGATGATGTTAATTGGATTTTATGGCTAAAACCCATGCAGTTCTTCTGAAATTATCATGGTTCCATGTATGTTTTATCTATAAATATATGCATACGTATGCAGACACAGACACTGTATAGACTCAATAGCCACAATGGTTATAGTCTATATTTGCTTGGGCATGAATAATTTTTTATTTATGGTAAGTTCAATTTTAAATATATTGAATGAATACTAAAAGTGTGCTATTCTTGCCAGAGGGTTCGATTTATTTATTTTTTTAAATGCCTGAACCATTTGTATAGGAGTCTTCTGTACTTAACTCAGGAGGGGGAAAAGCTTTTCTGATTCATTAATTCCTTTTTTCCTTTGCAAATAAGTTGGTCCTTCCACATGAAGTACCCAAGAGAGTGTAAAATACACAAAGAGGAGGGTGGGAAACCAATAAAATGATGTCTGGCCTGGTGTAAAGAAGAAATACTTGTTTTCTGCAAAAAAGAAATAGTGAAGAAGGAAAAGGGACAGCACTAAATTTACCACATATATTTGCATGATATGCAGGTTTCATGTAATTATTTTTTTTTCTTGCTCAATAAGTGAGTTGTTACCATGGTAGCGCTCATTTTGCACAATTTCTGTTTTGAAATAAATTAAGAACATTTTTTAGAGATGAAGAAGCAAATCTTTAATGCACCAACATTCACGCTGTTGATTTTTATAGCTAAAAAGTGTCTTAGAACTTTAATTACCAAGATTTAAATGATTTTGAAATGCAAAAATATGTACATTTTAACTTCAATATGCTTTCCACATAAAAGTGACCAGAGTTTGATTAGATTGTTTGCTTTTGCAGGATTGGGGCATGTGGGACACATGCTGTCTTTATCCTAGTTTAGTTTTGATCACTAATCATGCTGTCACTGAGAGAGTTTTGCACTGGCACCTGCCAGTTGAAATGTTACTCCTAAGTGATAAAATCAAACCGAGGAATGTTGTTCATGCCTCTTTAAAGTTGTTCAGGCTGCCAGTGCCCCCAGGGAACTAGTCTACAGGTCCTTGTTTAGATAACCAAGTCATGACATTGACTGTGCTGCTGTTTTATCTAAAATGTAACCTTCTCTGTGAAAATAATTGCATAAAAAGCACCTGTAAATCTTAAGAATACTGCATCTCTTTCCTTCAGGTTTTGGGGTTTCAATCTCAGCATTATCCAGGCAGCAGTTTTATCTCTTTACTGGTTGTTCTGTCAACGAACAAATATTAGACCAATATTTTTGGTACCCTTGACTATTATGATTTATTAACTATAATAGATTTTGGCTGGGATGGATGTCTTAACGTTTGAGTGGTTTTGTTTTCTGTCAGAGATTCTGAAACACTGTATGAGAATTGTTCATCTGTTATACAGGAGACCCTCGCCATTCGCAGTGGATACGCTCTTGTATCTCCCGCGATTGGCGAAATCTGCAGTGCCCCGACAGCTGGGGAAGGAGGGGCGCAGCTGTGCTGGCAATGGCGGGAGCGTGGTGGTCCTGAGGTGCTGAACCTGCGAATAGAGAAGGTTTCCTGCATTTTGCATGTATCAGTCATAAAAGGTGGAGTCAGGAAGGAATTTTTCCCCTAGATCAGATTGCCGTGGATTGTGGGGGGTGGGCTGTTACTTTTCTCTGTAGAGTGGGACATGGTCCTAATCCTAGGATCTTCTGAGCATATATTAATCAACTGTTATTGCAGTGGCAAGATATTAGCAGTGCCCTTTTCTCCCCTGCTTTTACTTATAGTATGTTATAGGGTATTTATTCTTAGTGTTATGAGTATTGGACTTTATAATTATATGTGAGGGTTTGAAGTGGCAATTTTGGGCATTCCTTAAGTTAATAATAGTTTTCTGTGAATGCTGTGGAATAGATTAGATGGTCTGTGGGGTCTCTTCCAGCCCTGTCTTCCTACAATAAGATGTTTGGGATATGGTGGTGTTAGCTTTCAGTGACATACCGTTTTACATCCTTCTTATTGGTTTCTGATGATGTCTTTGCCAACTATCAGGCTGTGAAAAAGGCAAGTGAGGAAAGGATCTAGAAAATCTGGAAGGGGTAAGTTCTGTCCCTATCTACTGACAAGCCTACTCACCTTTTACAACTGAAATTCCCTTTGTATTTATGAATCCCTTGTTGCTCCAGGTATTTCACATAGAGCTTTCAGCCAGAGATGCTTTTGTTTTACTTTGCATTTGACGAATTAATTGTGTGACCAGTTCTCTGTGATGCGCACCGTGGCAGATTTACTGTAATGTGATCTAGCCTGTCCTTGGAGGCTGAGCAGGTGGCTTTTCTCTCTTGGACCCCATAGTATCTTTGTGTGACTCCTTTCCCCACGTCTGGAATTCTGTCTTGACCCATTACTCACATTTTACTGCATTTTTTATGAGCACTTCCGCTCTGCATCATTCCCCTCTTCATGTTGATGTCAGCTATATGCAGATAACCAAATTGTTCATGTTCCTGTCACAGTTTGAGTTCTTCTTTTATCCTTTGGGTGGTTCACCTGTCAGCTCCTGATTATGTCAGGATTTTCTCTTAAATTAGGTATAATTCAGACCAATTGCTGTAGTAGTTGGTAAGCTCTTGGGCTGAATCTCTCACTTTCCTTTTTCTCTGGACTCTTGTTCTGCATTTTGTAGTATTGCTAACATCCTTGATATTTACTTTATTCTTAATCCTGGCTTTACCCCCTCATCCTCCACTTCCCTTACGTCTAAGTAAAAAAAAAAAATTATACTCTGTGAACAAGTCTGAGACAAGGACAGCAAAATCCATCTGGTTGTCACCTACTGTCCTCAGTTTGAACGCTCTGGACACATAATTAATGACTTCCAACCCCTCCTAGAAAATGACAACCATCTCAAGGTATCCACGGGAGTACAAACCAGTCTTGGCTTACAACTGGCCTCCCAACCTCAGTGGTATCTCTCAAGCAAGATCTCCTAACTCCTAAACTTACCAAGGCAACAAGCCTTTCAACAGACACGGATACCATCTGTGCCCCCTCACCAGTACAGACCATGTTGTCACAGGGCCAAATAATATGGGTTACAACATTCAAGGTTCATTCACCTGCACCTCTACAAACATCATGTACTCCATTGCTTGCTTACAGTGCCCCTCTGCTGTCTACACTGTACAGACAGAACAGTCCTTGCATGAAAGAATGAATGAACACTGATATGTTTCCAAAAGACATGCAGGTCTGTGGCAGAACATTTTAACCTTCCTGGATATTGCTGACCTCAGGTAGCTGTTCTTATGCAACAAAGCTTTAAAACTCAAGCTTGAACTCAAAATTGCAGAATAAAAAATTATCCACAGATTGGATTGAGTCTAAATAGAGACTATGAATTCTTATTCTGTTACCTGGATTAGTTTTTGTGAAGCCTTCTCCTTATGGCTGCATGCAGACATTTAAAAAAAACCCATACCTTACTAGAAGAAGCATCGTGTTACTTCATCCTGACTCTGCAGCATCTGTATAGATGAGGTGCTTCATCAGAGCTTTTGTCACTTTTAGCTAAAGCTGATTCAATCGGCTACTAGATAAAAGTGCCAAGAAAGCCCCACTAAGGCACCTGATCTGTACAGATGCTGCAGAGCCAGGTCCATCTGAGGTGCTGCCTCTTCTCAGCATGCGCTGGACTCGGTGCAAGATTGTGCCAAATTTAAAATAAAGCACCGCTCTTTTTTGGAAGTTATTTTTAACATCTGCAAGCAGGCTATGTGTTTATTGCCTGTTTGCCTCCCCCAGCACAGCTCTCCTCCCCTCTCTATTCTCCCTCTCTCCCTTATCTGTTTTTGTATTCAGATTACTCTCCCTGTATGATATACTGCCCTGAGCATGTCTTTCCATAGCATCTGATGAAGTGAGCTTGGGCTCATGAAAGTGTATGCATTTCTGATACAGTTAGTCTATAAGGTACATATCTAGCCTGCCCTCTGTCAAAAAATTTGCAAACTTTATCACTTCCAGTTGGTTGCCTTTGATTCTTCATCTGATCTTTACCTGAACAATTACTGAAGTTTTTATTTCCTTTTGATTTGTAGTTATCCCCTCTTTTAAATACCTTAAACCCTGGCCCTTGGACTTAAATTTGACCAAAATATTGTCTGATTTTATCACTTATATCTAGTGGCAAAAATACTCTCTTCTACTTGGAGATCTTTACTTATCCTACAAAAATCTGTGCAATATCTCCCTCTTGTTCTCTGCACGATGTACGAAACGTATTATGTTCAGTGGGAACAGGATGAAACATATTTCATCCATAAAATGAAATGAGTGTCTTGAGTGCCTGATTTTCTTTGTACAAGCTATTGCTTTTGCTGCTCAGCACAGTACTTTCTGAAATTTAGGCTTTTCATGGCATCTCCAGTTGGGCAACCAAATACTGAGCCCTAAAATCAGTCACCATGATCAGTCATGGTGGGATTTGGAATTCCCAAAAACTTGGTATGTCTTACTGAATGCATTGAAGGATCAAATAATTAGTTGCATGAGAATTGAGAGAATGCTGTCAGACCTGATGGAAATCAGTAATGGGCTCAAACAAGTGGACACATTGCCATGGTTGCTTTTCAGAGTATAGCTAAAAAAAAGGATGGAAAATTGTTTACTACCTATATGGTTTGACTGGCCATGCCAATGAATATCTCTTGCAGCTTAATAAAAGCCAAATTCCAGTGTTCTTATTCATATTTGGTTATAATGGAATATTGCACTGTGAGTGAGATTCATCAGTTTTGTATTATGTGCAGGGCATGGGTGTTGTATTACCTCTCTAGCAGCTGCACAGACAGATTGACTCCCTTAGTCACAGTCTCTCCTGATTTTCCCACTGCGTTAGTCAAGGAATTAACTCCAGTCAAGCTGTACTCAGTACAGAATATCTGTACTAATTTATCAGAATAGCTATTAGGGCTGTGTGAGATTTTCACCGGCTGTTTTGTTTCAATGCTGTTTCGACTCATTTCGAGCTCAAAACAGTGAAATCAAAATGAAATGAGGGCAGTCGAAACATTTTGAAAATTTCAAAACATTTCGAGCTTCGAAGTTGGGCTTGCTTGCAGCTAAAGAGAAATTAAGGAGAAGGAGGGGGCAGAGTAGGGAAGGACTGTTCTGATATTGACATGTATAGCTGGCCAGTGACTGATCCATCCCTGAGGTCCCTTCCAATCCCAGTGCTCTGGGGGAGGGATGGAAAAACAGCGTAAAAAGCATTGTTTGAACTGAGCTTTCTCTGTGCCTTCCCACTTACAAGTTTTACTCTGAACAATTTGAGTGCAGTTTACCAGAACCCCCTGTACCTATCTCCTTGAAACTTGGCAGGCTTCTTGGCCTCAGCAGGGGCTACCATGCCTGTTGTTTTAACCCTGCTGTGCCTTAACACACACACGTGACACAGGATTTTCTTTCAAGACTTTGAGGTGCAGTTTCCCAGAACCCCTGTTTCCTTGAAACTTGGCATGCTTCATAGCCTCAGAAGGGGCTACTATCCCTGCAAGTTTCATCTGAATCAGGCAAGCAATGGCAAAGTTATAGGCGGTTTTGTGCTTCACCATTATAGCCTATGGGCAAAATGTCAAAACAAGGGCAAAATAGCAAAACAGTTTTGATGAAACTAAATGGAATAGTGCTTTCAAAACTAAATGAAACTCTAAACAAAACACTGTCCCATTGATGGTGAAACAAGTCAGAATGAAACAGTGCTGTTTCACACAGCCCTGATAGCTATAGTTCTGGGTGTACTGGAAAGCTGAGTTCAAAGCTGTGCCTGCTTTAGTCCTCTTGTGAAAGATTGAGAGATAGTAACTTTGAAGAGCTTGCTACTCCCTACCAAAAAAGAAAAAAAGAAAAGATTAAGGGTCACAATTTCCCCCTTAATCCCTTAGGCCAACATATACAAAAGGTCCCAATCTGGCCCAGCATGAAGAGAGCTTTGTGTGTGAGTGAATTTTTGGGAATGTGGATCTAAATGGCCAGATTTGTCAGTGGAGCTTTCAGACAAGGATGGGTTACTTCTCTGAAGCTTTGGGGAAGGGAAATTTTCTCCTACTTTTTTTCTAGGTTCTGCTTACTTTAACAACATATACCAAAATTATTTCTAATTAGGGTTTTTCTTTAGAAAAGCAGCTCAAATCTGGGGAAATCCTTTATCATCATGTTTGCTGACTTAAAATTCAGTGTAACCAATTGCAAGTGAAAGCATGTATGTACATCTCACAAAAGAGCAGTTTTTTAATTTGCTAGTATCTGATCATTTCTAAGTCATAATATTATGTGTATTTATTGATAAACACCTTCCATGGATTAATATCACCTCTTAAAGAGAAGTTTTACCATAAAATTTAATGTATTTGAATGTGCATGTGCAGGCAAAAGAAATATAAAGTCAAATTCTGTCCTTTGTACTGCTTCTTCAGAAATAGTTTGGATTGCTTAGATTCATAAAAGTTAGGGGCTAGAAGGAACCTCATGAGATCATCAGGCCTAGCCCCCCTGGTCTAAGGCAGGAAAGACTGCTGAGGTCAGATGACCCCAAAGAGGTGTGCATCCAGTCATCTTTTGAAGATCTCAGGGAAGCTGACTGCACCATCTTTGGGGGGACTCTTGTTCCCAGCTGTGGACATACAACCGGTAAAGAAGTTTTTGTTTTTTATGTCTAATTTGAAGCAGTCTTCTATCAGTTTATGACCATTATTCCTAGTCTTCCCCTGGGATACCTTGGTGAATAGATGTTCTAGCCCCTGATGTTCACTCCTTATATACTTAAAAGCTGCCACCAAGTACTCCCTGAGTCTTCTCTTTTCCAGGCTGAACAGTCCCACGTCCTTCAGCCTCTCTTTGAATGGTCTGTTCTCCAGACCTCAGATCATTGGTGTGGTCCTCCTTTGGACTCTTTCCAGCTTCTCTATATCCCTGTTAAAGTGTGGTGCCAAGAACTGGATACGATACTCCAGCTGCAGCCTCACCAATGCTGAGTAGAGTGGGAGGATATCCTTAGTCTTGCTTATGATGCATTGGTTGATGCATGCCAGAGTGTTGTTCACTTTGCCAGATATAGCATTGCACTGGTGGCTTATATTCATTTGGTGGTTGATCATGACCCCCAGGTCCCTTTTAGTTGTGGGGCTGGCTAGTCTAGCACCACCAAGCCTATAAGTATGGTGTGGATTATTTCTCCTCAGATGGAGCAGTTACATTTCTCAGTATTAAACATCATCCTATTTAGATCTGCCCACTTTATAAACCTTTCCTGGTCAGCCTGTATCCTCAGCCTGTCTTCCAGTGTGATGGCAGTCCCCCATAATTTGGTGTCATCTGCAAACTTTGCCAGTATGCTTTCCACACCTGCATCCAAATCATTGATGAATATGTTGAAAAGCACTGGTCCAAGTACTGAGCCTTGAGGGACACCACCTTTCACCATGGTGAGTTGGTTCCATCTATTAATGTTCTCTGGGTCTGATGTCGGAGTTAGTTGCACAGCCACCAGACCATTAAGTTGTTGAGGCCACAATTTCTCCATTTAACCATGAAGACATCATGGGAAACCAAGTCAAAGGCCTTTTTTAAATCCAAGTATATGATACCAACCTCATCTTGTTATCCAGGTGGTGAGTTACTTGCTCATAGAAGGAGATGAGGTTGGTCAAGCATGATTTGCCTGCACCAAAGCCATGTTGGCTGTCTTTTAGAATACAGGCAGTCCTTGAATTTACGACACAATTGGTTCCTGAAAACCACGTCTTAAGTTGAAACGTAACTTGGAACTGATTTTCCTATAGGAAACAATGTTATAAATGGGGGATTGGTTCCTGAACCAAGGCCCAATACGCTATTTTCACCAAAAATAACCCAGAATTTTGTACTTGGTCAATTATAGGTGAGTAATGTAGCTACATTAATGTATTTATATTGTAAATAGCAATCATATTGATTTGGAAAGGCTTCTTTGACATGACTTTGCTGGACTTTTTGAAGGGTTCTTGGCTGGAGTCTGCTCAGGAGGCTTGCCTGCAGGTTTTTCTGGAGTCTTGTCTGCTTTCTTAAAGGCAGTGTCCAAAAAGGTTTGGACAGATGTTCTCCAGGGAGATGGGTGACACAGTAGGCTTGTTCACTGGCATAGTGTGGTGTCAAATCAAGTGTTGTAAAGTCGAAACTGATGTCAGAAAGTTGAAATGGTGTCAATTTATAGATGTTGTAAGTACAAAATGTTGCAACTCAAAACGCTGGAAGTCGAAGACTACCTGTACTGCCTTCTGTTAGCCTATCACTGATGGATTCTTTGATAAATCAGAGGTTCCCAAACTTTTCCTTATTGTGTACCCCCTTCCAAACTTACTAGCTGCCCACATAACCCTTCCAGCCTGCATTTTATGTTAACCCCTTACATGCCAATTACTATTAAATCCACCATTACACAATTTCTCCTGCATACCCCTCAGAGATGTCTTCCATACCTCCAGGGGTATGCATACCACTGTGTAGGAACCCCTGGCATAGCTGTTGTTTAGAACAAACTTTGAAAATACTATTTGCTCATGAATTAACTGAAGCTAGAATGTGGTCAGCAGACACTTTGTTTATTGGTGAGCACACTAGAAAGAAGCCAACCGAAATTTCAGATTTAGGGTAGTATTTGCATGATTGACAGCTAGAGAAAAAAATTTTGCTCATAAAGTGAGTACGTTTTATTGGATTTGGAAATCTTGAGAGGTAATAAATGTAGAATCCCATGATGTGCATAAATAGTCAGTTTTCAGACTAGAGCCACATTTCAGACTCCCATTGATATTATCATGTGTCTAGTCTTTTGGATAAAATACCCACTTTTATATTTCAAAGGTATTTAGGACAAATCCTCCTGGGTGGTTGTTTTAATTAAAAATTCTTAGTATCTTGTTTCCTTATGCCAGACTGGATCAATACCATTTCAACACTTAATTATCATAATCATCCAAACATAGACTGCAATTAACACATACGTTTTTAAGCACTTTTTTGCTGAAGAAAGCATTATATGTTGAACATGATTTTTCATGATTTGCATAAGGTAATTTTGTCTAAAAGCTTATTCCCTATGGGACTGATTTTGAGAAACAGACTCTAGTTTTATATATGCTACGCATGGCAAGCAAATATCTGCTGATATTGTCCATAAATACAAAATGAAAAGCCAAATTGAGGCTCAGATTTTACTTAACCTCTACTATAAAGTAAATTAAGGAAAATATGTGGTTATGGGGAAATGAAAAGAACGTAATATGCTTTAGAGCCAATTTGCAGTTTCAGTATTGTTGTGTTATTGTTTGAAACAGTGGAAGGAAAGTTACAAAAACCTTTCACAAATATAGAAATCATGTACAGGAAGTGTTTTAATTGATATTAGATTTTTCTATGGCATTTATCATTGATGGTATCTGGTGTTGTTACTATTTTGGGACAGAAGTAATAACAGATGAAAAATCCTAAAGAATAAATGGAGAAAAACATAGGTAAAAGCTGACATTTTAATTCTTTTATAAACCCTAGCCATTGCGGAGGTCAAAAGATTCCCCCTGTTCATTATACTAGCCCCTGAGGCATGTCTTGGACAAGTATCCTCTGCTGTAAATGAGCTTATCCCCCATGTCTCATTCCATCCAGGATCACTTGCAAGGAGGATCTGTGCACTTACTCAACAGAAAGTATTCAAACCCAGAAAGACCTTTCTAATTGTAGGATTTGAGGTTATGCACAATAGTCAGTGGCTCACCATCTTCCTTAACTTTTGCTAACTCAAAATATCCTTAACTCACTTAAATGAAATCTTTGCTTTTGCACTGGACATTAACCTGTGCCCTTCCTGGCCTGTGAAAGCTATTTGAGCATTTGGTGTCTTTTTTGCAGAATTACATTTACTGAAGAAAACAGTCTTTCCTCTACAGGCCAATGTCCTGAGGAGCATTGTGCAACAGCCAGCTTTCAGCTAGTGTCTAGTTTTCTTTTTCTGTCTGAAATGATCAAAATGAACAAATGGGCCTCTCCAGCCTTTTCATCGGCCACATTTTCACTGTCTGGAACTCCTTTCAGATTGATTTCAGACCTTGTTAGACATGATACGAAAAAGTGAAGGCTAGGATGGAGTTGTGAATGCTCTTCTCCTTGATAGGGACAGTAGAAATTATTCCGTATTCATATTAATTTTCCTGAGCACTCATGCAGTCAATTGGAAACACTTTGAACACAACCAGCCTTATCTTCTCCGTGGAGATCTAACTGGTTCCAGGGAAGTATGTTTTTGTTTTGTTGGTTCAGATCTTTACCCTCAAGATTTCACATGGTGACAGTTGGCAGTGGCACCTCTGCATGCATGACTCTCATAAGTCAAGATTCGCAATCTTAAACCTTCTGGGAAGGCTGCAGTTAATATCATGAATATGAAGACAAAAAAGGTAGTGTCCTCTAGAAGTCATCATGATTTAACAGATAATCTGTATTTCTAGAGTGCCTTTCTTCAGTGGCTCTTAAAATACTTTACAGGTAGGTATTAATTAGGCTGTGAAGTGGGTATGTGTTGTCTCTGTTTATGGGTGAGTAAAGAGAAGGACAGAAATTTTGACTTGCCCAAGGACAAAAAGATTAAAATGAGAACAGCATTACAACCCATTTCCTCTGATTCAAATAGCCCTTTCTAACCATTCTAAGAAATGCAAGGTTTACAACTGAACTGAAAGTGAAAATAGGAAGACAAAGTAAGTGACCCATGTGGTTTCATGAGATCACTCTTGGAGATTTATCAGCAGAAAACTATGGTGGGATCAGTAAAGTGGAGAAAATCCATATATGAATTACCTGAGCCTTTTAATAAAATAAAAGGAGCAAAATGAATTACTGCCATCCAAAGATATTGAGGGAATAAGAAGAGCTTTTCCAATTTATCTAGGGAGGATGATATACTGAAGAAAAAGTCATTCCATTAATAAATTAAGACATTAAATTAATTATAATCCTAAAATGGCTGAATTACTGAACTGATTTTTTTCAAACAGTTGTTTTATTAATGAGGGGCAGTGTTGACCCACACAAAAGGCTTATAAAACAACTTCCAACAACCAGAGGGAGCTAGCAATAGAAAGCAGCAAATCAGAGGTGTGAGGGAGTTTATAGAAGGAGTGAGGATTTTTATCCTTTCTTCTTTCATACTAGAGACTTAGATACTGCAAAAGAAAAGGCAGTGTGCTACTGGGACAGCACTAGAGCAGCTCGCAGAGTCAAAATGTGTGGATATAGAAGATATAGGACAAGTTATTACCTGAGTAGGCCCCTAAAAGTAGGTGTTCATGTATGGCAAGTCACTTGATAGAGCCCCCAGAAGTCCAGATCTGAGGAGCAGAGGTGCAGCTGGATGTGCTAGTGAAGTTGTCAGACTGGAGATATGTGACTCATGGAATTCAAATTGTAAGGTTGGAAAGGCCTTATTGAGTCAGCTAGACTAACTCTGCACAAATGCAGCATTTGCTTTTCCTATACCATTTCAGACAAATGCTTATTCAGCTGCTTCTTGAAAGCCTCCGATGAACGAGGCACCATAGCTTCCCTAGACAGCTTATTTCCTTGTCCTACCCTTTTTACAGTTATAAATGGGAAGCATTTTTTCTGAGATTTAATTTAAAACTAATTTGCTATAATTTAAGCCCATTACTTCATCTCCTGCTCTCTTCAGCAAAGAAGAACACTTGTTCTCCCTCTTCTTCACATGAGCCTTTCAAATACTTAAAACCTGCTATCCTGTCCCCCTTTAATATCCTTTTCTCCAAACTAAACATATATGCAGTTCTCTTGGCCATTCCTCAGACAACTTGCATTATCCTCTTTATCAACTTTGTCAGCTGCCTCTAGAACCTCTCCACTTCTTCAAATGCAGTGCTGTACATAATAGTGTAGCTGAAAGCTAACTAGCACCAACTAGAGTGGTACTAATCCCCACCCCTGCCATGGCTTACAATGCTGCTGATACTGCAGCTTCAAATTATATTTGGGGTTTTTTTGCAGTTACATCGCAACCACAACTATACAATGACAACAGCACAATTATATCACACTGCTGATTTATGTTGGGGCTGTAATCCATGAAAATCCCCAGATCCTTTTCAGCAGCATTATTGCCTATGACAGAGTTTTGCAAACTGGTGGGTGCGCCCCCTTGAGCACAGAAGGTTGTGAGAGTGGAAAGTGCTTTCAATTCAGGCACTGGGAGAAACACAGTGGAGAGGTGATGTTGGCGAGGGAAATCTCAGCAGAGAAGGAAGCGGTGGTGGTAAGAGGAAGGGCAGCAATTGGGCAGCAATAGTGGTGGCTGCAGTACAGGGGCACAAACTTGGCTGAATTGGCTGCCAGGGTGCCATAAACCCCAAAAGTTTGGGAAACACTAGCCTAACTAGTTATTTTCCATTCCAGATTGTGGCATTTGGCTTCTCTTCTCTAGGTACAGTTACCTAAGTCCCCCAGTTTATCAAGATAATTTTGAATTCTAATTCTTTCCTCCAAAGTGCAGCCTTTTCCTGTTTTCCCTTTTGTCTTCCTGCTTAACTGCTCAGGAAGCTCTGTATTCTTGTATCCAAATCATTAATAACAATTTTGCACTGGACCAAAAATAGATCCTTATGGAACCTTGTTTGAAATTTGTCATTTTCATAGTTTCTAGGGTCAGAAGGGACCTGAACAGATCATCAAGTCCGACCCCCTGCCCTGGGCAGGGATGAGTGCTGGGATCATAATACCCCAGCCA
>JAGPOW010001296.1:120093921-120152351 GCA_030014935.1 Caiman crocodilus
GGATTCTGGAATGCTTTTGCACCAGGCTGGGAATATCAAATGACTTCTGTTGCCAAAGTAAGAGGAGCGAGGATGCTTGACTGAGAGTCTTCCTTAAGTGTCTTGATTGAGTCTTTGGATTCGGCCAAATTGAATCGGAGACAGTGATCCAAATCAATGAATCGAATCACTGTCCCTGATTCGAGCTGGATCTGAATTAAGTACGGCCCACTTCTGGCTGAATATGAATTGAATATGGCCCACTTCGCACACCCCGAGCAGCAACCAGGATCTCCAGGCTCCTGTTCCCTCCTTCTGGTTCCCAGTACAGCTGAGGAGGGTGCTGGGCTACATAAACTGCATACTTAGAAAAGGAGGGAGCCAGGCTTCCTGAGCTGTGCACTGCAGGTAAGTTGCTTGCATGATTGGCGTAGCTGAAGGGGATTGGGGTGCTACCTGCATGGCCAGGAGGGGAGCTGGCCTGCATGCAGCAGAGAGAGCATGTGCAGCCCCCGGGTTTGTTTCCCACAGTGCATGTGGCCCTCAGCTGCCCAGAAGTTGGACAGCCCTGATTTAAAATAAAGAAGAAGGGTCAGTAAGAATAAATGGGTATAAACTGACATTAACAAATTTAAGGTGAAAATTAGAAGACATGTAAACAACAGAGGAGTAAGATCCTGGAACTGATTTCCAATAGAAACTGCAGGGACAAATAACCCAACCAATTTCAAAATGACACTTGATGAAGGGATTTATATAGCATGGTTGTAGGTGATAACAAAAATAGGGCTTAATTACTCAGGAGATCCTCTCTAGTCCTACGATCCTGTAAGAAAAGTAGGGACAATTAGACTGTGACAGATAACTCATTAATGAAAGTAGGTAATAAACTACACCCACAATATTACCCAGCTCTTAAACTCAGTTATGATTTTCAGGCCCTTGAGGTTTCATTAGCTGGTACTTGTTATTTAATTTTTTGGTACTCTGTACTAGAGATCCTTGCCCTCTGCCTTCTCAGTTCCTTTTTTACTTGGCTTCTGCTCTTATGCTGATCTCTGCTCCTCCCTCTAGTGTTGCCTTGAGTTCTGCTTAAAACATCCAGTTTTATAATTTATACCCTATGAAATGATTGGCTTTTAATTAAATCCCAATACACCTTTTCTCTGCCCTCTTCCTTGGAATAGACATTTAGCTGATTTAAGCCTTGATCTTTCAAGCTCCTTCATGCTGACAGACTCTTGCACTTTTGTGGAGACCCATTGAAGCCAATAGGATTCCACACATACACAGCACTTTGTGCACACAGCAGAGAAGGCAGAATCAGAGCTCAGAAAATAAGCTTTTTGGAGAAGGATCAGTGTTTCTTGTTTAAACTTTTGCAGGATACCACCTATGTTTTTGGTGCAAAAGAAACGTTTGTTGTTTGTATTTGTTTAACACTTAGATCAGAGATAGACAACCCTCACCATGGGTGCTGGAGCATGGCACGTGAAGGCATTTTGCTTGGCGTGTATGCCTTTAGGTGGTTGGCAGGGAAGGGACGGTGGCTGCCCTGCCACAATGAGGATTAGGCCCCTCGCAGTTTTGCTGCCATCCACCCCAGCAACATCTTATGAGTCGAGGTTGCAGGTATTTTTGGCACTCTGCTAAAAAATGTTGTCAACCCCTGATTTAGACTGTGGTGGTAACTAAAGAACTTCACCAGTTTGGGCCTCAGAATATGAGGGCTATATAGACATAATAAAGATGTTCCCTGACACAAAGAGAGTACAATACAATGATATGAGTAAGCAGGCTGTTCTGGATAGATCGGACTGAGGTTATGTTGGAGAGAAAGGGTAAGTGAATGCGGATCACCCCCTGCACACATACAACCCTTAAGTGTGATATTAACAAGTGATATTCTATTAATTCTAACTTTAATTCTCAGTGGGTGCATCTATAAGTGCAGTTTATGCACCTGAATTTTCTGTGCAGAAAATTCAGGCCCATTAAACTGCACTCCTGCACCCATCTAAACCTGCACACATCAGAAGCAAATTTGCTTCCAACACGATTAGTTCAGTCTCGAGCTGATCCTGCCCTGCGCTACCTCCATGCAGCAGCTAGGGGGAGTTCCAGGTTCCCCTGAGTGCCAGCCTGGGCTGGCCCCGATTTCCACAGGGTTGGGGAGAGCCGTCCTATCTGCCAGGCAGCTACCTCCCACCCTCATGGAACTCAAGACCTATCCTGATCTCCATGTGACTGGGAGAGCTGTTCCAGCTGGCAGGCAGCATCCCACTGAGCTGGGTCCCCACCCCATGTGGGCCTCTGCTGCCTCAACTGACCAGGAGCAGTTTGCTCCCACTCAGCATCTACATGTGCTCTTTGGTGCATTAGGTTAACATGCCAGTTTCTAGTACCTGTATATACAGATACTAGAAAATGGCACATTTGACTATTCTACTACACAGTAATTGCAGTGCACATGTAGAGACTGATTCTTTACTGTACATTAGGTTAGTTTAATGCACAGTATAGTGTCTTGCATAGACACACCCATCAACAATGTTATGGAACAAATATATAATGACCCATAAATATCTAGCAGATAACAAAGATGTTTGCTTAAAATCATAAGGAATAAAATGTATTAGGTAGGTTCAGAAGACCCTTAGTACTTATATACTCAGTGAGTATGGGAATTCTTTTAGATATCTGGAGTCTGAATTATATTTGTGCATCAATAAATGTGGTATTCTTGTTATATTTGTATGTTGATTATGAACAGTCTATTCAGATTGGTTTGGTAGGAGTGCTTTTACATGAACTGAAAAGTATAATGGCAAAAAGCCATTCTTTGAATTAGGTAGAAATTGCAGTCATGATTGTTTGAGTCCAGTGTTATTAGCATCTACGGTTATTACTTGGTGGGGGGGAGGGGAGATTTAACAACACATTGAGGAAATATGCAAATACTACTTAAATTGTGAGGCATGGCAAACACCAACAAGGATGAAGAACTAATGCAGCTGGGGCATCTTAAAATAACCAAACAAGGCTTAATCTGTATAAGAGCATACTCTTCTATGTAGAATAAATAATACTAAATGCAAATATTTAATAGAAGGGAATACTTGTAAAGCAGAGAAGTTTCCTAAGGGAGCAGCCATGGTCAAATCAGATGTTTGTTATGCAGCATAGATGAAGAATACCTAACCTGGCAACACTAGGTTATAGCCCATGAGAGGAAGACCGTTTCTTTGTTTGGTGTTGATGAGATTGCATTTAAAATTCTTCTTTCAGTTCGTGGAAATCTTAATGTCAGAAAGACATTGGCAAATAGTAGGGAGTTCAGAAGAGAACAGCAAAAGGACATAAATGAATTAGTTTAAACAAAGGAAAAACTATAATGCAGTTGAAGTACTGTGGGATTAGGTGGCGAGTGTTTATATAATTGCAAACCAGTTTAAGAAGGCTAAAGTCACTTTGGAACAAAAGCCATAGCCGTGTGCAAGCCAGTATAAGCAGGAATTCTGGAAATTAGGCTAGGCATCAAACATATGGCCCATGAGCTGGATCATTCGGCCCGCAGGATTTTTCCCTGACTCTGGCCATGGTGGTGCAGCTTCCCCTAGTGACTGGTTGTGCCCCAGTGAAAACAGTGCCAGGGCAGAAGCCCTGCTGCCACAGCCAAGAGGGCTTTAGTCACAGTGTGGAGTATCTAACCACAATTCTCAGTGGAGCTTTGGCTCCCCCCACAGGAAGCCCTCCCACCTTGGCCAGAGCCCCAGCTCCGGCCAAGGTGGGAGGGTTTGCCTATGATGCCACTGGAGTTGCCAGCACCCCGACTCACTGGGATGTGAGCTGCTGCCATGGGAACCTACAGTTCTGCTGGTTGGCAGTGCCTAGCTCTCGCTGGGGTGCTGGCTGCCACTGCAAGAAATCTGGCCACCTGCACAGTGGCCAGGGCTTTCTCTATGATGCCACTGAGGCTGCCCACGCATCAGCTCTTACTGGATCATGGCCTGTCCCTGTGGGAAGCCTTGTCTCTGTAGCTGGAGCCCCAGCTTCTTACTGCAGTGATGCAGGGTCATGTGCACACACACATGCACTCTGTGTCCCTACTGTGTCTGTCTGTCTTGTCCATATGTGTGCATATGCTTGTGCGTGCACATACATGCACTATTTCTGCAGGATCTCTCACAAACACCCATGCACACTGTCTCTCCCTGCAGAGTCACGCACACATTTATTTGCTGTGCAGTCTCTCTTTCCCTCCCCATCTCCCATCTCTCCAGGGTTAAGGTGCTGCCATGGGAAGCCCTCCAACCGGTGGTGGAGCTTCTGCGTGTGGTGCTACCAAGGCTGCCAGAGCTCATCAGACACCTGAAAAAAAAGGAATGCAGCCTTCTAACTGATTGGAGTTTGACACTAAATTGGGACATGAGCCCTTGAAGAAAGCAGGGGAGCCAGCTAAGGCATAACAAAATATTGTTGAATCATATTATCCAAGGTAATCTCCTCTGCAGTGAATTTCTCTGGCTTATTCAGGACCTTAGAAACAGCAACATGTAACAACACAAATCTGGCATTAAAGTTTAAACATAAATGCCATTTGACGGCATTACACAGTAATGTGTTGCCTTATTCACAGTGATAGGTCTTTTTTTTAGAATTTACAAAAACTAATCTGGTCAGTTGTTGGCTTAAATCTTCTCTTCTACCTTACTTTCTAATAGATATACATATATATTTTAAATAATGTATTCTCTTTACTGCTAATTTATTAAAATAGTTCTAAAAGGAAGTGTGTCCTTTCTTATTTTACAAGTCTTGCATGCTGATTATATTCTAGTTATGCTTCTAACTGAATTGTTTTGAACAGCTTTTTATGATAGCATAATTTGTGCTGGGCTCATTGAATTTAACTCCAGACTAGTTCTGCAATCATTTTAACTGAAATGTGCTTTCTAAATGACATCTGGTTTTCGAACTGCCTTTTGTTACATAGCAGTGGTTTTAACATCTGTATGAATTTAACTACCAGCAGCAGTGGGTTTTGAGCAAGTGCAGCCAGCAAAGTTAATTCTTTGCTCTTAAGAGCGGTATATGACAGTGCAGGAAAATGTTAGGATTCACAGAAGTTTTAATCTGTTTGAGAAAGAGAATATTAAAAAGGAACTTACCTAGCATGCCATGTCCTACCTGGAGCATGAACATTTTTAATATTTCAGTCACTTTGGGGTTTAAAATCACAAAACAGATGGAAGTGTGTTTGAAAGGAAGCCAACATGAAGAGGTATAATTGTGCCATTCCCTTTTGGCCAACATAATTGAAAATGATAGATTCTGTAGATGGACGGTACGTATGAGGTCACCTAGGACATCCGTACCAGTGCAAGGTTGCTCTCGCTCATGCCTTCCTCTAGTAGTCTGACTAGCCCCCTTTAGAACACAGCTCTGAATGAGACTGTCATCGCTCTAGAAAAACTTTTCAAGCTTTTCCTAATATTCAGCCTCATTTTTTCCTTCAGTTTCATCCCACTTTTTTTTTATACTCCTACCCCCATTCTAACTAGACTTAGTAATTTCTCATCTTTTCTAGTTTGTTGCTGTGTTAGGGTATAGGTTTTTCCTCCTAGTGGTCTTCTCTTACCAAAGTCTATATATATATTAATTTTTTTGCTGGTCCAGCCCAATCATTTTTTGCTCTTCTGTGAGCTTTCTCCAGTTTGTCTTCATCCTTCTGGTCAAAGGCGAGGGCATTCTTAGCAGACAGCCTTTGTTTCAGGAATTCTGCTGGTCTGACAACCAGTTTTTTGTTACCCTGTAGGGAGTGGTGCAGAGCCTATCTGTTAATTCAAGCTAGTTGGGGAGAAAACAATTAGTTCAAACGGCCTGTATGTTTTTTATGCCTTTTTCCACCCACAGCGTTAAGTGTTTAAATTTGGCCACTGGATCTAGCAGTAATCCAGGAGATCCATGCCTGTAAGTTGTCACCCTCATTCTTTGCCCTTGAGATTCCCTACCCTGCACCCAAACACACATTATTCTTTTTCAGAGATATTTCTCAGACATTTGTCAATCAAGGGAAGTTCAGTTCATATTGATCTTGCAGCAAAGCCGTAACACCTGTTCTTTCATTCCTCTCAGCTCAGGTATTCTTCAGAGTTCCCAACAACCCCCTCAGAAATTTCTAGTTCCTAGTAAATAGTATGTTCATCTTGCTGTGGTCTTTTTACCAAGACTAAGCTATTACTGTGTCCAGTTCCACTTTTCTGAATGGTCTTAGAATATTTCTTCTAACCATAATTTCTTTTGTTCAAAAGATTCTTGATAAATATTCTTTTTTAAATCACCCACACACATTTTTTCCAGCTAGTCTCAAGTCTGTTTCTGCCAGATGTGTTTTTCTAAGCCTTTGTAACAATGAAATACAGCCTCTGTTGCACATACCACGAAAAGAAAAAAAGCTGAGAGAACTGTTTGGGGTTTTTTGTTTGTTGGGAGGGGTGGGGGTTTGCTAAGAGGCACAGTTAGATTGACATTGCATTTATATAATTCCAGATGTGATATGAAGTTTTGATATATTTTCATTTGAAAACATTGCTTCCCAAGAGTCACAGTGCCTGAACTTTTGTAGTAGTCCTGTTTTTAGAAGATGAAGTAATAAAGTGATATTATCACCTTACGATCTAATGGAACAAGGAAACAGTACTATGAACCTTCTTATTTATCTAGTAACCTGCAAATAGTCTGTACCAATTCAGGAAATAGTCTGCTACCAATTCAGGTTCACTCCACTAGTTTTTGCCTCATTCAGAGTAGCAGTTTGAACTCCCACCACTAGGCTAGAGAAAAAGAGAGTGTGTGTGTGTGGGGCACCCACATGTATGAGTATGCACATTAAAAATATGTGATATGTGTGTTATATAAAGAACAGCTCCATCAAAAAATAATGAGGAAAATCTGCCCCATAATATCCTGTAACTTGGTATCTACACATGTGACAGAAGGTAGGGATTTAGGTTTAAATTGGGCCTGGGCAGAAGAGAGAATTGGATCTTGGTCTCTCATATCCCAAGAAAGTTTCCAAACTACTGGCCTTAATCACCATGCAATTTTAGCAAAAAGTGCTCCATGAATTTGCCAGTAGTTTTAACTGTATTAAATCTGAATTTTTCTGTGAATAAGCATTTCCAAAAACAATTTCCACTGTTAATAGGATGGCAGCAGAAGAATCCTCCTGCCCTATAATATTTGACCAGTGTTGAACTAAAATAGCTGTGTTCTTGCATGCGTGTATTTAAAGAATTTAAAAATTTGGATTTTTTTAAAAACACTGCTTACAAAGGCTTCCCAATTCTTTGGCCTTAGCTTTGAGCACAAGACTCGAATAGATAAAAGGTTTTAAGGGTCCCACATCCAGCCCCTGAAAGACGCGACAATATATTCTGCTGCTGCTCTGTCAATTCCAGAACTCTTAGATTTACAAATTAATGTCATTTCTTTTTTATCTGCCACTGGCATTTACTACCTCTCATTTACTAGCTTGCCACTGTTTTTTTTTCTGTGGACCCATGGCACCTACCAAGCCTCAGGACCTGTGATTTCTCTGTAACTTTATACATGTAAGATAGTAATTGTAAATGGACGTCATGAGAGTTGGCTAATGTGAACAATTTGCTAAGCCCTTCCCACAGGACAAGTTGGAAAATTCACAGCCACTTGCACAATAAGTATCCTTCTTATAAAATGTATTCTGGCCCTGGCCAGTTTGGCTGTATTTTTTGTCTTCATTTCTTCACCTTTTCTCCTCTTTAAACTATCATTCAAGTCTTCCGTGATTGGCGTACCACAACCATGTATACCACAGCTCCTGCATGGTGTTCATTTTGGGGAAAAAAAATCTCAAATTTGGTGTAGAACATTCTGCATTTACCCTTGAAGGTTGTTACTTTAATCATTTACCTTTTAATAAACTCCAGGTATTTCTTGGAAGGTAGCAGAGGTGTTAAACTGCTAACTTTTTCCATTTGATGGGAAAAAATGATAAATATTTTGAGATTTTGCAGTCCAGCAGGGACAGGAACCAGGCTGTTTATGCATGAGTGAAGGGGATGGTAGATAAGTTTTGCCTGTAAATGAAGACGATACAAGAGGAATGAACAATGAAAGAAAATTGCATTGGTAGAAAGGCCTATCAAGAAGGGATGTTTTGTTTTTCTGCCCAAGACATGTAGTATCAAAGTACAATCGCTGCTCATGATTCTTCCTAAATGTGGTAGAAAAAGCTGTGCAAGGCCCAGCTACCTCTACATAATGTATCTTGGACTCTATAGCACTTACATATTTCTGCCTCTACTTGTCTGTAGTCAAAAAGCTCCCGTCTGCTGTAAGAACATCCTGCCGAATAGCAGGTAGTTAGCCTGCTGAGTCCACTATGCCTCCATCACATGATACTGTAAACAGTTTGTTGATGCGTTTCCACCAGTTTGTGCATCTGTTCTAACATGAGACCTAAAACCTGCTGTTACAAAGTTAATGGAGCCATCTTCTGAGCCCTCTTTAGGTGATTGCTTTTCATTTTGCTCGCCACTAAAGGGAGCAACTTGAGAAGGGCTAAGCAAGAACTAAAAACTTAGTTTGGATTCCAGGCTCATATTAGAGAGAGGTGTCACCTTCACTGTATTGTAAAGGAACAAAAGTTATGTATTATTCAGATTTATAAAAAAAAATTGTTTATTTATAAAAATTGGTGCTGGAGCTCATTCGGTTCAAACCGTCACCCTCACAGGGTCTTTTTTTGTTTTTACCAGGACTCATTCTGATCCAGAGAGAGACAAATGTCATGCCATTTTAGACATTCAAAACAGCTTTGGAGTTTTACTTGCTTATTATGAAAACATTCTAGGCTATCATCTGTACGCTGTCTTTTGGGGCCACTATAGGAGAGATGCCATCTGCACATGCCTAAGTGAATTAAGCTATATATTATAATGTTATATTTTTATATTATCCATTAGTCAGAGTAACAATACTATTTGGTCATGTGAATCAGACCAGTAAGTGTTGCTGTATTCTCTCCTGCCTTATCTTACCTATCTCAACAGTCTCTGTTTTCCTCACTCCAGCATTCTCTGAGGAGTGTTTATCCAAATATATAATGGCATGCATTGCCGAGTGTTTTTAATATGACCTACAATGAGTGAGTATTAGGATTCACAGTGTAGTAAAAATGGCCTGTCCATCTGCCTGCATCTAGTTCAGATATTGGCCAAGCTGCCAGTTGGAACTCAGTGCAGGCTTTCCAGAGCTGTTTTATTGTGTAGTCAAAAGCAGTCATATGCCCAATTTAGTAGGGCAGTGTATGTTTAATTGTTGGAATTCTACATACCTCTTTACTGGCAGCTGCCTGCTAGTCAGGAATGGGGAGATGTGGAAACTACCTGAGAGCAGGAAAAAATGAAGTTCTCTAAATGTAATTTGCTATTCTCAAATTGGTCTTTCCCCTCGATCTAGGCTTTCTCCAATTAGCTTGTTTTTAGAGTTTCAAATCTACATTGCTAATTAACATGAAGTGGAAGTAATGGGCCTTTCTATCCTTTGCTTTTAAAGCAACTTAAATTTATCTGGAGATTTATGACCCATTATTTAAATATTCGGGGTTACCTGATTCTAGTTGCACATGTATTGCATGAAACTTACATTCAACTTGCAAGGATTTGTGAAGGAGATCGAAGGGCTGACGTTTACCAGGTAAATAGCCTTGTTTTATGCTAAATGATGATCAGAACCTTCATATCTTTTGTAACATATAGAGAGAGCTTCAAGCATTAATCAGAAACCTGGTTCCCAGCCTGACATAGTTTCAGATTTATAGACAGAGGATTTAGTAAGCAATTTTACAATGCTGACCTTCTCTTCCATATACAGCATTTGGGGAGAGGAGGAAAAATTGGTTACAATTTGTGGTTAATGCAGTGTTAGAACATTTGTAATGCAACAGCAAGGTCACTTTTGATTTCTGCATCCTACGTAATATTTAGATGGGTCCAGATCCAAACTACCTAGGCTTATGGTGTGTTCATTGGAAGCTTTTATGAGCCTCATGCCATTCCTTCTGTGGGACATGACCTGTTTTCATTGGTAGTCTCTAAATGTAAGGGGCCAGCTGCAACCATATCCTGCAGAAATGATTAGCCAATAATGGTTCACTGGGGTGTAAAATAGCAGTTGTAATAACAGATTACTCCATTATGCTTCTTCATTGACTGAATAAAGACCTGATTGAATGAAGAATGTAGAAAAATGTGCCCTTCTGACTTAAACTTAGACTATTTAATAAAATAAAACCCTAACAAATTTGGGGTTGGAGAAATGTCATTAAATTGAAAGCAAAGAGATTTTCGTATTAGGACTTTGAGTAATTTATCATACACTCAGCTTACTTTCTCTAAATGCACTAGTTACTAACAACATTAACTGTAAATCATCAGCTGCCCTTAACATAATTTTTAGACTTGATTTAATTCATGCAGCATTCAGGAATGTAGGAACAACTGAAGCAATAATTATGATCAAACCAAATAATTTCAGAATCTTAATATTAAGACCTGTATTGTCATATGCTGTAAACAGAAATGAATCCCTAAATATATTTTAAGCATCGTCTCATTCATAGTCTTTGCCCATTAGAGAAAATGTCAATTTTTTAGCACACCACCCATTTGCTTAAATGCTAAAATATTATTCTCATTTCCTTCAAGTAAAGTAACAGAGTTTGGGGGTGACTTCAGTTTTGAAAGATGAGCAAGGTTTGAATGCTCAATATTTGCATAGGCTTTATTTGTAATCATGCAAATTTACAATAGCTGTTTAAATACTTGCTTTCTGGATGGTTTGAATTAACATGCAGTTTCCTAATACAGGGATCCACTTGTGTTTAATGTGTTAAAGTACAGTACATGTAAACTTGTCAGCATTTTGGTTTTTGAAATGTGGGGCTGTTTCTGTGTCATCTCATCTCCCTGCTTGGGATTCCGGTAACGTAGGGCACTTTTACACATGCTCCAGAGGTGGAAGGAGTAGCACTTTAATTAGAGTGGCTCTGAGAGCCACTCTGATTAAAGCACCACAGTGTCTCATGTATCAGCATCTGCAGGCTTAAAAATGGCGGAAGGGGCACTTGACCTAAAACTTGTTGAACGTTACGTTCAGTGAACTTTAGTTCAAGTGCCCCTGCCAAGATTTTGAAGTGCAGGAACACTGATACATGAGATGTGGGAGGCTGCTGGAGCATGGTAAATGCCATGCTCCAGCTGACTCAGTTAACTGAGTCTGCTCTGACACGCTGTAATGGAGCAGCTCCATATACAAGCACCCATAGTGTCGGCTGATTATGGTGAAGCACCATCAACTGAGAGGCCAACAAGAGTATTTGTTCTCATTACCCTTATCACAAAGAAAGGCACACTGAGATGATCACACTGAATGTTCTAATGTTCTCACTCCTAATATCACAGAAACCCTGGTTGTTGTGATGTCAGTCATCATTTGAAAAAAGAAAGAACGAATATTTTTTGCATATAATCATGCCTTTTCTTCTCTTCATCTAGCCCTACTCCTGAGGTCTGATGGGTTTCTGATTTAGCATTCAGTATTCAGGTACCCTTCTTTAGGCTTGCAACCTTGTAGCAAAACAAAATGATTCTATGGGCCTGGTTGCAGAGTGCAGTAATCTGTCTCAGAGAGCTCTGGGGCATTGACCTCAGGGAGTGGCCTCCAGATGCACAGGGGAGGGAGTTTAGAACATGTCTTGTCTTGCAAGGGCAGTCTCTGAACCTGTGGAGGGATTTGATCAAGAGAATTTCAAGATAATCCCTGATATAAGGTGTCCTTGCCCTTGCACATAAGACTGCCTGTGTTCCAAAACTGGTAATATGAGTTTATACCCTCTTGATTCTCCCAGTTGCAAAACTAGTTGAAAGTCAGTTGGCCAACATAGCCAAATATGTGATTTTCCTCTGAAACATACCTTAGAGAAGGTATGCTAATAACAAATGAAAATGTGGTCATTACTATTCTTATTTGCAAAAGTGATTAACATTTCAGTGATTTCTTTCATTTCCAGATCAGCTCTCTTGTGACACTGCAGCTATTAACCTTAGTTGGCCATGATGACCAACTTGATGGATCAAGATACAAATGTACTGTCTCTCTCGATTTCATCAGAGCTATTGCAAGGTAAGATCATTAAATGGTATTTAATGTTGCAAAGGCTGGCCTGTATGAAGGTTTAAACTTTCCAATTCAGAGTTTTTCTTACTGTAGTTACTTCCTGCAGTGCAAGGACTGCAACATGTGGAGAAAATATTGTTGCAGATGAATAGAATAAGTTGTTTGTTTGTTAGATTTATCTCTGTCCATCCTGACAAAAGCTCAGGACAGCTTGCAGAAGAGAGCAAAATAACTTATAAAATAAGCAAGCAAGAACAAAACAGGAGAAACAGAATACCTAATAAAAGCCAATAGGGTATTAAAATAAACTATATAGCACCTCTTCCCCGCCCCTGCCTTCCGTCAAACAATAGACTTACCTGCTAAATGTCTACCCAGTAGGCAGGTCTTAAAGCACTTCCAGAAGATGTCCAGGCCTCAGGGAGGAATGAGTTACAGAGCTGAGAGGTCACTACCAAGAGTAAGCTACGTATATTTTTATCAGGCAAACTTGGTATGTTGATGGTACTTGCAAGAGGTTGCTCTTGGCTGAGCTTAGGGATCCCAGTGGGGCATAGGGGAGAAGGCAGTCCTGTAGGTACATAGGGCTCAGACCTTTTAGGGTTTTTTAAGTGAAAACCAGTACCTTAAATTGCACCCAGAAAGATAGTCTTGTCTAATAGGATCTGGGCATCTCTCTGAATTTGGGCCTTTGTTGCTTTAGACTCTGTACAGTCATGTGATAACTACATTCCTTCATGCAGAATGCTAACAATTCAAGTTGACAAGGCAAAAGGAATAATTCCCAGGGAAACTAAGAGACTGATATACTGAAGAAGAATTGGTCACTAGGAAGTAAATCTGGATCTCTTGAATCCCAGCCTGGTGCTTTCACCACTAAACACAAACATGATGTTTTTGCTAGCCTTCCTATTCTTTACTTCTGTGTTTTGACTTCTCACTGAGCTCTGCAACAATAACATTCCAATAATGAAAAAACAAGAAACCAAAACCTTTGATCCACTGCCAAATTCAATCAGAATTTCACAGATTTTCATAAATTTTTATAGACATTAAGACTGGAAGGGACCTCGGAGTCCAGCCCCCTGCCCAAGGGCAGGAAGTCAGCTGGGGTCATAGGATCCTAGCAAGTAAAACAACTGGATTCTTTTGAAGGCATTCAAAGTAAACGCTTGAACCACCTCCAGCTGCAAGCTATTCTAGACCTTGGGGGCTTGGATAGTAAAGAAGTTCTTCCTTATGTCCAACCTGAAACGGTTTTGCAGGAGTTTATAACCATTTAACCTTGTCATCCCTTGGGGCGCTCTGGTGAACAAACCTTCCCCCAGATCCTGGTGAACACCCCTTATAAACTTATAGGTGGCCATCAGATCATGCCTGTGCCTGCACTTTTGCAGGCTGAAGAGTCCCATAGCTCTCAGTCTCTCATTGTAAGGTCTGTTTTCCTGACCTCTGATCATGTGCGTGGCTCTCCTTTGGACTCTTTCAAGCTTCTCCACATCCTTTTTGAATTGTGGAGCCCAAAACTGGACACAGTACTCCAGCTGTGGCCTCACCAATGATGAGTACAAGGGGAGAATGACATCCTGGGATTTGCTTGAGAAGAATCTATGGATACAACCCAGGGTTTTGCTTGCTTTACTAGCCACAGCATCACACTGAAGGCTCATGTTCATCTTGTGGTCAGTCCTGACCCCCAAATCCATCTCATCCATAGTGCTAGCCAGCGTAGTGCTGCCGAGCCTATAAGGATACTGCAGGTTTTTCCTCCCAAGGTGGAGAACCTTGCATTTTTCGGTGTTAAAGACCGTCAGGTTCACATCTGCCCATTTCCTGAGCCTGTCAAGGTCAGCCTAGATTGCCCCTCTGTCCTTAGGTGTGGATGCTTTACCTCAAAGTTTGGTGTCATCGGCGAACTTAGCCAGTCCGCTTCTGACTCAATGTCCACATCATTAATGAAGATGTTGAACAATATAGGTCCAAGGACAGAGCCTTGGGGGACCCCACTGGTCACAGCGCACTACGACAATTGACTTCAGTCAACCACCACCCTCCTAGTCTGACCACGGAGCCAATTCCCCAGCCAGCGGATTGTGGTGGACCCGAGGCCATAGTTGTCCAGTTTTGCCAAGAGGTGATCATGGAATACCAGATCGAAGGCTTTTTTAAAGTCAAGATATATGACATCAATCTCTCCCCCCTTGTCCAGGTGATGGGTCATCTGGTCGTAAAAGGAAATGAGATTGGTCAAACACGACCTACCCACCTGTGCTGGCTATCCCTCAGGATGTTGCCATTGGCCAGTCCATTAAGAATGGCCTCTTTGATAATCTTTTCTAAGACCTTCCCTGGGATAGAGGTCAGGCTGATGGACCTGTAGTTTGCCAGATCCACTTTCCTCCTCTTCTTCAAGATAGGCATCACATTGGCCTTCTTCCAGTCCTCGGGCACTTCACCAGAGCATCAGGAGTTCTCGAAGATTTGTGCCAGGGGGCCTGAGCTTTAATGCTGGCCAACTCCTTAAGTACCCTGGGGTGTAAATTGTCAGGGCCGGCTGACTTGAAGGTATCCAGCCTCTCAAGGTGTTCCTTCATGAGGTCAGCATTGATGGAGGGCAAGGACTGTCCCTCACCTGGGCTTTCCTGCCCCACAGTGGGCAGGGACGTTCCATGGGACTTGTGAAAGACCAATGCAAAGTACATATTTAGCAAGTTGGCTTTTTCTGGGCTTCAGTTGTCAGCTTTACCCCTTGTTGGCCCATAGACTTTTTGATTCAGATAGAGCTCATCCACGCATGTGAGGAAGCTTTGTGACTGTTTGGATTTGGCTGAACACTCTTCCCACAAGATGTCTGGGTAGTTGAAGTCTCCCGTGACAGCCATGCACCAGGAGTGTGCAGCTTCAGCCAATTCCCTGGCGAACTCCTGGTCAAGCTCTTGATTCTGGGAGGGAGGTCTGTAGTAGACTCCCAGCATTGTATCCCCTGTGCTGTATTCCCTACGGATTTTAACCCAGAGGGTCTCTAGTCGTCCACCCTGGGCACCAGTGTCAGCTTGTAGGGACGCATAGCTCTCCTTGACATAGAGAGCTACACCCCTGCCCCTTTTGTCCACTCGATCCCTCCTGTACAGTGTATAGCCATCTATACCCGTGGTCCAGTCATGGGTGGAGTCCCACCAGGTCTCCGTCATCCCTATGACATAGTAATTTTTTGTGTTGAACAGGAGGACAAGTTCCTCCTGTTTATTCCCCAAGCTCCTGGCATTTGTGTACAGGCATGCAAGTATCCCCTTGGGGGCCCTAGCCTTGCCTACTGGTTGTTCCAGAGCTGGGGCGGGGGTGTGTTCCCTTAAGTGCCTTGGCCTGCTGGCATTTGATCAACATAATCCACCTGTGATATCAAGGGACTGGACTTCATGACCAGCAAAGTTCTTCCCAGTTCCACATTCCTGGGTTTTTGTCATGAGAGGATGGGGCATGAAAACTGAAGCCCTTAGTAAGGACGATGCTGTAAGTTCCTATACACCACTTGATTCATTGAAGGTTTTTCACACAGCAAAGCAATAATAGTAAGATTTGTCCTGTTCTAAGGGGATATATTTTTGAAAAATATGATGAGGAGCAATTTTTTGTTTGTTTGTTTTCAGAAATCATCTTGGTATCTTATTACAAATAGAATCAGTCGTGTTTTGTTGTGTTTTATTCTTCCATTACAGTGGGTAGTCCAAAGTGCACAAAACCAGACTAATTGCAGTGTTGTTTACTATTCTACTTTGCAGAATTTTTATTCTACAAAGTTGTATTTATTCTACTTTGGGGTGCTTTTATTTGTTTTTTTCCCCACTCATAACATCTCCTTTTCAGTCAGAGCAGAAAGCCATGGCTCATTTTTGCTCCCATGGACTAGCGATGCATTATGACATTTCTAGGTATCAATCTTTGCCAGGTCATATATGCAAACTCTTTGGTGTTTGCAGCCTTCTGGGGTTAATTCATTTATCAGAATGTTGCAAAATTATCTTTAAAAAAATGAGATTCAAGAGAGCAAGTTCTCTAAATTTCATTAGGCTCAGGCTGTAGCATATGGGGACCTTAAATATTGATTTGGGCTTGCCTAGAAGAACAGTAGAGAAGAAATTTGCATAATGTATAATAAGAATACTGGAATATCATCTTTTTTAATTTACTTTTTATTAGTTTAAAAAATAATGAAACACAAAACCCCAAAGGCTTCAGTAGCAATTAGTTAACATTTTAGATTTCCACTTACAAATTCTAATTAAGCACATAATTGTGTCCAAAAAGGATCTTTCTGAAATCAAGACATACTTATTAAGTAAAGATATCCTTGGATTGTCCTTAAAATACATGCTAGCATTTTTTCTATTCTGTTTTGGGAATGGGGAAGGAACTCGCTTTAATAGTCCAATCAGAAGCAGAAGGCGATAGATTATTGAAAGGAGACTATGCAAATGTAGAATGCTAGAAAATAGGTGTCCTGTAATGTATAAAGTAACCACAGGAAAGGATTATAAGAAGACATAACAGAAATCCCCAGTGATAGATATTGTATAATCAGATTATATTAGTCATTTCAACTATAGTTTGAAAGAAATATTCTTGAGCAAATCAGCATCATTCAAGCAGCTTCTCTTTCTACCCTGCTGTTGGCTATACTCCAGCCTAATTCTTTTCCTCTTGTTGCTTCAAGAACTAATCTAGCAGCAACCAAATGCCAGCCTTCAATTTAGAAGTGTAACTTCATTGATGTAAATAGAATTACTAAGGGAGGGTTCAGCTCAGTCTATTTAAAGTGAGTTTTAATTTGCAAAGGCATACTTAAGTCAGACCAGAGACTGCCTTAGCTGTATTCTGTGATGAACGTTCTTTGTCTCTAATACAAAGACTTCTTCAATAGAAATATTGCTATAAATGTCAATTTACTGCACTGCCAAGAGGCATGTTATGCTCACCCAACCCTAACTGATGCACAGTATTTGTTGCAAGGATAGAATAACAGAACGAGAATTCTTATAGTCTGTCTTCTTCAAGGGGTCCCTAGTTGACATAAACCAATCCAATAAATTAAATTAAGCTAGCAAAAAAAATGGTTGCTCCTCTGAAGTCCTTTTGGAGCATGGCACAGTTAAGTTCTTTCCACATGTTGTTCAGTACTGTGAAGCAGTTAAGAGTCTATGAAAATAGCATATGCAGCAGTGTATCTCTAGGACATCAACTACAATCAGCCCTTCATCTCCTGCGCATCAAATGTAAAGAGCACCCTCTTCCAGCTTTCTCAGTGTCTGGCCAAATGCAACATCAGCTCTTGGAGGAACACTGCCTGACTAAAGCTGAACCCAGTGTAGACGTGCTGTAGTACAAAGGAAAAGAACCGTTCTTCTCAGTAACGGCCACTGCTAAAGGTTTAGCCTTTAAATAAACTCCTATATTTTTAGGTTCTTATAGCCTTTGAGCACTTTTGGACTCCGTGGTACAAGATGCCTAAGTAATCTTGGCAGTGTAAGATGCCCATTTCCATTTGCAACTGGACAGAAAATAAAATGAGACCTAGTCTGATTCAGACCTGATCGAGCTAACATAGCCATGACCTCCAGGCTTCATTAGTGTAACTCACTCTTCTCAGGAATGCAGCCACATGAATGATGTCCTGAAAAAGCTCCCACTGGTACAAAACACAGCATCCCATCTGCTTAGCAACACAGCTTGCTGTGAGCAAAATCACCCAGGTGCTCTGTGCTCTGCACTAGCTCTGCACTGAATGCAGAGTCCAGTCCATGGACTCTGTCCTCATGTTCTCCATGAAATTGAACCAGACTACCTGAGCGATCAACTTCCCCTGCACAGTTTGGACCTCCACAAAAGCTGAATTTCACAGGACCCATGGAAATGCCCAGCAGTGCTGGGAAGCATGGGACAGAGGACAGACTGTACCAGAGAACTCCCTTCTGCAAGACAGTGACTCTTCACAAGCCTTACTACTTCCAGATCTCAATAGCTATACATACAGTGCTGGCATCTCTCAGTGTGTGACGTAAGCCAGCATCTCGATCTTTTCCTTTCTCATTTTCATTCCCTATTTTTTTAACTCCTTTCCACCTTCTTCATCCCTTTTCCAGGTTTCACTCTCTCACTCATGTTTTAAAGGGTAGTTAAAAGTAGTTTTTGAATATATTGATTTCTGTGGTGATCCAAGTGTATGCCATTTTCCACCTTGGTGTGAGCAGCAGGATAAAACTGTGATAATATGCGATCTAAAGAGATTTATGTCTGTAGACCTTACAGACGATGGCTTTATTGTGTGAGGATGCCGCTGCCTTTAGCAGAATTCTGTCCCAGATGCTTGCTTCTCCCTGATGTGAGCCAGGGTATCCTAGCAGCAGCAGAAAAAGGGAAGCTAATTTTTTACCTCAGACATGTCTCAAGGAGGCAGGCTACCATTCCCCTAAATGAATAGGACTAAAATAATAATTTATTATTAGTCACAGTCATAGGAGTCACTGGATTTCTCTGCTCTTACCCAGGAGTGCAGGTCTGATGAGTGCAAAGGGGACAGACTCCTGAGTTGTCTCTCCTAGTCAAGCATTTCCATTTTTTTTTATCCTTGTGGTGCTACAGACCAAATACAGCCGTTTCCTTCCCTTTTTGGAAAAAAAAAATTAAAGGTGGCAAAGTTATTTTGGTATGAGAGGTACCACCCCAGCCTATCCTGCCCTGAGGGATTCCTTGTTGTAGGCTCATCATCTCCTCTGCTGCAGATTTCCCATTTTTTTGCTTGCTCTAGTTTGAAAGCAAAGGGCTGGTATGTTATTGATAATTCTACATTCTTACTGAAATTACTCCAGATAACTAAGCTCAGCCATTTTGGTTTTTACCCCTGAAGCCAGAAACTTACAAATGTGTTAAAATCTGGAGGGTCTTCTCATATGGTTGCAAGTGGTGCTAATTATTATGACAGGATAATAATTTCATTTAATTGCTAAGGTTACCACTTGTCAAGAACAGTGACCATATTAACATATGGTAAGGCAATATAAGAACTTGTTCCTGTACATAACATTGTGGTTTAGTTGTAACTAGGGTGGTTCATTTCTATTGAATTATTAATAGTTTAATGAAACAGACCCCAGAAGTAGTAGCTGTGGTTATGTATTATGGCTATTTCTAAACTTTTTTGTGTCCAACATAATACTTTAATGGAAACTTTTAGAGAAATTAGATTGGAAAGTGATGTGAGAGTTAAGAATATTAAATGATTGTAGCCTGACAAATAAGACATCCAATTAGTTAATCTTGCTTAGCATCATAAGCAGTTATTTTTGCAGTGCTGAATACTTTTTTACACATTTTATTTTATGCTTGTCATTATATCCTGTAATTTTGGTTATTTATTCAAACATTAAACCCCAAAGTCTGAATGTAAGATTGTACAGCAGAGTGAATTTGGAGAAAAAAATTAATTATATGTTTTATTCTACTGCTATTTCATTCTGCCTGCCATCAAAGTACAAAAGTATACATTAAAATCTTCTATCCTTTTGAGTAGCATTCTTGGATTTTTCAAATTTAGCTGCAAACATGGGTCAACTAGTGTCAAGACTGAAAGAACGCAGACTACAAATGAGTACAGATGAAGGAGTTACGCAGTACATGCTAAAACAGGTGGTTTGGAAGAGGAACAAAACGTTCAATAGCATAATAGATTACTGCTCTGCATCTCCAACTAGTGTGCCATGTTTACCAGAATAAAAAAGATAAATTGGTGTCAACTTAGAAGTACATTTATTTTTACAGTCTAATGATCAGAAAGAAAAATCTTGGAGAAGGCATTGTTTTACTGTTTTCTTCAGTCTTAAAATGTTGAAATAATCAGACAGCGTTTTCTCCTGGCAGTAATGCCACGGGGTTAGAATTTAAGAATTGTAATTTAGCAATGCAATTGCTCTGTCTTTTGTTTATCTCGGGAGTATCACTTCCTCTTGATTGAAAGATGCATCTTGTGTGTCTTGTCTCCAAACAGGTTACAGTCCACACGCTGTAGGGGTGATTGTTCTGATATACTGTATTTTTGTTTATAGGACCGTGAACTTCGACATAATAAAGTACTTGTACGATTTCTTGTGAAAACAAGCTTCACAGCCATATGGACACTGTGACAATGACTAAGGCAAGCTGTGTTCATCTATCTACTTAGCTGGCCAGGGAGAAGAGTGTTTTGGCTCTTTTGGATTTGTCCAAACAGGTGCTGGCCCAGCATGGCTTCTTATGAAAATACTCTGATTGGTCTGGGTGGATCTGAGCAGAGGACTATTTACCAGGGACCCTGGAGTATTTGGAAGCAATGTGTTAATTATAAACAGCAGGGTTTGAGCACAATCTGTTCTACTCTTAATGATGTTATCTTAACACTGAAATTGCCTGAAACCCATTTACTTAGGACTGCATTTTGCTCTATGAACTATCCCCTGTGCTTTGAACATGGCAGCAGCCCTTGTTTGTGTGCCCAGTCTTTTCACTTCCTCTCCACAGGAATCTTTGCAATCGCCTGCCAAAGTAGCTTTTCCTAGGGCCACCATTTTAAGAGAGTTGAGTAGCAAAATATAATAAACATAAGTGCATGTTTAAAATCAAGCTGGTGTAAAGCCGAGTTTCTCTTCAGTCATATGTAGATTATCCATTCAACTCTCATGCATAGGGATTACCACTATAGGAAAACCCCAAACTTATCAGCACAGAATTTCTCTTGAGGCCCATCTGTAAACATTCACTAATAAAATCTGGTCTTTATCAATGTTTAGAAAAAGCAACTTTTAAAACTGTCACAATTAGAACTATCACTTCTATACCAGATGCCAATTACAATGTTTTTTTTATGTTCACTAACTTGAAAGGAATTTATCATTTAAACACGTTAATAGTTCTTTTGAGCTCATCTTAAAATTTTCCAACGTACAAATTCTGGGGCAGTTCTCAGTGGAAATATTTGAGCATTCATGCTATGGAAGCAAAGGAGCTTGATTTGATGTACTCCCTAAAACTGGAATTGCCTGTAATGAAGGGTAATACAGGCCCTTCTGCAGCAACATGCATGTGGACGGAAAAGAGTCAACAGGTAAGAAGTACGTTATATCCATTTCAAACTGTTCTCAGTAAAGAAAGCCCTGCAGCCTGCAGGAGGCAAAACACATTGAATATACAATGGATTGTCAAATGATGAAACACTGGCTTAAGCTATTCTAGTTTTAAATGCTTCACCATTTCCAGTACCTCAGATTTTGGGGTGTTTTGCTTTAAAAAAATGTATACGTACCAGGTGAATTTAGCCTGATTAGAACATCCCTTCACCTCTCAGAGCTGAATATTAGGCCCAGATTAGATGTCTCATATTTCTACCTTATATTCCTGGGAATGAAACTGGGAGGGTATTGGAAAACTTCTGTTGGTTGAACACAAGCTGAAAAGACCTACTGTTCAATTTACTATATTTTTGTATACAGTATAACTTCATAAATCCAGCATGCTTGGGACCAAAAACCTGCCAGAAATGTGAAAATTCCAGGTTTTTAAATCAGTGCAGCGGCTGGTTTGGGCGGGGGGGGGGGGGGGGATGGGGGCGGCCCCCGCTTTGTGCAAGCTTCTACCACTGCTGCACTGGGACTGGCTGCCACCCCTGATATAGTGTATTTTTATGAAGTTATACTGTATATCATGCCTCTGAATGTAACACACACCCTATTTTTGGAAGGGCCCAAAAAGGAAAACTTATCTTACTGTGGAGTATGGGTAAGTACCAGAGGTCTGGAGTCTCTAGAGCTGGGGCCTACATTGCATGGGCCAACCAGAGGTAATGCTCTCCTAGAGCCCTAGACTTGGTCTTGGCCAAAGGAAATGATTTGGTCTGTGACTTAAATATAGAGGGTAGCCTGGTCAACAGCGACCATAAATCCATTATGTTCACTGTCTGTCTCAAGGCAGGCAAATCAGCTATCAGGGTTGGAGTTCTGGACTTCAAAAAAGTAAATTTCAGCAGGCTCAGGGCAATAGTAGGGGAAGCACTGTGGTGAAAGGGACCAAAGGTAAAAAGAGTGTATGAACAGTGGTCATTCCTCAAGGACACAATCCTTGAAACACAAAAGAAGTCTATTCCCATGCGGATGAAAGGTAGCAGAAGGGCTGGGAAGCCCTCTTGGCTTAATAGGAATGTGATCATGGTCCTCTTGAAAAAGAATAAAGAGACATGCAAACAATGGAAGCTTGGGACAGTCAAACAGTTTGAATTAAAACTAGCAAAAAAATCCAAGACAAAAAGTCCTTCTTTAGATATATAGGGAACAGAAGGAAAACAAGTGGAAGCATGGGGCCATTGCTTAACAACTCAAGACAGCTGGTTGCCATCAGTGAGGAGAAAACTGAACTCCTGAATGACTACTTTGCTTCAGTATTTTACCAGACTAAAGGGGAAATCATGCTAAATAAGGTTCAAAATGGGCATAGTGGGAATGACTGCCTTCCTACTGTTGACATTGAGTTAGAAAAATTAGACAGCTACAAGTCAACAGGGCTGGGTGAACTTGCTCTGAGAGTGCTGAAGAAGCTGACTGAAGTCATCATGAGATCTCTGGCGAAACTCTTCCAAATTTGTGGTGCTTGGGGGAGGTCCCTGAAGCCTGGAAGGGGGCCAGTGTTGTGCCCATCTTCAAGAAGCGGGGGCGAGAGGATGCAGGCAACTAAAGGCCAATTAGGTTAACTTCTATCCCATGGAAAATCCTGGAAAAAATCATCAAGGAGTCTATGTGCAATACTCTTGCAGAAGGTAGGTTTCTGAATGACAGCCGGCATGGCTTCATCATGGGCAGATCTTGTCTTACCAGTCTCATCTCCTCCTATGACCACGTAACTCACCACCTGGATAAGAGAGAGAGGAGGTTGACATTGTGGACTTAGACTTCCAAAAGGTCTTTGATCTGGTATCCCATGATGTTCTCATGGGAAAATTGGAGGACTGCAGACTTAACTGCTCAACAGTTAAGTTGGTAAGAAGCTGGCTGCGGGGTAGGACCCAGAGAGTTCTAAGAAACAGATCTGTGTAATCCTGGCGAGAAGTGGCCAGTGATGTCCCTCAGGGGTTGGTGCTTGGTCCAGTGCTTTTCAACATCTTTATCAATGATTTGGATGTGGGGGTGAAGAACTCACTGGCCAAGTTCACAGATGACACCAAGTTATGGGAGAGCGCGGTCATGCTTGAAAATATATTGCAGATACAGGTGGACCTAGAAAGGCTGGCAAGTGAGACAGATTGGAACCAGATGAAGTTCAATATTGGGATGTGTAATGTGCTCCATCTGGGGATGAACAATCCCCAACATACTTACAGGCTTGGTGGTGCCATACTGACTGACTGACCACGACTGAAAGGGACCTGGGGATAATATTAGACCACAGTATGAACATGAGCCATCAGTGCAATTCTGTAGCCAGCAGGGCAAACAATACTCTGGCATGCATCAACTGATGCATCTCAAGGAAAACCAAAGAAGTGATTCTTCCTCTTTACTCAGCATTGGTGACATTGCAGCTGGAGTACTATGTCCAGTTCTGGGTGCTACACTTTACCAAATACATGGAAAAGCTTGAGAGAATCCAGAAAAGAGAGCCACCTATATGATAAGAGGGTTGCTAGGCAAGCCATACAAGGAAAGACTGAGGGACTTGGGCCTCTTTGCCCTAAAAAAGAGAAGGCTATGAGGGGACTTGCTAGCAGCTTACTGCTACATCATGGGAATACATCACGGGCTCAGCAAATAACTGTTCACCAGGGCACCCTTAAGAAAAACCAGAACTAATGGCTACAAACTCCTAGAAGACCTTTTCAAGTTTAACTCTAGGAAAAACCTCTTCAAAGTTAGGGTGTCGAGACTGTGGAAAAAATTCCCTCCAGAACTGGTGCAATCACCTACCCTGGAAATCTTCAAGAGGAGACTGGATGGTCATCTTGCTGGGTTCATCTGACCCCAGTTGTCTTTCCTGTCTGGTGCATAGGTGCTGGACCCACAGATCTTGCAAGGTCCCTTCCAGGCCCTTACAATCTATGAATCTATGATGGAGATTCCTCAACCTGTCTGGGTAACCTGTTCCAGTGCTTTACTCACCCTTTCTCTCACCCTTCTGGTGAGAAAGTTTTCCTAATATCCAGCCTAAACTTCCCGTGCTGCAACTTAAGACCATTGCTCCTTATTCTGTTATTTGCCACCACTTCCAGCTCCATCCTCTTTGAAACCACCCATCAGGTAGTTGAAAGCTACTATTAAATCCCCCCTCAGTCTTCCCTTCTCTAGACTAAATAAGCCCAGTTCCTCAGCCTCTCTTCATAAGTCATGTGCCTCAGACCCCTAAACCATTTTTGTTGCCTTCCGCTGAACTCTCTCCAATTTGTCTGCATACTTCCTGTAGTGGGAGACCCAAAACTGGACACACTACTTCAGATGTGGCCTCACTAGTGCCAAACAGAGGGGAACAATCACTTCCCTCACTCTGCCAGCAAAGCTTGTACTAGTGCAGCCATTAGTCTTTAGTGTATGCCATTAGTCTTCTTCACAACAGGGACACACTGCTGGCTCATATTCAGCTCACTGTAACCCCAGGTCCTTTTCTGCACAACTGCTGCTTAGCCAGCTGGTACCCAGCTTGTATTGGTCCAGTGTTTCTGGACCTGTGGGGAGCCCTTTTCCTTTCATTTAATGCACACTCCAATTTTCCCCAGCTGTTGGGTTGTTTGTTTGTTTTTTTCGGGGGGAGGGTGCATTATGTGTGAGAAAATATGGTATCCAATAGAAGCAAATCATAGCTCCTCAAATTATGTTCATTTCCTGTCCAATACCGGATAAGCTTTAAGGTCCTTGTACTAGTCCTCAAAGTAGTCCAAGGGCTGAGCCCTGCTCTTCCTTCACAATCTTCCATAATATCAAGGAGTCTGCAGCTAACACAGTCCCATTTAAAGCACTCCAGGTTATAGTGCAGGACTGAACAGGGGACAATAACAATGTATGAATTTCCTTTTCACCAGTAATTGAGACGAGTCAAATCTAAGCAACAAAATACAGGAAGCATTTCCCAAAATAGCAAGCCCTGGATAATGTCCCAGCTACACTGAATGGAAACACTAGGAGTAATCAAAAGCAAAATCCATTTTGTACACACAGAGTACAAAGAGTGCAGCGATTCGAACCCTTTCGACCAGAGTCCTAGGGCATCCTGGGGCCACAAGATCCTTCTGAGGGTGCCATGAGGTATGAGGTCATAAGTAGATAAGTGGGCTCAGGTTCATGACTCTCCCCAGCCATTCCCCCCATCCTTATTGTCTGGCCCTTCTGCAAAGAGGTAAGCACTGTAATACATGACAGCTTTGAAATGGGGTGCTGCTCAAGTCACAAAGGTTATGCAGGGGTGCCTTGAGTCTAAAAAGATTGAGGACTACTGCTTTAGACCAAATGCTATCCATAATTTTGTTGGTACATAATTTCTGTCATACTTTAGAGATACATAGACATCTGAAACTTGAATCTGGCTTTCTATGCAGAAAGAACAATTAGGAAATTCACCTACAGCAACATGAAAAGGGGTTTTAATGCCTTGTATAACTGGGGGATAAATAGAAGGAGGAATGTATCTAATGGCATTTGAAGTCGGGACATTTATATTCTTTGTTCCTAGAGACTTGTGAGATTTGAAGGTAAATGAGGACCTGGGTAGACTCTTCAGGACATCTTAAGGGTGCAGAATAAGCACAAAAAAAATATTCAACTTCTTTCTTTTACCATGTGGCATGTAGTAGAGACGTCTGTTTCTCTTATTTGGGCAGGTTGGTAAGGCTTCCAGCATCAAGTTTAAACTTCCCCAAAGGTGTTCATTAAAGTTAACACACCGAGCAGTATTAATAATGCATGAGGATTGGACCAGTCTAGTTGGCCTCTTTAGACTTTGCTTCTTTCAACACTGGCCAGTATGGGAATGACATGCATTGATCATTTTATGATTACAGAAATTGGACCAAATGCAGCATTTTTACTGTATAATTGAAGTAACTCCACAAGTTTCAATTACCCATTAGTTTCAGTGAAACACTTGATATATAGTTAGTCACATAACCATTTTTTAAGTTACTGAGCTGGAAACATGTATGAAAATTTCCTTAGCTAAAAAAAAATATTGTTACTGATATTGACTATGTTTCTATGACTTAGTGATTCTTCCCCTGATGACACTCTGATGTTTTCTTTAAAAAGTGCTTGGAGGCCACAATCAAGTCTGGGTCTCACTATGCTAGGTGTTAACAACAACCTGTCTTGTACAAGTAAAAGACAGCTACTATCCAAAAAGGATATTCTTGCATAATTGCATTTCCTTCTTCCATGGCTTTAGCACTCTCTAGTAACACTTGTGCCTAACATTGATTATAAAATCTGTTGGGGATAACTTTGAGAGAAATACTGAATAAGTATTACATTTTTATTGTCTATATTGGGCAAATGTCCTGACTTACATCTGCAGAGGCAAAAACCTTGATAAAGATCCTGGTACACCATAATTCTGTGACAGGATTAGATGTTGGTACTGTTGTGTGTTGCAAGCGGGAAAATACATATTTTTACTTACACTAGTTAAATGTATACTTCAATCAATAGTCTAATTTTTTGGTGCCGTGTTAAATACTTATTGGCCGATGCCTTTCTTATTCAATATTTCCAACCTTGCCTGTGTATCTCTCAAGCTGCAGTTCCTCAGAAAGGGCAGAGTACATGAGAGACCCAAAATGAGGGGGACAAAAATGAATTATGCAGGAAACTTACAGTGATGCAGTTTCCTCCTTTAAAGTTAGTCTGAAATTAAGCAGAAGGCAGGTAGAGTTGCATCTTATAGACTAAGTGAATCAGAGAGGTATAAGCTTTTGTGAACAGCAGCTCACTTCAGTTCATTTCTGATACTTATTCATCTCTGATTCACTTAGTCTATAAGGTACACCTCTACCCTGCCTTGTGCTTTGAAATGCATCATTCAGAACATCAGCTTTCTTATTATTTCCAATATAAATAATTTTCAACAATGAAAGTAAAAGGAAACCAAATTTGTAGCAAGTTAGGGGGACTAAAATGAGCGAGTGACTAAAATAAGGTGTGTACAGTATGTGAGCCCCCTTCATAGTGGACTCAGTGGGCAGCACTACTATCCTTCAACTGATTACTTTGCCCTTTTTGAAAGACTCTAATCAGTAACAGAATTTACAGCTGAATCAGCAGAGTAAGAGAATGAGCAAGGTGACTGAAGTGTGGATGATTGATTTAGACTGTACACTGATGATAAATAGTAGGATTTGTTCTGTCAAACTAGAAACATTTCTATATATCCATGTCAATGAGTTTATAAATTATTACAAGGTGTCTATTACTATATACTCTGGTAACTTTCTCATTCCATTTCAAGATTTCATTTACTCTACAGGTGAAAACCTGCTCCATAGATTTAATTGGAGCCAGGATTTCACTCCATGTTGAAAAATGATGGGTTTTTTAAAACTGTGGGAAAGAGATAAAACAAGATAATTGATATCCCAAATAGTAATCTCCCAATATTTTTTCGCCACCAGAATGGAAATGAACTTAAGACAAATGCTTCAGGAAATGTTTTCATATTTTATCATATTTGTTATTCCAATGTTAGAGAAATGCTGTAAACTCATAACTCTTGGTTTGAATCTGTAGACTGATTACTAGAAATGGTTTGCCCCTCTAGATCTTGGACTCTGAGAATAAACAAGAAAAGAGCAAATTATTTTCAAATATAACCCTAAGCTTCTTGATGCCAGTTTATCTCAACCACTTAAGTTCCTGGTTTAATGTTCAGCCCACTTGTAGAAATACTTCCTAGCATGCAACAATACAGCTGTTGGGCTCCCTTCCTGTGTTGCTGTTCTTCTCCTTTTATGAGGATTATCAGTCTATATTATTACTGTTGCAACCACTTAATTGTTATTGACTGGATTATCCCTTTGCACCTGCATTGGCAGATGTAGGGTAATTAACTTGGAAAAAAGTGTTTTCAAAGTGGGAAACCGCAAGTTCTACAGCAGAAGTCATGGGATGGTGGAGCCAGGTATGCCACCTGTTTCACTCTGCCCAGATGATTCCCCAGCTGAAATACTTCTCATAGGTAATTCTGTTGCAGATGGAATTAGCTTCACCTCCAAGAGTCAGACTCTGCTTCACTAGATTTAAATCCCCAAATATGATCTTATTCTACCTCATTTTAAGTTCTGGAAAGGCCATGACTGCAAAAGCCAAGCGAGTCCCCACTGGTTTTGTGATTTATTCGTAAGGCGAAGATGATGGCACATTACAGAAATAGATATAATAGTAGTTTCTCAGGAACTGGAAAATGGTGGACTAGGGTCACATTTAGGCATCTAAGTTCCGTTAGATACTTAATAGGTGGAAAAGGATTGGGCCCCAAGTTTTCCAACAGCAAAATGGTGAATCATGTAGAAAGTCTTCATCCATGAGTTTATCCAGTTGGGTTAGTGATTTGAATCAATTAACAAGCCTGATTAACTCCAACACTAAATTTACTGTGTTCCAAAACATTGACTTAGTTCTGCTAGAATGTTTGATGGGCAAATGCTCAATAGCAGAAAAGGCCAGTGGTTTTTCACTTACCTTTCACCATAAATGGGTTCTATCCTTAATCGGCTGATTTGGATAATTTGTATTCATTACAGCTGTGTACAACTTTATAAATGGGTATTTGGTTTTATCTCTTGTTGTTGTTTTGATACATTTCTCAAAACCACTTACAAATTGGTAATGAAAGCATTTGCAAGTATATTTTATGTATTCTAGTGTCTGTATTCACAATGCAAACAGCATGAAATTGGATATGCGTTAACTTACATGGCATGGTGTGTGCAGAAGAAATATAACTGAATTGCATTTTTTTAAACTCTGCAGAAGTCTGTCATGTTGCTTGTAATATAATTTGATACTAAAAATGTATCATCTCAATATAATTCTGGCTTAATAGCCAAACATCTTTAGGTAGCTAACATCCAGAGGATATTACAGATAATTAAAGCAAAGAAGAAACTGATTTGCAGTCTCTGAACACTGGAGTTGCCATACTGTTAAAAGAAATTATTGTCTTTCATCATGTATATTTTCAGAACATAATGCATCAACCACTACAACTGGATTGATCTTTTGAAGTTGATTCTGATATTTATACATTCAATATCTGATAAGTTGTTAGTGAGCAATGCACTTTCTATTATAGAACTATCTGAATGAGAGAAATGGGTTTAAGCCAAAAAAGATACGGTGAGGGTGGAGCAGAATGAAAAAAGAAAGAGAAGGCATTCTTTCTTCTTAATCCTTTATGTTTGGTGGGGGGGTGGGTTTGGTGCAACTGATTAAAAAAAATAGGGATTATATGCACGTCTGCTTTGTTTGAATAAGAACCTGGTACCCTTAGTGCACTACTAGTTATACAGTAAGGCTGTAAACAAACGTCTTACTTGATCCAAATTAAAACAGGATTGGCACGGTCATATACATGCGTCACCCTTCCAAGCTACATTGCTGTGTCTTCATCAGTAGATGGCTGATGAGAGCGCACAGCCTGACAGGCTTGTCTCTGGAACTGTACAAACATACATGTCCCAGGAAAAAGTATTGGTTCATGCAGCATGCTAAGTGGAACGGTGGATGGGTACATCCGTACAATCCCAGGACAAATGTGACATCTGTTCATAACCTATGACGAAAAAGAAATTCTTTCAAGGTAGTAGAAGACCTACTATGCAGCCAGTATATTGGGACGATAAATATTCACCCACTGGCAGCTGGGAGAGAATAGTATCAGAGATTCTGAACAGGTAAGTTGAGAGAGATACTGTGGTCTATTCCCTGAACTTCTTCTGATCTATCAGACAGAGGAAATTCTTTATTCTCTGCTGAATTAACTCTTCCTCTCCCTCTGAAATCCATAAAGAGCAGCATTATCAGTGTCCAGCATTGTCTCATGACATGAGACCTTCTATGGAAGACAAAAACTACAGTGACTTTGCCAACATATCTATTTATCTTACTTCCCACTAGTTTCCCCACATTTCTGCTTTTCCAGTTCCTTCTCCCATTAAATATCTGTGGTGTATCCCTCTTTGCTTATTGCCCAAACAGGATTTAAGGTGAGACTTGAAAAGTGTCTGGGAGGACATTTCAAATGCAGTGTCTATATAAGTGTCTATATATATATATATATATATATATATATATAGACATATATATATATATATATATATATAAAAAAAAACAGATCGGACACACCCATTGCCCCTCTGGAAGTTTGGGGTGCCAAGACTGGGTGGGCAAAGGAGATTTGAAGTGAGAGTGGAGAGAAAGAGGTAGCAGGTGGGAAATCTGTCAGGGAATGTTTCAATTTAGGCCAATTATGTTTATGATCTAGAGGTTTTTAAAGAGCTAGTGACAGTGACCAAGCTAATGTGGTGATGCTGCTTGGGTGGCACTACACAAGATTCAAAGGAAGATGAGTCCTGCCCTGAAGACTTCTCTGCATATGTATATGGAGAACTTTTGGCACACAAAAGATGTGGGAGTTTCACAAAATAACACACAAGCTTTCTCACAGCCATTTGACTTCTGCACAGGGAAATGCATGTTGCTTATTACTGCTCCTGCTCCACTCAAGCTCCTAGGGCGGGTGTGGAACCCCAGTCACAGGATCTTGTCTCACTTGTGGTGCATGAAGCAGAGGGCTGCTGAGATCTTGCACTGATGATCTCTTCCTCCATTCACTGGGTGAAGAGCCGCATAGGTTCCTCCCACCCCAAGAGATGGAGAGCACTGAGAGAAAAGATGCTAAGAAACCAGGTAGATTCATGACCTCATAGACCAAAGAAGTTCTGTAAGTCTGTTGGCCATAACAGAAAGACCAAGAAAGATAGTGTCCACTGTTAACTGGCCAAGAGGAACTCTGAACAGAAGATGCAAAGAAGGCAGAGCTACTCAACAGCTACTTTGCCTCAGTGTTCACAAAAAAATTGGGCTGCAAATAGAAGATTATTTAAATAAGGAAGGGGATAAGATGAAGGATGAAATAACAAAAGGGACAGAGAATTTTTGATGGGTCTGAATGAATTCAAGTAATCAGGGCCTGCCGATCTTCATCTCAGGGCACTAAAGAAACTGACAGAGATTGTGGAGCCATAGCAATGATATTCATGAAGTTGCAGGGCACAAGTGAGGTAGCAGAGGACTGGAAGAAGGCAATGTAATCCGCCTTTGCAAAAAGGCAAAATAGAGGATCTGGGGAACTGCAGACCAGCTAGTCTTACCTCCATACTTGGAAAGTTACTGGAGCATATTCTAAGAAAGGCCATTTGCAACCATCTGGAAAGAAAAAATTGACCACAAGCAGCCAACATGGATTTGCTAAGGAAAAGCATGTCAAACAAACCTCTCTTTCTTTGATAGAGTGACTACTTGGGTAGATGAAGAAAATGCTGTGGATATGGTATATCTGGACTTCAGGAGGACTTTTGGCAAGGTCCAGTGTAACCTTCTCATAGACAAATTGGAGAAATGTGGGCTAGATAAAACTACTCTAAGGTGGATAGACAACTGGCTCAGTAGCCACAAGTGAAGGGTAATTATAAATGGATCCATGTCAGAATGATAAGTTTTGAGTGAAGTCCCACAGTGCTCTGTCCTGGGGCCAATGCTGTTCAACATGTTAATTAATAATTTGGATGCTGGCATAGAAAGCTTCCTGAGCAAGTTTGTAGACAACAAAACTCGTAAAGATTGTGAACACAGAGGATGGGAGTGCAATTCAGAAGGATCTTGACAGATTAGAAAGCTGGACTGGAGCTAACAGGATGATGCTCAATGCAGACAAATGCAAGGTGCTACTCCTCAGAAAGAGTAATCTAAAGCACAGATATAAAATGGGTGATACCTGGCTGGGTGGTAGGACTACAGAGAGGGTTTTAAGCATGTTGGCAGATCACAGACTCAGTATGAGTCTTCAGTGTGATGCAGCTGCACAAAAGATGAATCTTAAAATAATATTCACCAATAGGAGTATTAGGTGCAGGATATGGGAAGTGGTAGTACCTCTATATTTAGCACTGCTTAGGCCTCATCTAGAATATTCTTTGCAGTTTTGGGTTCCACATTTTAAAAAGGATGTGGAGAAGTTAGGGTCCAGAGGCAGACAACAAAGATGATAAAGGGCTTGGAAAGACTTTTATGAGGAACAGGTGAAGGAATTAAGCATATTCAGCTTGCAGAAAAGACCCTTTAAGAGGCGACATGATGGTACTCTTCAAATATTTGACGAGCTGTCATAAAGAAGAGAGGCATACCTTCTCTATCTTGCTACAAAGAGTAAAGTATAGACCACTGCTTTGAAGTTGCAGCAAAGTACTTTTATATTAAATATTAGGAAAAACTTCTCCATTAGAACAGTGAAGCAATGGAATAGACTGTCTAGTGAAGTTGTGGGCTCTCCATCATTAGAAGTTGTGGGCTTTTCTCCATCAGGTGTTCAAGAAGAGGTTACACAGCCACTGATGTGGGATGATCTGGGCATAGCTATGCTTATATTCTACTTCCTTCTGTATACACTATGCTTATTTACCATGCTTCTGGGCTCTGCTAGTTGTCGCAGGGGCTAAGATGGAATTCCTACTGTCTAAGCCCACACCCCTTAAAGGTTTTTTAAGCCTTCTGTAACAGGGGCTCAGGCAGGAGCCCTGTTACTAAAACAGGACTGGGCATGACTGACTGGATCATGCACCCTGCCAAGTGGAGAGAATCACACACTCGGGCAGGGCCGGGTGATTAGCCCTCCAAGACTTGTATAAATCCTGCAGCACGGCAAATACTTTTTGCCTTTGGGCACTGGAAGATGGACAAGGGGTTACTGAGACCCCAACGAGAGAAAATGAGGAGACTAACCTGCAATCTAGAAGGGCGCCAGGACCGCGGGACTTCAGACAACATGACAGGTCAGCCACAAGGCAGGCTACTTCCCTGGGAATCACAGCTGCACCAGTGAGTGCAGGGAAGTACTGGGGCTCCGGGCAGCAGCTCTGCAGGGAGTCCAGGCAGCGAGAGAGCGTCCCCAGGATGATGCACGGGCAGTAGGAGTTAATTTAAGTCCCTGGTCCCATTTGGACAGCAGTGATGCCGAAAGCAGTGAAACGGACTGTGAGGGAGCAGCAGGGGCCACTCCCAGCACAAGGCATATGGGAGGGATGAGAGACATGGAGAACGCACTCCACTAATGAGGCAATTGGCAGCAGAGACTGTGCTAATTACAAAGTATCTAGTGCTGAGTTTCCTTATCTGCAGCTTGAGCTTCCCTTGCTAATGAAGTAATTGGTGAGACTACAGTTACTGTACCATTTTATTTTAAAAAATAAACTAACACCATAGCATGTAACACCTGAATGGTGTTTATCGATTCCTAGCATTGAAAGATCACTGATCTCCTCCATTTATTCATCCAAGTTGTGGCAGGCGAGTACAGAAGGGAGACAAAGCTAGGATCGCCCGTCCTGTTCACACTTTCCTTAGAGGCATTGGGTGTCAGCTGCAGCCAAGGCTGGAGATTTTGACTGGGATGTACCAGTGCTTCTGGTGGGACTTAAACCTGGAGGTTCCTGACTAGGTGTTCCTGCCCCTCCCCTGAGGCTCAGACTGATTTGCTATACAGTTGGACCCCAAGTTATGCGTGGGATACATTCCTGAAAAACACCATGTAAGTTGAAACCATGTAACTCAAGGCATTAAGTCAATGGAAAACAGGGGTATAGGGATCTGGGACCAAGATTTGGTAACATTATTTCATAATAAAAGGATATTTAAACACAAAATAATGGAATTAATAGACTTATTAAAACATTAACTCCCGGCTATGTGCTCGTACAAAGTTTTAGCCCTAATTGCCGTGCCATCAACAACTGCTCCTTTTGTATTGGTTATTTCATTGATCCAGAAATTAAGGAGTTTCTCAACCTTATCTAAATGAGGAATTCTAATCACCAATGACACTCTCGAACTCGCAGGGGTGGTTGTTTTCACACAGTCTTTAATTTTTTGCTCACTTTTTTTAATGGTACACACAGTTGATTCACTTAAACTGTATTGGCAAGCAGCTGACACAGCACTATTGCCTTTTCTTAATTTATCAATGAGTTCTATTTTCTGGGCCAAGGTGATAGACTTACGTTCTCTTTTGGGCACAAAATCAAAGGCTGTCTTTGATGCCATTTTCACAAATATTCAAGGGTTAATGTAAACAAAAATGATGGACAATCTTAGAGGAGATGACAAGTGATGCTAACGCTATGTAAGCAGACTCCAAACTAACAACTGCTCTACCGCAAACAGTGTAGATGTGAAGCAGGGTATTGAGTAAGTTGAAACATGGTCACGTTATATCAAGTGAGTATACGTGAATCAGTGTAACTCAAAGCCATGTAACTGGGGGGTCCAACTGTATTTGAGATTAGGAAGGAATTCTACCCCATGGTAACATTTGTCTGAACTATGGGGAGTTTTGCCTTCCTCTGTCATCAGGGGTATGGCTCTCTTCCTGGGATCTCTTGAGCATATATTAACAGTATTTACAGCATTAGGACATTGACCACCTTGGTCCTCCTGATTTAGTTGTGGCAAGTTAGGGTGTTATATGTTGTGTTGTGTCAGGGTTGACTGTGCAATTTTGCTAAGAGGTTACTCAATAGATTTGTATAGCATGGTTAGATAGGGTTGATACCACCTTAGACAGAGGGTTGGACTAGCTGACCTCTGGAGGTCGCTTTCAGCCCTACTTCTCTATGTTTCTATAATTCTGTCTCTACAGCCCAGTGTGTTAACTTCTCTCCCAGGTTCCTTACTTCAATTGCACAGAATTTAATTTTTTGTTTCTTTATATTTAGTCCAGAAGCTCTGGCATTTTCCAAAGCTATTTAAAAATCACGTTTATTTGTTGTTTTTCCCAAAGTCAAAATGTCATTTATGTAAACTTCTATATCATGAAATATGTGTTGTATTTTCCTGTGAAATACCTCCACTTCCAATCCAAATAGTCACCATGACTCTTAAGTGGGAGTGGGAGGTGGGGGATGGGATTAAATACCCAAATGTGTACTCCAAGGGCACATGAGCACAGCAAAGACTGTGCTGATGCATCAGGGTTAGAAAAATATTTGACTTCAGCCATTTCTTCAAGAATACCATCTGTTGTTAAGCAATGCAGAGTGTTCCCATTCTGCATTTTTATTTAGTTTCTTGGAGTTCTGTGCATAAGAGAAGGGATCCGTTTTTTCTGAAATGCCCAGCAAGTATGCACGCACTGTTGGTTCTACTTATTCTATGAATTTTGCAACAGTGAGTCTATCCACTTCATCTTTTTAGCTTCCACCAGAGGTGAGTGGCATAGATTGTGGGATAGTTTGGCTCTTTGAGCTCTTTTCAGTACTTTGTTGAGAGCTTTCCTATTTCCTGGACGGTGACTTCAAAAACTTCCTCAGTATTTTTCAGCTCTTGGCCCTGCATCTTCTTACTAACACTAAGAACTTGAACTATTTTTAACTCAGAAGGGATCCGTCCCCCCGACCATGTATGTTTTCCAGGTCATTATTTCCCCCATGCATTTAGTTCATAAATGTCCTTAATGGAGACAAAATCACCACTCAAACCTTGAATCTACAGTACTCCTTACTTTCTGTTGCTTTTTTGAGCATTAGTATCACTATTTTTTGGCACCACATTTCTTGTTCACATTTATCCAATTTAAAATTAACAAATGCTCCATTTGCTTTCAGGCTGATGGCCCATTCCTTTTGTTGCAACATCATCTGTTCCTGTGAAGAATTTCTCTTAGCTAATGGTGTGGTTGTTCTCTAGCATGAGCATACTTTTAATAGCTGCAGACTCTAGTTAGGTGGTATAATCCATTGCAATCTTTGCATCATTTTCAAAATGTTGGGCATTATCTTGGCTTGTGTTGCTTGCTGTTTGTGCCGCTCCATGTGCTGTTTCCTGTGATTTCCAGTTCCTTGTTCCTTATTTTTGCTGCACGTCTGTGTCATTGTAGCATATTGAATTCTCTATAGTGGCACTGTGTAACCTCCTTTAAAGCCTCAGTGACTATTGGGTAACTTCATTTGCTCAATAAATTGTAACTGCAATTCTTGGTATTCTGTAGTCTGAGTGTTTTGTTCCAGATTCCTATCATTATTTGATCTCTTACCAGGGACTGAGTCTTACCGCTACCACCAAATGCAAATTTGGCTCTTCACTTCGAGATCTGTCACAAATCATTTAATGTTTTCACCTTCGTATGTGTGAGTGTGTGCACTGAGTTTAAAACTATATTGCTCGTATTATTTCATATTTATGTAGAGTGCAGTAGTCCTCAAATTTCTATGTCCTCTGCCCAAGTCAATGGGAAGCTATGTGTCCTGGGTACACCCAAGGGTGTGCTCTGATCCCAATCACAAGGGAACGATGATAGGTGAGTGTGCTGTGGGAAGGGTCGCCACCACTGACATGTGGTTCCCTCCTACCTATATACAGTTAGACTCAAGACAGGCTCTTAATTATTTACAGTGTTCACTAACATATAATGTATGTGAATACAAAACTAGATACCATATACATATATTTACACAGAGGACATTAACCAATTACCAAGGTCAAACCCTAAATAACACTGTGGGAGAATCACTCCCAAGCACAACCCCCAGGGAAAACAATATATATCGACAGTGAACCCACAGCTTCCCCACCCCTCAGTTGGGAACCCATACTCAAAGGGTCACATAAAATATAACAGTGGAAATGTGATTTTACCCCTACACAGGAACAGTTACCTCTTTCTTTAGTGCAGAATGATAGGCATCAAATGGGCCCCCACGCAGTTAGGGGACCTGACATTTAAAAAAAACCAACAAAGTGGTTTTCAGAAATTACTCTGTCCCATGATAGCACTATTTACCCATCACAAGTAAACAGTTTCAGCAGCATCACACCATACAACATCGCAATACAACATTTCAATATAAGGCGCAATCATAAACAATTTTAATAATGTCTACGCCTTAATATAGTCCATGACCTATGGCAAAGGATAGCCCTCCTTCCAAGGGGTCCCTTGCAGGGGAGGTGTCCAGGAAGCATCACAGACCCCTCCTGTTAGGACCTTGACTGGGCAAGGGGCTGCTCACCCTGCCCATCTTCTGGGTTTGCCCATCCCAAATGTCTTTTCCCTGTGGGATTCAAGGGCCCAATGACTCATGCTCCCTCAGTTGGTGGTGGTCAAGGTGCAGCTCACTGGTGTCTCCTCCGCACCACCACTGGAGTGCCCCTCCAGGCCTTCCCTGTGCTGCTGGGCTCCTTCCCACCCTGTACCCTACTCTGGGCTCAGCTCCTCTCAGCTGCTGCACCACTGCTGCTGGCTCCTGGGTGCTGGGCCTCGTGCTGCAGCACTACTATTTCCCTGTGCCCTGGCTTTGGCACTGAGGGCTCTTTTAGCAAAGGCCAGGCCCTTCGGCATGAGGCCAGAGCCTGAGCGGCTAATTCAAGCAGCCTCCACTGCTCCCTGGCTCCACTCCCTCGTGCACTGCCCTGACGCTTGCCGGGCAATGATACCTGAGTCCCCTCACCACGGCTCCCAAGGGCCTTGCCCTGTTTGCTGCCCTCCGGACTGTGCGGACTGCTGGTCCTTTGGGGTTGTAGACTCAAGCCACCGTTCACAGCTCCTAGAGCCCAAGCTCTGTGTGCCGAAATGCGCACTGTGCTGAGCCCAGTGGTCTCACACCCTCCCAGGGGTCTTCAAGAGCTCAGGGCTGTTCCCCAGTGGGGCAGCTTGTCCCCAGCTTTTCTCATTCCAATCTTCCATCTTTGGCTTCCCCATTGCATCTGCCCTCTTTATATACTGTTCAGGGCTCCACCCCTGAAGTCTTCCAGACCTGACAGGGTTGCAGTCTACAATTAAGTCCATGGAGCTCCTCTCCCCCTCCCCCCAGGGAAAGAGCATGGCTTCACTCCTTTGGCTGCCTCCTGATTGGTGGATGAATTCGGCAGAATCCCGAGTCTGGGACTGAACCCAAGCTCCAAAAGGTAAGCCTGCTACAACTATTAGAACACCAAAGGCTTCAAAAACCATCTGTTGTCAAAAGTCTTCTCTGCCTTTTTGGTGGTAGCTTTTCTTCACAGACATACTGAGGCACTGTTTAAACCATGGGTGGGCAAAATATGGGCCATGGGATGGATCTGGCCCTGCATGGAGGATTTTGTCTGGCCCATGGCAGGTCTCTTAGCCCTGCCCAGCTCAGGCACAGGGAGAGCCCAGCCTGTGGTGCGTGTGGCCAGTCCCAGTGTCCCCAGGTGCACTGTGGGGCTGGGGCAGCATAGCGGCTGGACTCAGCTTCCTCACAGCCTCCACAGTGGGAGCTCCTTCCAGCTGCCTCTGCCACACTCCAACACTGTCAGACCCAGCCTTGCTGCCCTGGCACCCCTGCCCAGCCACCCCACACCCACCATCAGGGGCACCAGACGGAGCAGGTGGATGGTGTCTTCATGGAGACCAGCCTGGGACCTGTGCAACCAGGGTGTGTGGGTGGGTGGATGGGATGGGGCTGTGAATGGGACAGGCAGACAGGACTGGGGCTGGGATTGGAATTGGGATTGTGGGGCTGTGATGGTGCAGGGCCAGGGCCCAAGGGACAGCCACACTCCATTTCCCACACATTCCTACAACAGGTACCAGTTCCGCAAGCCGGGGTGTATGGGGAATGGATCATAGCTCTGTCCCAGGCCCTCGCTGTCATGGCCCCATGATCCTGATCATGATCCTGATCCCATCCCAGTCCCAGATCTCATTCTCTGCCTGTCCACAGCCCCATTTCATCTGCCTGGCTGCACATCCTGCCCACATGGGTCCTGGCTGGTCTCCATAGAGACCCCAGGGTCACTGGGTGGTGACAAGTGGGGCTGGGGCCCTGGGCACACCCGTGATCCACTTCCCTCATTCTTCTGTCCATGGAACCAACACCTGTCATAGGGACATGAGGGCAGCAGATCGTGGCTCTGCCCCAATCCCTAGCCCTGTACTGTTACTGCCCAGTGATTCTGGCCCCACCCACCCGTCCCAGTCCTGGATGCCACCCCCTGCCTGCTCCCGGCCCCATCCCATCTGCCCAGTTGAGCGCGGGGCAGAGCCACTTACGGGGATTTGGTGAGCTGTCACAGGCCAGGTCAGCACCCCACCTGCTTGCAACAGCTCACCAAAATTCTCTAAGTGGCCTTCCAGCCCAAATAATTGCCCACGTGTGTTTTAAACGTTCTCCAGTTGTCCTATGTATTTTCAGAGAATTTCACTTCAACTTCTGTATTCTTCCACTCAGGGATGTTCTTCATTTAGTTTAGTCCTACTGTCAGGTATTGTTCAGGAATCAGGTGTCTTACAGAGGTTTGCTTCACTTGCTGTCTGAGTTCTAATGGATCAGCATTGTAAAATCTGAGCTGCTGCACAGTCCAACAACCAGTTGCAGTTGGTTCATAACATTACCACTTTTGAAGACCCAGTTCCTCGTTGCTGTAAGTTCTGGTTCTTGGTGTATCAGTCCGCCCAAATTTTAAGAGAATCCTGTTCGGCACCTTCATCTGGGAGCTACACTCTAGTCACAAAAGGGATGTTGAAGTTTGCTCACTGCAGACAGAAGTGTTCAAAGAATTTCCTGAGCTAAAGTCTAACGTGTTTGTTCGTGATGTATATATCTCAGATTTTCAGAGGTTCATACCGTGGTCAAATTTGGAGTTTCCCAGGGGACATTTAAAGCTTATTCCTGATAGAAAAGTAGAGACCATACCACAATTAAAACCCTGCTTCAGAGCATGGAAACACTAGAATTTCTCAGTTAAATAAATAGACAAAATATTTTTGAGACTTAAGGGGAAAAAAACCCAAACCTCATTTTTTCTCAGAATCACCTGAAACACTTTTACTGAAATTTTCAAAAATATTCAGCCTGAGGCTTAACTTTTCATTTAATGAAAATGGAAATCAAACCAGTTAAAGTTGGACAAGTGCATAAACAACAGAAAATAGAGGTTTTATACTAGATATTATTAGGCAATCTTGTTTAAAGTTACATCCATCTATCCTGTTTGTAACGCTGAGTACCTATAATGTATAGGAGACTAATGCTTGATCCTTAAGTAAATCGTTATAATTTACTTTTCTTTTATTCCATTCATTTAAAACAACAATTCCCTGTACATTTTAACACTCTTACCCAATTTTAATTTTTCCCCTGTGTAAGATTGGGCCAAATCATCCATTTTCATCTCTGTGGAATCTCTCATTTGAAGATAAAATGTCAAAGCTGATTTTCATTTTCTGTTACACTACAATAGAGAGGGAGTGAAAGGAAATATGGAATACGTAAATAATTATGCAACCAAAATGATAATGGCCTCTCTAATTACTGTTTTTGCAAGGTGCTTTTAGAACCTGTACAATAAAAGGCCTTATGTACTAATTCAGGAGGCTGCTTAAGGATACAACCTACTATACAAGCACAAGCTTTCCCTATGTGGCAGAACTTCATGACTCTTTAGCAGTGAACGCCTTCATTGCTATATTCATAGCTGCAACCTGATTGGAAAATACTAGAAAAAACTGCACTTTTGGTTGGTTCTTTCCATCTCAGTACCCTTATCCAAAAGAAAGGGCAAAGACGATAAGAAAGTTTTGTGAGATCCTTGACATCAAATGATGGCACAGACCACTGGCTATACAAGATAAGTAATTCACTGATTTGCATAAGGATATTATTGAAACCAGTCTGTAGTAGGCTTAGGTGCCTTTACTGTCTTTATCAACTCTGAGGCAAAAAATCTGAATTCGAGCGTAGTAGAAAATAGGGCTATGTGAAACAGCACCATTCCGCTTTACTTCCGTTTTGATGTTTTGATGGAACAGGGTTTCATTTTGAGTTTTGTTTAGTTTCAACAGCACTGTTCTGTTTCATTTTGTCAAAACTCTTTTGATGTTTTGATGTTGTTTCGACGTTTCGCTCACCCAACACCAGGAAGATTGGTGCTGCTGCTGGCCCCAGCCAGCATAACCAGTCTCCTGTCATCCGGCAAGCAGATCAGGAGCCTATACTCCCAGGTGGAGTCTGGCACAGCCTGCACAGCCTTCCCAGGGGTGCGGGCAAGCCCCCAGTGTGCCTGCTAGATGACAGGAAACTGGTGCTGCCGGTTGGGGCCAGTGGCAGCACTGATCTGCCCAGCACAGGCTGCTGGTAGCACCAGCCTCCTGTGATCCAGAAGGCAGAGTAGGGCCCCCTGCACCACTGGGAAGAGTCAGCAGAGCCCCACAGCCCTCCCAAGGGTGCGGGGGGCCCCGTTTAGCCTGCGCAGCCCACACCCACTGGGTGTGGGTCCCCAGTCTGCATCCCGGATCACCTGGGGCCAGTGGCAGGTGGGCCCAGAGCAAATCAGCTCATGCGGGGACCTCTACGGGGCTAGGGCTGGTACGGGACCTGGGCATATCAACTTGTGCAGGGACCTGTGATAGGGATGAAGACAGGTCCCCACATGAGCTGACATGACCCTGGCCCCATACAGAAGCCAGTCTGAGGCGGGTGTGGCGCTTGGCACAAATCAGCTTGTGCATTGACTCGCCCCATGATCAGCAGCAGCACCGATCTTCCCAGTGCTGGATGCAGGTCCCACCGGCAACAGCAGCCTCCTCTCATCCAGATTGGGAGCCTGCACCCCCAGGATGAGTCTTCCACAGCCCTGCAGCCCTTCTGGGGTGCAGGTGGGCCCCCAATCTGCCTGCTGGATGACAGGAGGCTGCTGATGCTGGCTGGGACCGCACTGAAGCCAAGTAAGCCTGGCTTCGAAACTCAAAACATTTCAAAACTTTTTAAATGTTTTGAGTGCCCTTGTTTCATTTTGAAGCTGTTTTGAAGGCTTTTGTTTCATTTCAATTTCACTGTTTTGAGCTTGAAACTCATGAATACAGCTTCGAAACAAAACACTGCACGAAATTTCACACAGCCCTACTAGACAAGCCCTCTCATCCCGTCCTTAGAACCTCCTTCCTTGGAGCTGGAAATCAGAGCAAGAAGAAACAACGCCACTTACTTTTCCTGTTCCACTTCCAGTGAGATGGCACCACTGTTCTTTTCCATTAAGTAGGGCATAAGTTCTCAGCATAGGGGATTTTAGGACCTGGGTTTGTGAGCAGGGAGTTGGGAATGGTTAGGTGGAACACTGCATAGTACAATCTACTAAACTTAGTATCTATTTTGTCTGAATATGTAGGAAAACTCATCCCCAAAAGGACTTGGGGTAACCTTTTCTCTGTTTATGTCAAACTGTTCCTGCTGTTTAAAAATACTAAATTGGAAAAGTTTTTACATCGGAGAAATAAATCAAAATAGGTTGCTTCAAGCATCCATATTTTACACTGCTGAGAAAGTAATTCTTTTGTTTTATTTCTAGTAGGTTAAGGAACATCATTTTTATGCTAACCTTTTCTCTTTTGAATTCTGTCCTACAGATGCCTTCCAGAAATCTTTGGATGTTCAATATGTTACTATAGATATAGAGTAAAATTTTGACAGTTCCGTTACTGCTCAAAACCTGCAGCTCCCTGCAGAGACCTTTTCTCGCTAGTAGCCTTATTGCCAAGTTGTCATAGCATTAATTAAACTAGAAGAATAAGGCATTGCATGTCATTTCCTATACTGGATGCCTTCATATTAGGGGCATATCTCCATGGTAAGAACCTGTATCTAAACAAAAAAATAAGCCTGGTAACAGTACAAAAGCACACACAAGCTCTTAAGTGGAAAATGTGGCAACAGAAAATATTAAATTGAAAGAAAGCAAGAGGAAATGATGAAGAGTTTCTTGAATAGTTAATTTCTTAAGCACTAACGTTCTTATTTAGTTATCTGTACAGCAATGATATTTTTAATCTCCATATTTTATATATTTTGGATATTTATTGGATTCAACTTCAGAAGTTTTCTAATTTAAAAAAACCCTACACGTTACATGTAGACTGAATGTTCCTTAGTGAAATTATAGATTCACTGAGCCAGCACATAAAATTGTGTGTAGTAAAACTCTATTTTATATTAACTACTAATAATTTGCATATCCATTTCATTTTGCTGCATGAATCAAAATGTCTTCATTTTACGTGACATTGTATTTCATTTCACAGTTTTTATGTACGTTTACCTGACTGCTTGGAAATGAAAAAATATAGCACACATGTTCAGGCTTTTGGGCAGATTTTTCCACAGTAAAACCAAGGGATGTTTACATTACAATTGCAGACAGGTGTTTGCTGGCTTGCATCTCCCAACCATTCCACTGAATACATAGAGATTTTTTTGCTCTTCATTTGATTTTAGGTGAAGGGTTTCACAACAGTGTATTGACCAGTCAGACTGAGGTTCAAAATCTGCGTTGAGCCCTTTGCAGCCAGGTCACCAAAGGGTGAGAACAGTGCCAAGGCAAAAGAGTCAACTCCTACTGCCTTAGCGACACCTACAGTTTAATCCAGAGTGGTTATCAGGCTATGAAGAAAGTCCTGTCCATCCTTCTTTCCACTGGAGGAAAGAGTGGTTGTATTGTGGGAGGGAGGATGAAGGGTGGAGAACAGAGTCTTGATATTCTATTAGGTACCTAGGACTCTTCCCTTTCACCTTACAAGGCACAGCAATACTTATGCTTTAATAAAATACAGAGAATCTCAAAGGAGGAGGGAAATTTAACCTCCTTCCCTAATGTGACTCATCAGCCACAGTGGAAAAGAAATAGTGGGATGGAGAACGGAAAAAAGACCTGACTTTAATGCCAAAAATGGAGGAAAGAGACACCAGAAAGGTAGACAGGGCATGGGCCTTGGGTTCCCACTGTTTCTGAGTACTTGAGGAAAGGGCCAGTGAGAATTATGGTGAGCTTAATGATGTTCTCCTGGGCTACATCTTGAAATTGAGAATTTTATCATGGGAGGAGCAATCCAGGCTGTCAATACAAAATACCAGCTCAAAGGCAATCTACAAAATGCCTTCCAAAAATATGCCTGGGAACAAATATTCATAACCTAGCAGATACTAAAAACAATGGCCTGAATTCAGACAGTGACACATTACAATTTACCTGCTATCTCTGCATTCGATAAGTAATAATTCTTTTCCCTTTTGAATGGTCTTGTTCTTCAACATAATTAAGTTATCCATGCAGCTCCCTGATTTTTTAAACTCCTTCTGATCCACCTCTCCTTGCTCCTACTTCACAGCCATCCTCCATTCCTTAAGTGACTTCTTTCATTTACATGGAATTGAATGCAAACCATTAATTAGCTTGTTTCTTATTATTTAATTTATCCTGTGTCTGCTCCTTTCCCGGACCTAAGTAAGGGTGTTTTATACCCAAAAGTTGGTCAAATATCCCTTCCAACTATGCAGTTGGTCCAGTAAAAATATTAAAAGAAAAGTCTTGCAGCTCAACTATGTCAATTTTCCTAGCTCTCCTGTCTAACAAACTACAATCCAACCTCCCCCATTATTAACAGTTGCCCCAGACAGGGACTGCACAAACAGATGTAGCATGCTGTGAAAGGCAACAGGTTTTACCAAAGGGGAGGGTGAGCAAGCATAGAAAGCTTTCCATTCATTGCTTCCAGGATAACAAATCTGAAGACTTCTAATTATGTTTCTCAGGTAAACTCAAATGCCGAGGTAGCAAAGAAGAGAAAGTCTTTGATAGAGAAGACAAAACTGTTAAGGAGTTTCATAATTAAAATCAAGACCTTGGATTGTACCTGGGAATGAGCTGGCAGCCAGTACTCTCCACTGGATTTTCAGACTGTCTGAAAATAAAAATGCAGGCAAAAATAGGAAGCGGTGTTCTTTCTTAGCTCAAATAATTCCCATCCTCAAACAGTTTGGAGCCAGATAAAGGACTTTGCAATGAGTGCATTCATCCTGTGGAGTATGGTGATAAGGGCCTGGGAGTGGCAGTGGGTAAATCTTTTTCCAAGAGAAAGGAGGAGGAAACGGTGAGAGGCTGGAACTTTGCAAAGGATGCTGGACTGAGGTAGCAGTCGTGGTTTGACCAGGAGGATAGCGTCAAGGGGAGGATGTTGAGTTTCAAATGATTTGGGAAGAAGCAGTGCACTCCTACAGAGGAAGTAGGAAAGCTGCTGCTGGCTGACAGTTCTCCCACCCTTTTCTCTAGGAGTATGCCAGGGACCCTGAAGTCATCTCCCTTAGAGAGAGAGTATGCTCAGGTCAATGTTTGCTAAGGGGCCAGATTCTTTGCCGTGCTGCCTTTCCCTTCTGGCAGGCCTGGCCCTTCTTTTGCTCAGGTCTAAACAGCCAGGCACTGTTACAGGCACCAGACTGAGTACTTTATTTCCTGGGCCCAATTCTGACCTAAAGCCAATTTTAATGTAGTGTGCCCCATTGATTTTTTTCCTGCTGTTACTTCTGATTTATTATTGATTCAAGGACAATACAGAGTGCTAAACTCCAACTCTAACTGTAAAAGAGCAACTTCTGAAAGTTGCAAATAAATATGTAGTGTCTACCACTGAAATATATTTTAAGGCTTGCATATATACCGTGGAGAACAGACATTTCTGTACTGCGTGGAATAATACTGAATGATTTAATCCCCAAAGCTGACCCAGACAATTGATGGCAAGGCTGAGTGCCACACTTAGATTGGCTGAAACCTTCCTCCAATCCTCTCCTTACTTCCTCCCCTGGCAAAGCCATGTAACATTTTCACTATTAATTGAGCAATCAGATTCCTCCTTCCCCCTTTTTTTATGGAAAAAAGGACACTTTGAAAACTATTCTTTAAAGAATCCTGATGAATAGCATTAATTCCCAATGAGAGGAGCAATCTAGATTGCTTGGCTACCAACATCTTTTATTCATGAGCAGCATAAACCATACATTTGCTGCCTCACTCAAGCATCTGACATTATTTATGAGAAGAAAAAGCACATATTTAACATTTTGCATCTCAGGCTCTTGAACAATCAAAAAGCATGTAATGAAGTGGCAACACCTTTCGGTAGCAATAAGCTACTAATTTATTATAAGTCCTTCTAGTCGATGGACATTTTCAAGATTGTTACTTTCCACCAGGAAAACTGTTATTAAAGAAACATTTTTGTGCACACTGATTCTCATCAGATGTTTTTATCCTTTTCCAGAAGATGGGGACGTAGCATCCTTGAGGTTTGCTTTTGAACTTTTTCCCCTGAAGCCTGCATGGGGTGAAGCCTCAATGCTAAAGCAAGTATTGCTTACCACTTCAATATTTTGTAATAATAGGGTTTTTTTTTAAGTTAAACCCTTTAGATTGTGCTCTCTATCTATCCAGTTGCTCTTGAGAATCATGAGAAAAATAAACAGCATGTTACTGGGTATTTGAATGTTTTGCTCATATATATCCTGTATTTTATCCTCTCCTTTCTAAGGATTTAGGTGCATCAGAAATCTTCTGTGGGGATGCTAGGGTGGATGTGCAGCACTTCCTCATGATGACTATAGGGTGCCAAAGCAAAGGGGGAAAATGTCTTCAAGGTACTTCAGGCCACCTTCTTGAAATTCATAACTGGATGTGTTCAGTCTAAAAACGAATAACTTCTTGCTAGAATTCTACATTTGATTCCTCATTATAAGTTGTTAAAATGACTGAAGTTCAGCACCAGCAGCCTAAAGGGCAGATCCAAAGGACATTAAAATCAATTCCAAGAGCCCGATTGACTTTGGTGGATTTCTGATAAGGGCTCTAAATAGCTTTAAGTGTAAGGATGTAGGATCCCAACAGTGCAACTTGATTCTCTAAAAATAGAACTGACCTTTTCAAAGCCTACGTAGGAATATGTTCTTAGAAATGTCTGACACCAATGTTCTCAGTTCAAGCTATGGACAGTGAGGCCTCCTGTCAAGAGGAGGAGGCAGCGCTTTTTTCCACATTCATATAATCACCCACCAGCTGGAGAATATTTCAAAAAATATTTTTCCCAATTTACATGTGTTTGCAAATAGTGTACATAGAGGTGATTGCACAACAGCTTAAAATGAAGTCACTCTTGTATATTGGGGGGTGGGTATAGGTTTGTGGAGAGCTGTGGTTATGTGGGATGAGGGAGCATGTGGGGGTGGGGGTGTAGATATGTGGGGTGTGGGTGGGGTTTGTGGTGGTCTATGTATGGCAGTGAGTGGAGTGTAGGTGCATGTATATGGTGGGGTGTGGGACTCACCCTATGAACACACCCACACACCCATCCACTCTGCCTCTGGCTACACATCCACATCCACCCACCCCCTCTGCCCCTGGCTGTACACCCACAACCACACATACACCCACACACACCCTACCAGGGTGGCTCTGTGCTTTCTGCTCTGGCGATGCAGCCAGACCATGTGGTGCCAACAGTGCCTGCAGGCAAGGAGTGATATGGCTGGGGGTGGGCTGGGCTGCTCAGTCCTGCTGAGGCTCCTGCTGGGTCCTAGTGCCCCTACCTCCTGTCACCTTTGACAGGAACCAGGGAGCAAGTCAATACAGTATTAAAGCCTAAGGGTTCCCTCCGCCTCTGGCTTCCTGCTCGAGGGGGCAGTGCCTGTGCAGCAAGTTGTCACCCACCCTCTCTGAGGCACACGCACAGTTGACCCCCAGTGTTACAAACAGACAGACACAGACAGAAGTCCTAAGCCTTTTATTATATTAGAATTTCCAATTTTAAAGCTATTTGGAAGCCTACCAGTCTCTCAATCATTATAATTAAATATCTTTATATTTTGGTATTTGATTTTGGTTTTTTTATCACAGAAAATTGTAGTTCCCCTGTCTGCTTCACACACCAGGGCATGGGTCCAGCTGCAGCTGTCCCTGCCCCTCCACCCCACTTTGTGGTGCTGAGCCAGCCCTAATATGCTGGTGCCCTGCCTCTTTCATGACATTGTCCCTCACTCCCAACCCACAGCCTGCTGGCCCTGCCAGTGCCCCTTGCTCCCAAACCATAGCCCACCCCCCCATCCACCCTCCTGGTGTTCCTCACTCCTGACCCACTGCCCCCCACCCCCAGGCTCCAGCCCTCCAGTATGTGGGAAAGGGAGTGTGTGGGCATAGGCAATGCCATAGGTGATGCGTCGGGAGCACATGCCTCCAAGATTTCTGTGCCCACAGCAGGGCATGAGGATCCCTGGATCCAGGCTGGCTGGAACAGCACCAGGCATAAGCCACCTCCACAGCCCAGTGGGTGGAGCTGGCACAGGAGGAAGTGCTACACCACAATAGCCACCAAGGTGTGGCACCCCCTGCAAACCTGGCAGCATCAGGGGGCACAACTCCATGCTGCCAGGGAACTCTGTGCCACTGCTGTTGGGAACTCTGTGCCAGCCAAGGTGAGATGTAGTAGTGGCATAGAGTTATGCTCTCCCACTGTTGCTGGGCAGGCAGGAGGTGCCTCACCTTGGCAGCCACAGTGGCACAGTGCTTCTGGCAGTGGTGGTAGTGGTGACAGCACCGAGCATTCTTGCCCTGCTCCACTCTTCTTCACCAAGTTCTGCCCACTAGGCTGCAGTGAAGGCTTCTCTGCCTGGTGGTGGTCCTGCACTCCCACACCCCACTGTGGGTGCAGAAATCTGTAGGGGATGTGCTGCCCCCCCATATCCCTCTGACACATTGCCTATGTCCTCCCCACTCCCCCACACATTGCTTATGCTCCCCCCGCCATAGATTTACCTGCAGGAAGCTGCGGGAGCTGCTCTAGTCCACACTGCATGGCTGCATGGCCAGCCACGTGTATGATTGTGCATGCAAATGCATATGGCCCCCTGCCTCTGATTGTCCTCCTCCCACTCCCCCATCCCCAAGAAGCCCCTTGCAGGCTTGAACTTTGCCAGCCTGCACAGGCATTTCATGGATTTTTCTCCTTTAAAGAAAGAAATCTGCATTTTTACATGTTTTCCCATGAGAAACAAATCCTGGATCCCTGCTAATAAGTTAGGATTAGAGTGCAATCTGAGAAGGATTCAGTTTGAATTCCATAGAAATATATCTAAATACACACAAGAGTATATTGACCAAGAGTATCGATTCTACGTTCAATACCACTTTAACTCTAGTTATCATTTGTTTCCAAAAAGAATTAATAATAAAAGATAACCAAAACACATGACTTGCCCCATTGCTGTTGGAGTGGCAGAGGGATGAATTAAATCTGACTCTTCAATAATTAGATTCTATACCTGGAAAATTATAACAAACTTATATATTTTCTATATGTATAATCAGCTTAATGGGGGTCAACTTAAATTCAGGATCAATTTAGATTTGAGTAAATACAGTATGTCAGGTAGTAAATTGGCTGTAAGTATTTCTTGTACTTTATATTTATTTCTTCTTTCTTATTTTTCCCTCTCACCCTTTGTGATCTTTTTAAGAGTGTGCTTGGGAATGTATGTTGCTATGAGCTCTAAATATATAGTAGAATGTCAATGGAGTCAAGGACAATAAGAAGTACTTCTTTATCTTTAGGTATGTAGGGAGCCAAAAAGAAACAAATGGAAGTGTGGGGTCCTTACTTAACACCTCAGGAGAGCTGGTAACAGGCACTCAGGAAAAAACTGAACTCTTGAATGCCCACTTTGCTTCAGTATTTCCCTGGACCAAGGGGAAAGACAAGCAAGATAAGGATCACAGGGGGCATGGTGGGAATAATAGCCTTTCCACTATGGATGCTGAGCTGGTGGAAAACTAACTAGAAAAGCTAGACATTTATGTAAGCAGGACCAGATGGACTTTGCCCCAGAGTGCTGATGGAGCTTGCTGAGGTCGTCACAGAACACCTCGTGGCACACAGAAGAGATCCCTGAGAACTGGAAGAGGGCCGACATTGTGCCATCTTCAAGAAGGGGAAGAGGGAGGACCTGGGAAACTATAGGCCAGTCAGCCTGACCTCCATCTCAGGGAAAATCTTGGAAGAACTCATTAAAGAATCTATGTGTGATACGCTCATTGAGGGTATGATTCTGAATAACAGACAACATGGCTTTGTCACAGGTAGGTCTTGTCTTACCAATTTCATCTCCTTCTATGAACAGGTCTCTCACCACCTGGACATGGGAGAGAACGTCGACATTATATACCTAGACCTCCAAAAGGCTTTTGATCTAGTATCCCATGATATCCTTGTGGAAAAATTGGAAGATTATGGGCTTAACTGCTCAACAGTTCAGTGGGTGGAAAACTGGCTGCATGGTAGGACCCAGAGAGTTCTCATGAATGGATCTGTCGCCCTGGCGAGAAGTAGCCAGTGGTGTCTCTCAGGGGTCTGTGCTTGGACCGGTGCTTTTCAACATCTTTATCAGTGATTTGGATGTGGGGGTGAAAAGCTCATTGGCTAAGTTTGTGGATGACACCAAGTTATGGGTGAGCATGGTCATGCTAGAAGATAAGTTGCAGATATAGGCGGACCTGGACAGGCTGAAGAGCTGGGCAGACCAGAACAAGATGAAGTTCAATACTCAGAAGTGTAAGGTCCTCCATCTAGGGGCAAACAGTCCCCAATATACCTACAGGCTTGGTGGCAACAATTTAACTTGCATCATAGCTGAAAGGGACCTAGAGGTCACATTGACCATCACATGAACATGAGCCGGCAGTGTGATGCCATGGCCAGCAGGGCAAACAACATGCTGGCACGCATTAACCATTGCATCTCATGCAAAACTAAGGAAGTGATACTCCCACTATACTCTGCACTGGTGAGACTGCAGCTAGAGTACTGCATCAAGTTCTGGGTGCTTCACTTTAACAAGGATGTGGAAAAACTTGAGAGGGTCCAGAGAAGAGCCACCTGTATGGGCAGGGACTTGCAAGGCAAGCCATATGAGGAGAGGCTGAGGGACTTGGGCCTCTTCAGCCTACAGAAGAGAAGGCTGAGAGGGGACTTGGCAGCAGCTTACCCCACTACATCAGGGGAGTACATCAAGAACTCGGTGAACAGCTGTTCACCAGGGAACCCCTGAGGAAGACCAGGAACAATAGATACAAATTCCTGGAAGGCTGCTTCAGACTCAACTCCAGGAAAACCTCCTTCACAATCAGTGTCCAGACTGTAGAATAAACTCCCTCCAGTGGTGGTGCAGTCACCTACCCTGGAAGTCTTCAAAAGGAGACTGGACAGTCACCTTGCTGGGGTCACTTGACCTCAGTTGTCTTTTCCTGCCTAGTGCAGGAGGCCTGGACCTGATGATCTACAACAGGGGTGGGCAAAATGCGGCCCAGACATAGCCTACCAGGCCATTCTATCTGGCCTGCGGGGCCCCTAAAAAATTTAGAAAATTAATATTTACCTGCCCCTGGCTGCCTATCATGCAGCCCTCAATGGCTTGCCCAAAACTCAGTAAGCAGCCCTCCACTCAAAATAATTGCCTACCCCAATCAACAAGGTCCCTTCCAGCCATTAACAATCTATGAATATCACAGACCATGACACTATACAGATAACATTTTTCATTTGATGTAAGAAAATTGGAAAATTGCATGTTATATACAAAGTTGAATGTAAAAGATGTAGACCAGGGGTAGGCAATCCCCAGCACACATGCCAGATCATGGCACACAGAGGCACTTTGCTTGGCAAACACCTTGGGTTGGATGGCGGAGGAGCTGCGAAGGGCCCAGTCCTTGTTATGGGACTGCAGCCCCAGCACCCTCCTTGGCATCTGCCTTGAGGTGCATATTAGGGGTATGCAAAACAGGCCATATTCAAATCAGATTCAGCTCGAATCAAGGACAGTGATTTGATTAATTGAGTTGGATCACTGTCCCCGATTCAATCCAGCCAAATCCGAATCTGAAGATTAAATGCTGATTCAGAGAATCAGCAATTTGGCCATAGACACAGCTTTAAATGATTTTTCTGCATGCCTCCTGGTACCAGGTGCGATTCATGAATGCTGTGATGCTGGGGCATATAGAGCATCCCACAGGAGTGTGAGGGGCCCCCTGTATGCTCAGCAGCGAAACCAGAAGTGGGCCAGAAGCACTGATCCTGGGTTTCCCCCCACACCCCGACTCAGGAGGCACCAGTTGCCAAGCCAGGGGTGGCTCTGTGCACTCCTCAGTGGACCTAGAAGTGGACCAGAAGTGCTTCTGGTCCACTTCTGGGTCTGCTGCTGAGTGCACTGGGAAGCCCCCCATGCTCTTGTGGGGACGCTCCATCTGCCCCAGCATTGCAGCGTTCACAAACTGCCTGGTACCTTGAGATATGTAGAAAAAACATTTAAAGCTGTGTCTGTCCGAATTGCTAAATCTTTCTGAATCTCTCAGAATCAATTTGGAGGGTTCTGATTTGATTCAGATAAATTAAAAGGTCTGCTGATTCAATTAAAATTCAGAGATTTGGTCACTGGATTGGGCCAAATCTTCGCTGAATCAAATTGGGATCCACAGTTTTGCACAGCCCTAGTGCATATGTATCTGCTGCTAGCAACAAGTCAGGCTGGGGCTCTGCATACCCTGGTGCAACTGCCTGTGTAGCTTCCCTGTTGCCTGCTGTAAGCAGCCTGGGCTCCATGATGGGTGGCAGGGGCCACCCTGCCCAGACCCCGGGATGGTTAAGGCATGCAGTTGGGATGCTGCAAGCAGTTTCACCAGGATCTACAGAGCCCTGGCCCAGCTTGTTGCTGGCAGCAGGTACACATTAGGGCTGTGCAGAATTTCACTGCCAGTTTTGGTTCGACACTGTTTCAATTCGTTTCAAGATCAAAACAGTGAAATTGAAATGAAACAGATATAATTGAAACAGCCTCGAAACAAAACTAGGCAAATCCAAACGTTTCACTGTTTCAACGCTGTTTCAACATTTTGCCCATAGGCTATAATGGGGAAGGTTGAAACAGCCTATAACATTGTCATTTCTGGCCTTATTTGGATGAAACTTACAAGAGTGGCAGCCCCTTCCAAGGGCATGAAGCCTGCTAAGTTTCAATGAGATAGAAGTAGTGGGTTTGCGAAAACTGCACCTCGAAGTGTTGAAAGCAAAACTCATGTTGTGTGTGTGTATTAGGCCACAGTGAGATCAAAACTGCAGGCATGCTAGCCCCTCAGAGGCCACAAAGCCTGTCAAGTTTCAAGGGGATAGGTGCAGGGATTTGGGGGAAACTACTTCAAGCTGCAGACAAGCAAAACTTGTGACAGGGTGACACTGTGTGTGTTAAGGCGCAGCAGGGTGAAAGCTGCAGGCCTGCCAGCCACTGCTGAGCCCACAAAGCCTGCCAGCTGTTAAGGAGATAGGTGCAGGGGCTTTTGGGTTCTGGGGCCCTGCACCTCTAGCTCCCACAGGCAAACTCGTGTCATGGGTGCTTGTGGGACTGTATCTGTCTTGGGGCAGAGTGGGGTGAAAACTGCAGGCCTCCTAGGTCCTGCTGCAACCATGAAGACTGCCAGCTGTAAGGAGATCATTACGGGGGGTTTCTGGGGCCCTGTACCCCTAGATGCTGACAGGCAAAGCTGACAGAGTCACTTGTACAAGCTCCCATGTCATGAGTTTCGCCTGTCAGCAGCTAGGGGTGCAGAGCAGCAGGCAGGTTGGCAGGATGGGGACATAGTGGCAGCAGGCAGGAAGGTAGGGAAGCAGCAGCAGAATGGCATAGTGGCAGACAAGAGGGGGAAGTAGCGGTGAGTGGGAGCACGAGGCCTGCACCAGTGCTCCAGGGCCGGGAGTGGTGGCAATGTGTAGCCCAAGCTGGTAGGAGCACTGGCAGGGGCTTCAGCTGCCACAGGAGGGGCTGTGGGCAATGAGGGTGTGTGTCTCTGTTTGTCGGGCAAGTCCAACACGCACACTCCACCATATACATATACTCATACCCTGCCTCACACTACCATACACATACCCCACACCACCTCACACATGCCAGCCACACTTCTCCTCCACACACACCACAGCCCTCCCCAGCCACCCTCCACCCACACACCTACAGCCTGCCACAAACCCCACTCACCCCACCCCCTATACACAGCCCCACATGCTCCTTCACCCCACATACACACCCACAACTCCCAACTTCATACACATCCACACCCCCACACCTATTTGCCCCCATACACTCAGTCCCCCACACCCCACATACCCACACACCCTCAGCCCCCACAAACCTATACCCAACCACCCATGCTTCCTGCCCCCCCCCCACAATATACAAGAGTAAGACTTCATTTTAAGCTATTATACTATCATCGCTATGTACACTACACAAACATGTAAATCAAGAAAAAAATGTTTTTGGAAATCAAATTAATAAATGTTGTAGTAGATGTTTGCTTTTTAGAATATAATTTAGTATTTTTCTGGTTCTGAGATGGCAAACCCCCTTGTTGAAAGGAGCACTTCCGGGGACAAGGGGAGGGACTTCTGGTGGCAAAGTTCAGGGGTTAGGTGGGCAGAACTTCTGGCTCCAAGATAGTGGTTAGGGAGCGGGGCACCTGTAAAGGGGTGGGGCTACCCATTCAGCCCTCGACAGCTTCTAAAACTTGGTAAGCAACCCTCATCCAAAATAATTGCCCACCCCTGGGCCAAAGAGTAATCCAACCATAATAAAGTATCAGATGTAAGATACTTTCTGGGGAATGTGCATATGATACAGAGACAAATCAAGTGCAGTTCAGTCAGTTCTATTCCAGTTGTACACTGAGAATCTGAATGTTACCAGTGAGGAAATAGATATGTTCCTGGACCTTATACCCACACTACAAATTTCAGAAATGGCGAAAGAATTTCCAGAGGCTCTTTTATCTTTAGCTGGAATAACTTGGGCCTTAAAAAATATGAACAGTAATAAATCTCTGGGAAGTGCTGGATTTCCTATGCAGTTTTATAAAAAATATGAAGCTATATTCTTACCTCAATTATTGGATATATATAATGACAGTAAAAACCAAAGTACACTACCAGCTGCTTTACTTGCAGCTATTATTTCTGTAAATCCTAAACCAGGCAAGGATTTCATGAATTGTTCTAACATAGACCAATTTATTTAATGAATGTAGACACCAAAATCCTATCTAAAACTATATCACGCATATTGGAACAGGTCCTTTGGAAGTTAATTCACAAAAATCAATTAAAATTTATCAAAAAGGCATGGTCCAGATATGGTTCACTCTTTGTATTTTAATCACGAAGGTTCACCCTTTGTATTTTAATTACTGCTTTGTTTTTAGCAGCTCTGCTTTCGACAGTCCCTTCATAACATCTGATGAAGTAAGCCCTCTGCTTATGGAAGCTTAGGCTATACATTTGTGATTTACTTGGTCTATAACAGTGTAAATCTATCCTACCTTCTGTCAAATAATATACATCAAGTTATTGATGTAGTGGCAGCAGTACAAAATTCCAAAGTCCACCTGGTTCTTTTAGCGCTTGATGCAGAGACCTTGATTTGTGTTCCTTTGAGGTACCTTTTTGTGTATTACAAGAGACTGGCCTTGGTAAAGAATTCATAATGTGGATTCAGCTGCTAAATACAAATCCCACTTCAAGAGTTGTGACCAATAATATGTTATCTCATCAATTCCTTTGCAAAGAGATACTCAACAAGGTGGTCCATTATGCTTCCCCTCTATTTGATTTAGTATTGGAACCATAAGCTACAGCTATAAGGCGTAAGGGTGATATAAAAAGCATTAAAGTAGGAAGTAGTGGGCACACCTACATGTTCATTAATATGCCATGGTAACTGTGCATTCAGTTTAGTACCTATAATAACAAGTGCTAAATTGGATGCACAGTAACCAGTGCTACTGCAGTAGTGCCAGCACATGTTTTTTTAACGAGTCTATGCACAGTAACACCACAATAATTCTATTTAATGAGTCTATGCACAGTAACACCACTAATTCTATTGCACATTAGTGCATTAGCACAACTTTTGCCATGGTGCATTAATGCACAATAGAATTAGTCTACTGTGCATATAGTGTCTCATGCACACATGCCCAGTGAACACAAGATCCTGTTATATCCATATTTCATAGGTTTCGTAGATGTTAGGGCTGGAAGGGACCTCGGAAGATCATCGAGTCCAGCCCCCCTGAAGGGCAGGAAGTCAGCTGGGGTCATAGGATCCTAGTAAGATACGCATCCAATTTACCCTTGAAGGTGTTCAATGTAGGTGCTTGAAACACCTCGAATGGCAGGCTATCCCAGACCTTGGGGGTTCGGACAGTAAAGAAGTTCTTCCTTATCTCCAGCCTGAAATGGTCTTGCAGTAGTTTATAACCATTCAACCTCGTCATCCCTTGAGGCACTCTGGTGAACAAATGTTCCCCCAGATACTCATGGTCACCCCTGATAAACTTAAAGGACGCCATCAGATCACCCCTGAGCCTGCACTTTTCCAGGCTAAAGAGCCCCATAGCTCTCAGCCTGTCGTCGTAAGGTCTGTTTTCCTGACCTCTGATCATGCAGGTGGCTCTCCTCTGCACCCTCTCAAGCTTCTCCACATCCTTTTTGAATTGTGGGGCCCAAAACTGGATGCAGTACTCCAGTTGCAGCCTCACCAGGGCCAAATACAATGGGAGAATGACATCCTGGGATTTGCTTGAGAAGCATCTATGGATGCAAGCCAGCTTTTTGGTCACTTTACTAGCCGCAGCATCGCATTGCAGGCTCATGTTCATCTTGTGGTCAATGCTGACCCCCAAGTCTCTTCTGTAGTACTAGCCAGCGTAGCACTGCTGAGCCTATAAGGATACTACAGGCTTTTCCTCCCAAGGTGGAGAACCTTGCATTTTTCAGTGTGCTTTTTTCAGATGATGCACTCATACTACTGTCACAGCCTAAGAGCTCTATTCTTGCCCTTTCATCATTAACCATCAATTTTAGCAATCAGGTTAAACAGTAAATTGGACTGAAACTGAGTTATTTGTACTAAATAAATATACCACAGAGGACATATTTAGCAAATGGAAGTTCCAGCAGCAATCACAACACTTAACTTTTTAGGGTATTAAAATATCCAAGAATATTAATATTACTGTCTGCCTAATCTTTCAGAGGATTGTTGATGTTTTATAACAAGACTTAAAAATGGAGCAAGTTTATGCACTTACAAATGGAGCAAGTATAAATATCCTTTCATCTTCTACTTCTTTTGACAGTATCACAATACCTTCTGAGTAACATAGGCTATGTACTAGATAACTGATAACTCTCCTGCATGGGTGGAAGTTGAACTGACACTTATGTTTCCCTTTGCATTATCAACTACCATAAGCTGTACTTATCATTATCTTTCTAATTGTCTATTTTTTGGCAAATTTGGCAAATGTGCTGAAGTTTCATCATTCATTACATCATAAAGTCTCTATTTGGGACCATCCCTTTTTGAAGTATGGGTTCCAGAAACTGATGTAGAAAAAATGGATATATAAATGTATTGTACATATAGAGCAACTAGTAGGAAATCAAGCATTAGAAACGCACTTTGGACCTGAGGCTTTTGATGTAGCAGATGCTCCAGATACATTATTTTTTGCCTTGAAATCTGCTTATCCCTTACTCTTTGCCACTCTATGAACATGTTATGTCATGTAGCAGACTTGATACAGACTGTTTAAGATTAAAATGGAATGAAGACCTAGGTATCCAGCTGACAAAATCCTGAGGGAAATCAGCAATTTACAATATTCAAACATCAACAGGTGATCTTAGACTTTGCTTTATACAACAGATGATCATTTTTTACCTGCATCAGGTTCCCTCAAAAAATGTATAAAATAGATTGCAAGTAAGATGCATGTTAGGTACATGATGCCTTACAGGCAACACTCAGTCACATGTTTTGGTTATGCCCTGTGTGACCGCGATGGGCCCCTGGGTCGTGTGTAGCTCCTGCAGGTCGTCCCTTTACCCCTTTGTCTCGCCCGCCACGACTTTGATGTTTCTCAATATAAAGGGAGGATGGTCAGTGGTGTTGTCGTTGGGATCCGCCTGCGGGGTACTCACGATTTGGGGTCCTGGTGGTCCACGAGGCTCCGCCACCCCTACACCTCGTCCAC
>JAGPOW010001296.1:120168891-120179184 GCA_030014935.1 Caiman crocodilus
CCAGGTGGGAATAGGTAATGAGGTGGAACGTACCAAATTTAAAAGTGACTGCAGTTGCTTAGGGCAGTTCTATTGTGACAGGGGCACTCAACTGATTTGGTTATGACATGCCTCCCTAACCATGTCACAATAGATTAAGAACATAGGTTAAAGGTTTGTTTTCGTCCAGGAACTCATCACTGTCATAAAGTTTAGGTGGCAAATGGGGATATACAAAAGCAGATAACTTTATAAATCGCCTTTTAACAAACTGTAAAATACAACAACCTATACATACAACAATAACTAATGTAACTTAGGAGCATGCTAAGATTTCTGTCTACTATGGGATACAAACACACACACACACGCTCACACAAAGACATTTTTGTTCAGCAGAGTAACTCCATCATGCTCACGTTACAAGAAAATTTAATTGTACTTAGTCTAAGTTGCAGCTCTTGGGGCACTGATTTCCTGTGCCGTCATTACCAATTTAACCATAACTATTATTGAGCAGCCTTTCCTCATTTCTTTGCTTAAGACTATCAAAACGCATTAATCTTGTCATGCTTCACTACTTGCTTCTCCTTTCAACGACTTGAAACCACATGCTTCCTGCCCTCTATCGACCTACGACATACTATAATAAGCCTTCACATTTGCCTCTTGTGCTCTCTCGTGTTCCGGTTAAGAACAAGAAACCAAAAAAAAAGGCAAAATTCCCTTCTTCTCTCTCTCTCTCATTTACTTTCTGTCTACACCCAACCTTTCTGCGACATTCCCAAAACCTTCAGATTACCAATGCTGTTCTCTCTCAGTAATTTAGAGCATGTACAAGCTGGGTACAGTCAGCATGTCAAACGACTTGGACTGCTCCGTTAAGTGAGTTGTCCTCATTCAAAACATTATGGCTTGTCTTCACTGCATAAAGTTTTGAACAGGCTTTAAAACAAAACAAAAGCAAGTATGTACAAGACATTTTTGTAGACCAAGGGTGTGAACACGGGGTCATTAACAGAAAGGGGGAGCCTCAAGCACGCAGTGTGGCCATCTGTCAATGAGCCGTTAGTTATGGCTTTGGCCCAGAACAATAGAAGGTTCAGGACCGAGCTGGAGGTTTTGAAGTCAGTTCCATTCGCCAAGAAACCTGTTGGTAACAGCAGGAATAAGGCGACAACTCCGTTTGCGACATATGAGTAGGCGGCCATTGCTGTGTCGACCCGGACGTGCTGCGGGTTGGTACTCGGTGGTTCTTGCGATCGCACAGTCACAGATTGCCACTTCGTCACTGCCAGGCCTGTAAGGGGACAAACAAACAAACAACCAAAGAAAAGGGGGGCCATAATCGGACTCATTACAGGAAAACTGGATGAACAGGGGGGTGACGAGTTAGCCAATTGTGATGAGCTATGATGGGCGACCGAGTTTGATCGCCTTCTAGGAGCACAGAGTAGGTGCTGAGATACTGCTTGGGTTTGCAGACGACTTCTTTGTGCACTCGCGAATGTGGTTGACAAGGGTGTGGAACGGTGACCCAGACTAATTTGTCTAGGGGTGAGCTTCAGCTTCCATGGTTGGGGCTTTTGAAACACTGGTTCATCCCAGGGGGGCTTGTCTTTATATGAGGCGTTGTGTTGGTGACAGCGTTGACTTGGGTATGCCGTAGGATGTGGTTTATACCATGGGATCCATCAGGGCCTGTAGCCATGGCATCCAACTTAGCAAGTTTTCAGCCGGCTGACCAGCCAGTGGCCCAAGGAGAAACCTGAAAGTCATGGCCTCTCTTCCCACGTAAGCCTCTACACATGCCTCAGTACTGTCCAGAGTGGTTGGAACATCCCCAGGGTGACCAAGATGATAATGGGGCCACAGCGCGTTGCTCTCCACCTGTGTCAGTCCCAACGGGTTTATCCTCGGGTTCCAGGACATATAGGACACTCCGATGATGGCTAGCAGCAGGTGCTCTGTGGACGGGTTTGGCGATCATCCATTATGCCATGCATGAGATTTGTAGCACACTTGACCTGCAGCGAGAGCTGGGAGTGGGATGGGCCAGTGAACATTGCCCGCTACCACCTCTAAGTCAGTGGCATGCCCCCCACTCCATGAGGCTTGATGAGTTAGGAAGCTCTTCCAAGTCTAGCAGGTCTGACCCAAATTCTACTACTAGGCGCCCTAGCCACACCAGGTTTCACTTTTGATCCTCTTCACAACTCCTGCAATTTGCCCTGGGTGCAGGTGCGGTATGTGGTGGTAGTACGAGTTGTGCCCTGTGCATCAGTAACTTGCTTGACCAGTGCTATCAGGTGAGCTGCAGTCGGGAGAGGGTTAAATTTGTTGGGTGGGAACACTGGATACAATTTCTCTCTCCCCGCATTAGCTGGGAGCATTGAATACAATTTTCCTCCCTCGTGGGGGACGGGTTTGCTTTCTCTGTCACTCCGGGGGGCGGGGCTGAGGGCAGTGATGCGGCTGGCCCGCCTCCTAGGGGGATTTTCGCACCCTTTTTGCTTTGCTCGGTGCCATTTTTTGGCAGTGTCTCCACATGGCCGGCGCCATTTTCTAGCAGCGGCTTGGAGCCCCTTGCCGCCTGCTCCAGTGACTTCATGCCCACTGTTCGTAATTGCATTTCTAAAGTTGCATTTTCCTGCAGTAGACTCGCTACCGCACAAAACAGCACATCTGTCATTTTCCCTTTACTCCATTTTGGGCCCCCCCAGGCCAGACAGTCAAACTGATCCAGCGGGGTGGGTTCCCCCTCCTTCCCGCAGGCACTGGGTGCACCGAGCAAACTCTTGAGCGGGGGTCGGATTTTCTGCCTACTTCACTTCCCCCCCTCCAGGGACAAGGTTTCTATTTCATCGGGGTCTCTATTTCACCTGGTCACTGTTCATCACACATCTGAACGCCCCAGGAAACAGCTTCACTCTCTACTCCTTTACAACTGCTTCCTCCCCTTTTACCAAGAAGTAGCCATCGATGTTCCTTCCATCCCCTCCTATCGCCTAGTGGTGGGCGATATGCGCTCAGAGTTCATCTGCGTTTTCCACACGGCGGGTCCCGGTGCGCCAGGAGCAGCACTAAATTAAATTCATCTCCACCACTGTGCCCTTGGATCCTGTTCGTGACGCCATGCCTCAGACGGCTAGAGCTGACTTGAGGAGGATCGGTGATTAATCGGCCATCAGGTGGGGTGGTGGATGGAGAGGTGAGACACAGCGTATTGGTTGTAAAAATTAACTTTTACTTTACTTACGCCGCTGGTGGCCACAATGCAAGTGATAAGGTTGTTTACATAGTTACAGGTAACGAGTTGTTTGCGTAGTTGCAGGTAACAGGATGAGACAACGAGTTTGTGAATAAAATGAGCCAACAGGATGAGGGGTACGTCAGGAACGGTCGGTGACGGGGAGTTGTTTGTGAGTGATCAGTCCGCCAAGTTTACTCTGCCACGTGTTCAGAGCTCTCCAACTTGGGCGGAAGCTGCATGGACCTTTATACTTTTAGAGTAGCCAACGGCAGACCGCCAGGTAGGAATAGGTAATGAGGCGAAATGTACCAAATTTAAAAGTGACTGCAGTTGCTTAGGGCAGTTCTATTGTGACAGGGGCACTCAACTGATTTGGTTATGACAAAACCCAGCCCTGGTACCTAGGACCTACCTCACAACCTGGATACTTCCCATGTACCGTGCGCTTCTGCTTCAGGTATATGTCAAGACCTGATGGCACCTGCAGTCTCAGGTTGAATCCCCAAGATCCATCGAAGAACCCATGGTGATGTCCTCACCAACACCACAGACAGTGTCCTGGGGGTCCAACTGGGCAGAGAGAGAGAGACTGTTGACCTTATCACATTGTGAGCGACACCCAGGTGCAGAGCCAGTTTACCCAGGGCAGCTGCTTGAATGCCCACATATCTGAGACCCTGATGACCAGCATGTGGAATCATGGCCACCAGCAGTCTGGGCAGCAGTGCCATATAAAGGTCAAGGTCCTGCAGGCCCAGTGGGTCCATGTCATGGACCACAACCACTGGTCCAGGGCTGCTCACAGGAGCATGAGCTTTATGTGGAAGCTGGACTGCATCATGGCTCTGAGTGTCCCTGGATGCAGCCACAAAGTGTACTTCAGCACAAGTAGCATGCCGGAGCCTACACAGGGGCCCAGCAGTGCCTACCAATGTGCGGCAGAGGACCCCTCGAGGCACCGGGAGCAGGTCCTAGCATACTCCCCAACCCTGACCTCAGGAAGCCCAGGCCAACAACTGCCCTGCCAACTCCAGGCACATAGCCCCAGTAAGGAGGACAAGCCAGGGATGGCACCAGCCATAACCAGCTCCAGCTCCTCCCCAGAGGGGGCCACTGCCTGGGCAGTCAGGAACTATGCCTCTGCACCTCAGAACACTGCTGGCAGCTGCACATCATCGCTGCCTGCAGCAACAGACTCGGACTACTAGGACTGCCTGCCATAACCATCTGGTAAGCCTTGCACAAGGAGGACAACCAGGGTGGGGAAAGTGACACTGTGGGTACCTATGCCTATGCCTGCTTTCTCACCTGCTCCCAAGTTACACATCTGGAACAAGAGGCCTTGCATGGGGGATGGCTCTCCCCTACCTTCCCTGCCTCTGCCCACCCCACTCTCTGCCCTGCCTGACTGACCTCCCCCTTTCTCCCTGGAGTTCCCACAACAATGCATAGAGAGGCAGGAGGCAGTACAGAAGCCAGTTTATTGAGAAGCCAATGTCCTCCCAGCTAGGCAGCCAGGGGCCTGTCACATGCAGAGAAACACATTGATGGCAGTGGTGATCTCCTCTGCTGTGGGAGTCAGGCACTTGTAGTGTAGGGAGAGAGACCCCTCCAGGCAGCACATTGTGGGGAAGCGTGGGCTTGCCTGGGGTGCTGTCAAAGCTCAGGCCCCATGCCATGTTCTCTGGTGTGCCTGGAGCACCATGGCATTCAGCAGCAGCAGGGCACTCTTTGAAGTGCTGAAACAGCTTATTGCAGCACATCCAGGGGACTCTTAGCAGGGGCATACATAGGGTGCAGGCCAGGAATGGCCCACTGTGGGGAAGGCAGGGGCATCACCAGCTCTGTATCCCAGTCAGGCAGGAGCTCCTCACCCCCCGTCCCCCATCCCAGCTGATGTCAGCCTGGTGCCATGGAAGCAAACTATCGGGCCTGCAGGAGGAGAAGGGGTGGGGGAGTTGGTTCAGAGCAGCCATGGCACCTGAGGCCAGCAACCAACCCTAGCCTGGCCAGGGGAGGGGATTGGGAAGGCAGGCTGCCTGCTGCAAGCACCAAGTGGGCTGCTTGCCCCTGCAAAGGAAACAGGGACAGAGGGCTTGGCTGGAGGTGACCTTGGACAGGTGCTACCTGTCCAACTTACCATGGTCCCTGGGCACCTGTGTGTGCATGACAGCCAATGTAAGGCTAAGTGGGACACAGCCCCTTGGTAAGTGCATATTATCTCTGAAATGTTGCAAACTCTCACAAAGAACCTATCTTTCCTAGCTCTGCAGGTCCAGCAGCTGTACACAGAGAAGAGGCACCAGCTGCTGCTGGTGATGTGCCTTCAGGGATGCTTCCACTGTCAGCCTGCACCCTTCTTATGTGCCACCTCCACCAGTGGCAGATACAAGATTGCACCCTCCTGCTGGACCAGCTGGTCATCATGGCAGAGGAGCAGTTGGCAGACTTATGGGCCTGGTGTGCCCAGGACATCATTCACTGCTGGGAGAGGGACTGGGAGGACCGTGCATTCTGGAACAGATTCTGGGCCCTCAAGTAGAGGCACACTGTCCCCCTCGAGAAGATGCTAGAGGCACAGGAGCAGCATGCTGGCCCAGGAAATGGAGACTATATAGGAGGATGGCCCGGTGCTCTACCCTATACTGGCCCAGGCAATTACCTTAATTCTGCCTGCTGCTCAGCCCCTGGCCCTGGCCCCACCTGCCTCCTTGGAGCTTCCTGCAGCCCAGCACAAAGCCCCAAGTGAGCTTTGGCCAAGGTGCAGCATTATCTACAGTGGCCAGAGCCCCCTGCCCCTGCTCCCATGCTGGGCTCCCCAGTGGCTGAGCCCCTACCTGAGCCACCCCCCACCACTTGCCCAGGATCCATGCAGCCCCTGAGTGGGAGCTGCCTGCAGTGGGGCCAGCACTGCATGCAGACCCTGCTGGCATTAGCCCCATGATGGAGGAGGAGGAGCAGGAAACACAGCCAGAACAGCAGATGCCCTCACCCTCAGATGAGCCCCCAGCCTTCCAGCCTCACTGTGGCATCTGCAACCACAGTGGTGTAGTCAGAAACTAGGGTGCTGGGTGCCTGTCCCAAGGATCCACCCCACAGGCACCTCCACTCCACTGTCCCCCTGCCCTGGGAGAACACACAACACAATGTACATAGTTTACATGGGGAAGAGAGTGCTTTATTGGTGGTGGGTGGTGGGGTCTGTGGTTGGGGACAGAGGGTGAGAGGGAGTCTGGTTGGGGAGGGAAATGAAGACTGTTGCTGGAAACTGTCCACAGTGAGTGAGTATGGTGTTGGGGGTGTGCTATGGGCCTGGAGTCCATGCCCAGTCAACCAGGTGTCCTGAAATGGGGGGTACAGGAGGAGGTGGTCCACCAGTGCCTCTCACATGGTGCCCTGACCCCTCATTGCTAGGTGTGTGGCTCACCCAGTGCCTCAGAGAGGTGGTGGCCATTGCTGTTGCTGCCACTGCTATTGCAGCTGGCAGTTCCACTATCAGGCATCCTTTGCCCATTGCACCTTCTCTGCTCATGCCTCATGGAAGAGCTCCCACTCCTCCCACCTCACAGGTGTTATGCAGCGCACAGGCTCAGACAACGATCTGGGAGGGTGTTGGCCTCAGCAACCTGGAGGCAGGTGGTGAGGGCATACCAGTGTCCCTTCAGGGAGACAAAGGTGCACTCCACCGGCATGCAGCTCTGGCCCAGGCATCTGTTGAAATGTGCCTAGTGTGGGTTGAGCTGGCCGATGTAGGGCTGCATGAGTCATGGCAACAGCGGGTAGGTAGGGTTCCCAGTGACAAGGAGTGGGACAATCACATTGCCCAGCTGCAGATAACAGAGCACCTGGCACAAAGTGCTCACTCTCCACCAGGCCTGGCAAGATGGAGTTCCAGAAGACCGGGGCACTGTGGGCACTGACATTTGTGAAGGTGCCCTGGTGGTCCACCACAGCCTGAAGCACAACTGAGTGCAAGCCCTGTTGGCTGTAGTATGGGCAGGCAGGTGACAGGTGTCTCCTGTCCACGACCCCGATGCACTGTGGAAGGCCCAAGGCTCAGAATCTGGCTGCCAGCTCATTGCCAATGACTGAGGATACATTACCTGATTTATCCAGAGCAAAAGTGATCACTGCTTACAATATTGACTCGGAGCATGGTGTGGCCCAGCACATCCTGGAGGGCACCACAGACCTTTACAATGGCCTCCTCAGTGGCTGCCTTGCCCACCCTGAAGAGGTGGCCACCATACCACAGGTTGGCAGGTGTGGCAATCTTGGCTGAGTACAGAGTCAAAAAGCCTGAGGGCTGAATCAATTCAGTCTTTGCAAGTTAGTCTAAGCTGCAGAGGTTAAACTGAGAAACAACTGGACACACATTTGCTTTTGATTCAGGAAATGCAGCCACATACCTGCTGCACTGGCTCAGGCCAGAAGCGGGGGGGGGAGGGGGGCATTTGCACACAGCTGTCTGGCATGTAGCCAGGATGAGTTGTGTCTTCGCTTCCTCTTCCTGCTGCCTCTGAGGTCTCTGGGATTTGCAGTCCAAAAGTACAGCAGCAGAACTCTGCAGCGTTGCTCATCACTTCTTCCTGATTCCAGGTGCTTCTGGGATTTGTAGTCCACAGTTACAGCCAGCAAGTTTTTATCAGGGCAGGGCAGCTGTGTATTTGGGGGAAGTTTAATGCCCCTCCCTTGCCCCAGATCCTAAACACGGTTTTCCTTGAGGGGCTGCGGGTGGACATTCCCTTCCTCTCTCCCCCACAAGCCTTCTCTGCTGGAACCCAATGCAGTCCAGACCAGGGCTGGAAAGCATGCCAGGATGCAGGGGACTGTAATTTAATTTGAACCAGGAAGGGGCCTAGGGCAGAATTTCAATAAATTGGTTTGACCCAAATCAGTGAAATCTGATACTACATTCAGTCAGGTTTATCTTAAACCAGCTTCAACCATTTTGAAACTGGTTTATGTGCACTGACATTCTGTTCTGTTACGGGTTTAAACCAGTTTCTGATGACTTAAACTGGTTTATATGTAACTTCATTCCTTACCCCTTGAGGATGGCAATGGCCACTCAGATCTCCATGGGAAGGGGTAGCCACATGGTGGTGAGCTGTCACTCCAGGTGCAGGCTGAGCTGGATGAGCAGCTCCTGGAATATGGCCCCGTTCATCCAAAAGGCAGTTCATCCGAAAGGCAGCCACTGAGGAGGCCATTGCTCACTGCTTATCATCTCAGGTGCACTAAACAACACAGAGCTAGCAAGATGGGCCCATAAGCAGTGGAGCTGGAGCCCCAGGAGCTCATGGATGGCATCTGTGGCAGTGTCCATATGTGTGTCATTGGCATCCCTGCCAGAGTCCGAGAGGTGGCCCAGGGGCTGGTAGGCAACAGCCTGGGGTTGGTGGACCACAGGTGGAGTCATGAGCTTGGCCAAAGGACCATGCTGCCTGGTGGCGGGGAGGCACACAGGGTTGAGGCTGATCAAGGCCAGGCAGCAGTGACTACGGCTGTGAAGTGCAGTGAATGCAGTGACAAACAGAAACTCGCGGGGCTGGTCATCACTGCCGGGGCCTGGGTGAGGAGCTGCCATTGCACGCTGAGCACAGGCTCTGCAGACACTGTTCTGGAGGGCTGTGTCACAGGCTGCAGGCTACTCCGGGCCAGAAAAGCATGTTGCTAGATGTAACAACAAGTAGAGCTGCCTTTTAAAGAGCATCTAGATCCCCCTGTCTGCTGCAGGGGGTTGGAACAGGACAGGAAGAGACCTGGATCAGCCTAATCCCATAAGGAGCAAATCTGCTCCCAAGAGGCGTCATCATGTGTAGACACCTTGCTAAGACTGGCAGTATTTTAGTGCACAGAAAGTAGTAGTACACGTAGATACACCCAGTTTATATGAACTAGAGCAGAAAATTGGTAGCCATTTAGCTACAATATTTTCAACATGCTATTGTATCAATAACCAACTTTATTCCAGCTGGGGCGGGGAGCCAGCTGCAAAATAATTCCAGTCATATGATATGAGACTTGGTGACCAGTTATATGTCATTTAAAATAAATAATACTTAGGCCAGTGAGAAGTGCAGGTTGTCAATAAGAAACTCACAAAACAAAAGATATGGTTGCTTGTAGTTTAAAGTAGACAACACACAATAGTACCTGTTAGACAACAGGAGAGGCAAGCCGTGGTGTGATTATATTACAGCACCATAATATCCTTAACCTGAAAGAGGAGGTACAACAGTCCTCATTAGCCCCTACCCAGCATTCCAGGAGACCATACGGCTATATTTCAAGGTGCTGTGCACCTAAATGGTTAGAAATGGACACACATTCATCTTGTGAGATGACTTGAAGATAGAGTTATGGTAGCTCTTGTGGCGCCAGTGAAGAAGGAATGGGTAAGTCTGCACCCATTTAAACTAAAACGGAGTGAATCAGCATCTTTATAGTGGTGGACAAACCTTCAGGTAAACTGAGGATCTGCAGTGGCCCAAAACCACTGATCAGAGCATTGAAGACATCACAGCTTATTGCCAATGACTGAGGATACATTACCTGATTTATCCAGAGGAAAAGTGATCACCGCTTATAATATGAAGAATGAGTTCTGGCAAGTTGAGCTAGATGAACCCTTCAACCACCTGGATGGTAAAGACATCTTCTGGCAGGGACTGCTGGGAAGAAATGGCTCTGGACATAGGCTGGGTACAGGGTTCTTCCAGTGTAAACTGAGCTACCCACTAAAGAGATTCACAGGCATCAACACTGTAGCTAATGGTATTTCTACTGCAGAAGGAGGAAGCAAGGACCAGCTGCAATGATTCCTAAACAGGTGCTGGAGCGGAACATAGTATCACAGTATCATAGTAGTTAGAGTCGGAAGGGACCTGGGTAGATCATCTAGTCCGACCCCCTGCCTTGGCAGGAAAGAGCACCGGGGTCAGATGACCCCAGCAAGGTCATCTAACTTCCTCTTAAAAATCCCCAGGCTAGGAGCCTGTACCACTTCACCTGGAAGCTGGTTCCAGGCCCTAGCCGCCCTGACTGTAAAGTAGCGC
>JAGPOW010001296.1:120192131-120217172 GCA_030014935.1 Caiman crocodilus
AGGCAGCGCCGGGGCTGTGCGGAGCTCTCCTCTCCTCTCCTCTCCCCACCGGCGACGAGAGAGAGACAGAGACAGAGAGGGAAGGGGGAGGGCTTCCCCCTCCCGCTACCCAGGCACCGAGGGAAAGAAATTATTTCCAGCCCTTGCATTTTCTGCTTCACCTCCCCCCCCGCCCGCCCCAGCCGTGAGTGGCAGCGAGGAGGGACGCGCTCGCCCCGCTCCCGCTCCAAGTTGGCCGGGCGCGGAGGGCGGGGAGGAGTCGCTGCAGCCACAGCCACCGGCGGGGCTTTAAGAAGGTGCGGAGCGGAGCGGAGCCGCCTGCTCCGCCGCTGCCCAGGGGGAGCCGCCGCCGCCGCCGCCTCCTGCCAAACTTCTCCGCCTGCAAACTTTTGCTCGGCGGCTCCCGGGGCTGCCCTGCATGAGCCCGCGCGGCCGGCGGCAGCATGGAGCAGCGGCAGCGGCAGCGGGGCGCGGGCGGCGGGCGGCCGGCGCTGCTGGCCGTGCTGGGCGCGATGCTGGCGGGCGCGCAGGTGGCCGGCGGCGCGGGGGGCTACTACCCGCGCTTCTCGCCCTTCTTCTTCCTCTGCACCCACCACGGCGAGCTGCAGGGCGACGGCGAGCAGGGGGAGGTGCTCATCTCGCTGCACGTCGCGGGCAACCCCACCTTCTACGTGCCCGGACACGAGTACCACGGTAGGTGCCCCGGCCCCGCGCACCTGCCCCGCGCCCGCGCCCGCGCCCGGCGCCGCGAGCCCCGCAGCTGCCGGCCGAGACAAAGGCTGCCGGCTCGCTCCCTGCCCGGCCGGCGGAGCGCTTGCCCTTGCTGTCTACCTGGAGAGGTGTTGGCTAGCGGGGCCTGCGGGTGTTTTCATCACTGTTGTTTGTACCAGCTGTGACAGAAAGAGGACAAGACCGGGAGAGTTTGTCTGTGGTTTCTGAGGCACGCCACGAAGGCAAAAACACGTCCCTTCTGCTCCGACCCGGTACCTCCAGACGCGTCTTTCCGCCTCTCTCGACTTGTTTCAAACTCCTCCGTGGGTTTCATTCACCTCTGTTCAAGCTGCCCAGCCTGGCTCATCGCCCCAGGCGCCCAAAGCCGCTGGCAGTGCTGGAGATGCTGGTGTGCTTGCGTTCAGGGCAAGCCTGATCCAGACCTCACTGAAATCAGGATAAGGCTTTGCGCTGACTTCAGTGGCTTTTGGATCAGACCTCTCCTGGATAAATTGTAGTCCCTTTCCCTGATAAATGTGCAGTAAAAGCTGACCGGTGCCATTCGGAGGTCACTAATATCTTTGGCATTATCATCTAATATGAGGGTGACACAGGCTTGACCTGAGGAGTGATTGAACCTTGTCAAGTCGATGTGACCCCTGGGAAGAGGAGTTGCCTATAAGAGCGAAAAGTGGCAGTGTTAGGCCAAATATAGACACCTTGCCTCAAAGATGGAGCAATTCACATAATAATACTGTACTAACGAATAATTTTCTAACTGCTCAAATTGAAGAGCACTAACAGATGGAAATAAGTTACTTCTCCAAGCTGAATTCTTAACTTCCCTTGGCTGGTCCATCACACCACATGCAGGTGTCTTCAGACTGTAACCTCCTGCATGGACCAGCTTTTGGTTTTACCCTAAAGCACTTATGGAAATGGGAATAATGGCATTACTTAGCTGCATTACCATAATTTCTTCATATAGGAGATAGTCACATATAAAATGTTCTTAATCAATGGCCACAGTGGATTATTTAAGAGGCATTTCCTTATCTCCTCCGTAACCTCAAAACAAAAACTGATTGTAAAATACGTTATTTAAACAGTCAAAGTGAAAATGTACTTAGAAAACCTTGTTAAAAAAGAGATACCATATAACAGCACGTGGTTTAGAGATGGAGTTAAACTCTTTACTTAGAATAATAACCAGGAAATTAAGTCTAAATTTTAGTTGTAAGTAAATATTTTTCATTTTGTTTTTTTTTCTTCCCCCCACCTCATTTTCTTGTAATTGGATTTTTAAAAACCAGAACATTTCCAAGAGAATCCCAGTGTGTGTGCAGACAGTGTAAGCTTGTCAAATTGCTAAAAGCTCTCATTTTGTATTTATTGAATAAATATTGCTGTCCATATAAAGTAATCTACATACATCAAAATATACATTAACTTCTTTTTAAGCCCCCTATCTTCTAATCTACATCACACTAAAATCTGTTCATTTTTAATTTAAGAAAAGTTTAATGACAAAAACCAGTAGAAAAAAGCTGAAATGATGAAATTTTTGTTTTGCAAGTCCTTAAGCAAACAATTGTTTCCCCCACTCCCTTCCACACCTCCAAAACAAATGGGTAATCTAAAGTCCTTGTTTCTTAGCTAGTACCTTCCTTTCCAGATTTCCGCTTGTATTCAGTATTTAGACATTATACTTAAAAAATTATGCTTTTTATGGTCATGGTAAAAATGCTTCTGGTAGGACTGCCTGTCCTGCTAAGGCATTAGGTGAGCAAGGGTTATGAGCATTGTGGAGTTGACAATTTCCTTTCCTGAGTGGGTTCTGAGTAGAAGTGAGTTTTATATCCTGCACTGTTCATTCGCTCCCCATAGATGCCAGTGTAGAGTAATATCAAAGTCTCAGAGGAGGCTGCTACACCTCTTGCATTTGGGGCTTGTGCTGTAATATTGATTTGGATTTTAAAAGGCAGGGAGGTTGTATCAACCAGGAATCAAATCACTGAAGTCTCCTTAACATAAGCAGAGATGGTTTTTCTGTCACTGTTTTGACTCAAAAACCTTTATGATGCATACAGTTATGCTGAGTTCCCCAGAAATGTGTTAACTTGGTCACTGATCTTGTTGTTGTATTACTCTGTTGAGTAACTACATTGTCTTTGGGGATGTCTGGCTTTAATTCTTACATAAAAAATAATGCTGCTGGGTCTGATTCTCAACTGTCTTGTACATTGCGCAGTCATTTGTCTCTAGATTTGCAAGAGTGCCCTGCAAACACAAGCACGGATTCATTTTTCCCAGGTGTCAGTATAAATAGATGGAATTTCAAAAAAGCTTAGTGACTTGTATGTTGATCCCTTTTGAAAATTTGACTACAGGTACTATGTGAGGAGGCTGACCTTTTGGAAAAGCATAACCCTTGGGACCTGTTCCACAACCAAATGAAGTCAGTGGGAGGATTCCCATTCTAGTTGGTGGCATGTGTATTACACCCTTATGAGTGTGCACAGTGGCTGTAAAAAGCTACTAAATAAGCACAGTTGTGTTCTATACACACTTTGCATGGATGTAAACAACTACTCAAAAAGTGCAAGGAAGTGAGGAGTCAGGACCTCAAAGGGGCCCTGAGTGATAAATGCACGAGCAGGTATTTTGCACTGCTATAAGTAGGCTGTCTCTGACACTGAAAGCAGAGTACCCACCTGTAGCAACAGACCTGGCTAACTAGCTTGAGGGTGGCTAATTGGTCCTGTCATTCAGCAGTGCTAATTAGCAGTGTCTGCACAGCATTTCAGTCTAGGCACCTTATTTTTGGCTTAGTAAACTCACTGGGCAGAGCATCGCAGCATGCGTGAGGGCTCTGTTGATTTTTTCTTAATTATATAGACATGACCTATGTATGCATGTTATTGCACACAGTAGTAGAATTATTCAAAGTGTGAAATCTGTTTTTTTAACTCTTGTTGTAGTTTGACTCGTTGGACCAAAGTCAGACAGGTTGCAAGCAGCTGTTGCTTAATTTTAAATCATTGCTTGAGGTTGAAGTTTGGTGTGCTAATTTTAGCCTAAAGGCACCCTTCGATAAGCTCAAGGCACCCTTATGAAAATGCCAGTTCTTTGTTTTCCTTCATTTCTTGATTATGGAAAAATAATACAGCAGTTCTTCTGTTGCAAAGAATCAACAGGTCCACAACAGACCGCAGTAGGTCATAATGTTTTTAGCACTAGGAATTCTTGTTTGAAAATCTGTTTTATCTTGTGAATCCTTTTTGTACACCTAACAGTGCTAACATTGCGTGGTACCTCATGGCACCCTAGAAGGGATATAAAGATACCCCTAGGTGTCACAGCACCCTGGTTTCACAATCGCTTTTAAATAGACAAAGAATTTTAAAATATTCTATCATACTAATATTCTAAGGAAGAATGTATGAATTGAGTGCACTCTAATCCTACTCAAATGAGCACCAAAATACATTAAAATGATCCTAAAGAGATAGTAATAGATACAAGTACAACTTTTGTAATCTATGTTCACTCTCAGCAAAAGAAAGGGAGAAGCAGCAACTATTTCATTGTCTACACATCTGATATATCTTACTATTATTCATGATATGTATAGCATTAAGTATTTTGAGATATTTCCTCACAGTTGTTCCTTTAACAAGCAAAAATCATTAAGAAAATAAATTCGAGCATGCTGCAAAAAATCACTGAGGGCAATTCTGTTTTTAAACAGTATAATTTACTGTTACTGTAAAATGTAAATATGGCCTGGATCAACATTTGTCATTTTAAAAAGCATTCTTTAAAGGGTCTATTGTGAAGAAACAAAAGTACTGAGTTTTCAGAAGCATAGCACAAAAGGAGCTTTATTTATATACATTTTCAAATTGTTTTCTGCTTGTATTGCATTAAAATATATAGGGTTTAATCATATAAGCTTCTAAACCTTATCAAATCACATAAATTAATTAAAAAATAATATTGTACACTTGATTTTATTCAGATTTTTTTTAATTCAACATTTCAAAGTTGTTGTTTCAGAGGCCAATATTATGTTGACTGAAAGCTAGGGAAAGTGAAGACTGGGGAGGATAAGTGACCAAACCAAAGTCATGCAACGTGTTCATAGAGCCAAAGGACCAAATCTCAAATCTCCTGATCTGACTCACCATTCTGTAACTACTAGGTTATATTGGCTTCTGTGGTAATTGAGTGTATTCAGTCTCTTGAGGGATTTGGTTATCTGTTGCTTCAAAATATAAAGCAGTGTTGCACTTACAGTGATTATATTGTAGCAATGGGACAATTACTAAGTTCAAGTGGGTAACAATTTAAAATATCATAAAGAGGATAGGTCTAGATCAAAGATGACATTAATCTCGTGAAACCATATGCTGAGGGATTGAAAAAGGGTTTCTTTTCTTTGCTAAATTCCTAAAATGAGAGTGCTAGAAAGTACATGTCGAAGTAGGTGACCTCTAACTTTCAGTTTGTTCTCTAACACCTTCCTCTGGCTCTTTAATACACTACTGTCACTAACTTTTACCCATTGATTTGATTATAACTCACATTATGATACACATTCAAAAAGGAAAAATAGTCTTGTGATTAAGACAATGGACTGGAAATCAAGAGATCACAGGTGCTGCTACAGGCTTCCTATGTGACACACTGGGTAAGCATGTACCTCAGTATTACATCTGTAAAATGCAGATGATAATAATTCTTTACTCCTCATGGGGTTGTTAGTGAAACTAAATTCTCTCATGTATGTGAGCTTCATGGATACTATGATGATGCATAGTAGCCATATGAGTGAAAATGCATAATTAAAAATACCTAAAAAAAATCTCAACTTAGTGAAGTCCCTAGACTCTATAAACATATAATGATAATAAATGCAATTACTTATTGAATGGCAAAGTTAAAGAAACTTTCTACTTTTATATGTATATGAAAATGACTTAAGTCTGCATCTTTACACATTACACTTTACACACATTCACTGCACAGTACAATTGTGCAATGCAAATTACTAAAATGAATATTTTACATATATTTTTCAAGTGCACCTATCTGTGTGTTTCACATGTACGTTGCTTACTAGTTGGTGAACAGTGTCATTACCTGTGACAGTTATTTCTTGAATTAGATTATTTTTTAATCAACTTGATTGAGGACTTGAATTAGTAGAGTACTTAAAACTCATACCCAGCATCAGCCTAGCTAAGTTAAATACCTATGTACAGTACTAGCTTAACTTGGGGCACATGCTAATTCTCATTCCCAATAGGGCTTAGGTATATTCTTAAATGTATTGTGAAATCAAGGTCCTCTTGGTTTGTTTTGAGCTCTGTTGCAGTCCTTCTTCATGTTGCTCCTGGCCCTTCCAGTATTTTCTACAAACTGTATGTTTCTTGAATTTCAAGCATGTAATATAAATTAAGTACTCCTGTTCCTGTACCTGTAGTGCTTTCTTCTCAGTTTATCTTATAGTCAATTTCCATTCCTCATCTCAGTTTTTCTACAATAGCACAAACGTACACCATAGTTAATGTTAAGCAGATAGGTGTGTATGAAATATATACATATATAAACAGTTTCATCTTAGTAATTTTATTGCATAGTTGTAGTCCATGTTTTTGAAGACACAGACTCAAAATACAGCCTAAAATATAATTGTAATATAATGAATCGATGAATAATAATTCTTACAAGTGACTTTAATACAATCTTATTGTCTCATCTTTCAACAAAGAAGTTATTGTTGCCCTTAAATCAGACGGTGCCTGTTTTCCCTGGACTTTGTCTTTAGAATTTTCTTTTTCAAGTCCAACTGACTTCTCATGACTGATATGCAAACTCCAATACTCTCCCTAAAATACTTTTCTTTAATGAGACTTACATTTCTATTCTACTTTCCATTGTTGATTTTTTCCAGACCTGATAATCTTATAGAAGTCTCTCCTAACGTTATCAGTTTCCATTGATGACAGTTGCTCTTCTTGAATCTGCAATATATTGTCTGGGGCCATTGCTTTGCGAGGTGGTGAAAAAGGATTTTAAAAACTACTTCCAGTGTTAGTTATTCACTTCTTAGGCTTTGATAAAATGTTCCTGAAAAGCTGGTTTCTACCTTCATTGCTCAACCATAAAAAATGAATAATGTGGTTTAATATCTCTTTATTTCAGCAGTCTTTGCTATATTCTTAAGGGGCATTGATACTTCTGTTTTCTGGTATTTATTTATTTTTGAGATGGTTATTAAAAAGTAATGTAATGGGGCCTCTTAGTGAGAGAGCAAGAGATATAAAATGATTGTGGGGAGAGAGGCATTGTTTGAGGTAAAATGAAGCAAGGCTATTACAGAACATCATTTAAAATCACTATTTTCCATTGCTTCTGTATCAATTATTCAAATAATCTAACGAGATTCTTTGGGTCAATCTGGTATCTTTTATTAGACCAACTCAGACAGTTGGACACATTCTTCTTTGCAAGCATTCAGGTACAAATACCCTTCATCAGGCTGAGGAAGCATCTGCAGTCGGTGTGTGCTCTTTCTGGGTGGAATGAATAGTAAAGAAGCCAGAGGCTGGTATGCATGCAAGAAAGGCAGTCAATGAAGATGTAAATTGAGGAGTCGTGGATGAGACACAGGTGGGGGGAAGGAAAGGGACTGAATGTGGCTGGTAGATAGTGGAGAGACACCTGGGGAGTCAGATGTTAGGCAGTCTATAATGTGTCATAAATCCAGGGTTTATATTTTGTCCATGATTTTTTGTATCCAGTAGGCTGATGAAATGAAGTTGTGAAAGATGTTTTGTAAATTCCCTTTCAGGGTTAGAACTGAGTGACTGGAGAAAGAGTGGCTTTCTTGTGAGAACTGTGGCCCCACAGGTAATTGGGTGTTCTTTGTCTTTGATACCAGTGAGTGTTCATTTTGGAACACAGTTGTTGTTTGGTCTCTCCTACATATTTTACATCGGGGTATTTGGTGCACTGGATGAGATATGTTACATTTCTGGAGATGCAGCTGTAAGCTCCAGGAATGCTGATGGTTCTGTTGTGGGATGTAGTGATTATGGGGATGCAGGAGATTTTATGTTGCCAGGTTTTTATGGTGGTGGAGATATGTTGGACTCTGCTACACCCCACACCAAGAACCACAAAATGACCTTGTGGAAAATATGTAGGAGAGACCAAACAACAACTGCGTACCAGAATAAACACACACGGGTATCAAAGACAAAGAACACCCAATTTCCTGTGGGGTCACATTTCTCACAAGAAAATCATGCTTTCTCCAGTCACTCAATTCTAATCCTCAAAGGGAATTTACAAAACTTCTTTTACAGACAAACCTATGAACGTCATTTCATCAACCTACTGGATACAAAAAATCATGGACTAAATATAAATGCTGGATTTATGACACATTATAACCTGCCTAACATCTGACTACACAAGTGCCTCTCCACTATGTATTAGCTATAGTCAGTCCCTTTCCCTCCTCCCACCTGTGTCTGACCCACTGACTCCTCAGTTTATATCTTTACTGACTGCCTTTTTTGCATGCATACCAGCCTCTGGCTTCTTTACTGTTATTCCATCCAGGAAGAGCACATACCAGCTGCATATGCTTCCTCAGCCTGATGAAGGGTATTTGTACCTGAACATTTGCAAAGAAGAATTTTTCCAACTATTTGAGTTGGTCTAATAAAAAATATCAGATTTACCCAAAGAACCTTGTCTGCCTATGTTCTTAGATCAATAGGGCTACAACCTATACTCCTCAAATAATCTAAAGCAGTTGTCATAAATGTCCAGAAATAGAAGGATGTAGAAAGTATAATGTCAGTGAGGCTGCAGTGGTATAACTGAACACAGTTTTGACTCCAGGTTTTCAAATCTTGTCAGGTAATTTAATTTTTGTAGGCTCTTCTCTCAAAAACTTCCATTTTGCTCCCTCATTTATATCAATCTTTGCGTTGAGAAAGAATAGAGATTTCCATTATGTTTTCCTAAGCTGAAGAGGCATGTAGAAACTGCTGCTCTCAGGAAGCTAGTTATGCCCTGGGATTGTTATATAGATCCTCCCAACCCTGTGATAAGTGGGCCAAAAGGCAAGGAGTTAGCCAGATGTGGTGGGGGAGACGAAATAATTAAGAATAAGAAAATTTTAGTGCTCAGATCTCTTTTCTTCTCCCATGTCTTAAACAAAAAGTTGTTGAGACTTGCACAGCGTACATGAAAGAAATTTGCATGAGATCAGCATCTGCAGACTAGATCTGATCCATTAATACTCATCTAATATATTCTATCCATGGTTCGTTATGTACAGAGTATACTTTCTTGCATAAACTGGATTTCAGGGCACAGAAATATTTGACCTGTTTTCTCTATTTTTTATACATGGACTTTGTCACATACTAGCTTTAGGGCATGTTATATGGCCTGTCTCATTTGTCAGGTTTGTGCCTGAGGTGTTATGGACTGGGTATATGTTTGAGTGACATGTGAGTCTGTTCATTTTGACCTGGGTCATTTGGATGTCTATATTGGTTTGTAACTGTTGAACAACTACCAAATGAAGGGGGCTGTTGTAAATTTTTAAAAGTTATGATTTTGAGATCTCTACATCAGAAATTGAGAAATAATGCCCATCTCACTTCTATGGAGTTTATAAGAAAGAATAAAGAGTATTATAGCTGATGCCCTCTTACAGATGGTGTTTCACTGGAGGAGATGTAAAAACATAAGGGTTTCATCCGTCGTCTTTCCAATAGTGGTCCAAATATGTGGCCAGCAGATGGCTCAGCTATTTGTAGTGTCAGACTTGGGATTTATGCAAGGAGGCACAAGTCCATAAAGACCTAAATAATTTGATTTGACAAATTTGCAAGACAAATAATCTCTAAATCCCCTCCTAGTATATCTGTAACTGTAGACTGGATTGTCCTACATTACAGAAGTTGGGATCAGCAAGGGATGCCAGAATGACCCACATATGTCAAATGACATTTGATTTTCAGGACAGGAGAATTATTAATTTGTATCAATGTATTGCTCAGAATACTAGCCACTGTACACATGGACATAAAGTAGAAGCGCTGCCTCAAAGAGCATACAGTCTGAGGCCAAGATCCTGTAATAAGATTGGCTTGAGTTCTAGGGTTTCCCACCATGAGAAAGCCAAGGAAGATGGTCATTGTGTGGAGAAGAATGTGGGTGTGGGTGTGGGTGAGGGGGCAGCTGGGGAAGGGAGAAAAATAATGGTGGGGAAGAATATATCAAAATATACATAACATTTTGTTGTTAACATAGATTTGAACGTATAAAAACATTGTTAATGTAACTATAGACATATATTCAAATATATATAAATTATATACGTTCCAAGCCAGTCTTTTTGTGTATAAAACTCATTGTCACAATGTATCCATTAGATGACAAGTTCAGTAAAACTGAAAAAATAATTAGATGTTCATTTCAAGAATAAAAAATGGTAGTTTTACCATAGCATAAAAATATACATATTCAACAAGATGTAACCCTCACACTTCAGGACACAAGATGACTACTAGCTGACTTTGGTACGATGTATCAAAGGGAATTCTGTGTACTTTCCTTTGATCTGTTTGGCCACTGTATTGAAACAACATTGATTCACAAAATTTAGTGCTAGAATGTCATGTAACTTTCTTCACTTGACCATGTCTTTTCTTATATTTATTTTAATGGTGGCTATGTTTGAAGTATTATATTTTTATTTTCACATCAACTTATTATAAATCACCTTACATCTGATAATAGACAATGTTCTAAATGTAAGGTGCTCTCGAGTTTTTAACCTTTTTTATATCTGGCTCAAACCTTAAGATTAAGGTCCAAATTTTTTATGGCTCTTTGTTACATAACCACGAAAGGAAACAACACTCTTTTTACCTCTGAGAACGTGCAGTCTTTCTTAGTGGTCCTAGAGCTGTTATGAGAACCTCAATAGCTTTTGATGAAAGTTTTAGTCTTTTTACATGCTTCCTTTCTTTGTGTTAACGTTTCCTGCCTTTTCATCCTGCATAAAAGGTGCATAGCATTTAAATGGAATACACATTTTATGCCAGTTATGCCTAGCCAGTCATTTAAGTATATTGCAGATACACACAATGCAACATTTAAAACTTTTAAAATCTCAAAGAACAGACTGCTTGGGGAAAAAAGACTTTCTCAGCTTCTGAGGAAACTGCTTTTCACCTGTTTCTTCCCTATCTTTGATCTCACTTTTCTGTAGAAAAATCCTAGAAGTCTTGAAGATCATCAGCTCTAGGCTCTGAACCAGCTGCAAATGGAATCTGATAGATGGAACTATTTTATAGTTTCTTACATCTCACTTGCCGCTATAGTATCTGAGCACTTTCCAGAAGTGCATGAAACAATATGAAAAATATCTTGCCTTTGCTAAGTGTTCTTTCATCCTTTTCCCAGAGGAAAGAGGCATCTGTAACAGTGGGTTGGTATCTTGAATGCTTTTAAAGAAAAATATATTATGTATGTATTCACCCAAACACATCTTGTTGTGAGAGGTGTGTCTGTAAGTAATATAGGAAAAGAGAAGCTATGTTTCATCTGTGTTTTACTAGTGTTGAGCCCGTGACATCAGACCAGTCCCCCAAAGGCTGTGTTTACATGTTGAAAAGGATCGTGAAAGAGATTTCCATGGGCCACAAAGCCCTGACTGAGAACACCCTGCAGGGCATCAAGCTCCACTTCCACTCAGATACAAGATACTACTTTGCTTTGTCTGTCCATCAGCACTTGCATCCAGCCTCATTCCAATGATGGATGTTCAGTCAAGCTCATGGTTTCTTAAATTTTTACAGCTTAATTTTTAACTTAATTTTTTTATGTGACTCCATGGAAAAGCATTTTTATACTTTATTTTAATGGACAGTTTATAAATTTCTGGGCAGTTGGCATCCCTGCCTTGAATTCAGTTTCTCTGGTCTAGATATGAATTTCATTTAGATAAGCTTGTAGTTGACCTTTGGCTTGTTTAAGAATGGGAAGAGTGACTGTGAGCAGTAATTGGCCAGGCCTACTATGTCTGGGATATGTTTAAGGTTTTCTTGTTTAGAGTTGGTTGGAATATTGAATGTTTGCAGGATGAGGAAGGGAAGATTAGTTCCTTGAAAGAGGTATCAGTTATTTCTGTTAGGAGAGGCACTACTAGTTTATGATGGATGTTGGTGGACTTCACAAGTTTGGTTCATTACTCCTTTCAGATCAGTACTTCTACTCATTATGAATGGCTGGAACCCTGGGGGTTCAGATGGCCTGTTGTAGGTGTAAGCTGTGGGCACATTTAGGAAATTCTTTAGGTTTTTTCAGTACAGTTGTATGGTAGTTCATCAAAGTACTTGGTTCTGTTGCAGTATGTTACCATTTCATATTGAAGATGCAGTTTACTGTGTTGGATATTTCCTTTGAGTGGGATTTGACAGCTTCAGTGGAAGCTGATAAGATTCTTTTAACCTTTACTACAGCCACAGGATAATCATTTAAGAAGTCTTTGTTTTGTCCTCTCTGGGCGCATCTACACATGATGCTTTCATGCACAGTAGCCTAAGTTAATACACATTATGGGTGCATGTCTACATGTGCCCTTTATGCGCATTAAAAATAGCAAATTTAGGCTATTCACACCTAAATTTGATACCTGCCACACACGTTAATGCGCTTAAATGTCTGCACATATAGATACCTGCCTAAACTCATTTAATGCACATTAAGATAATGTGCATTAAATTTAGGTGGACTTAAATGCATGTGTAGACATGCCCTCTGTTTCCCTATGTTGCAGCATGGACACTAAAGTTTTTTTCACAGTGCTACTTTCATGTGATCACAGAATGTCTCAATGCTCTTCAAAGACAATGAATCCATCCAAGCTAAATGGAAAGAGCACTTTGAAGCACTCCTGGATTGTGGGTTGCCTATGGATAGCACCAGCGTCCATCTCCTAACACTCTAAAAGAGGATTCCTAACCTGCTCTCCTATCCTAAAAAGAAGTCTGGCATGCCATCAAGGAAACCAAAAACAACAAGGCTACTGGACTGGATGTTATACCTGCTGAAATCTATGAGGCTGGCACAGAGGAACAGGTTCTGAGACTCCATGAATTTATTGTCTGAATTTGGAACAACAAAGAAATCCCTGGGGACCTGAGGAATCTCAACATCATAACTATCTTCAAAAAAGGAGGTAAGCTGTGTGAGAACCATAAAGGTATTGCTCTCCTTTCCACTGCAGGGAAACTCTTCTCCTGCATCCTCCTGAGCTGTGCCTCCTGAAGAGGAAGTCCTGCCAGAATCTCTGAGTAGTTTCGGATCATCCCAGGGGGCAATTGACAAGGCCTATGTTGCTCACTGGGCCCAAGAAAAGTGTTGGGAACAATATCAGGACCTGTATATGGCCTTCATTGACCTTACTAAGACCTTTGATTCTATCAATCATGAAATCCTGTGGAAAGTACTGGTCAGATTTGGATGTCCTGAAAAGTACATCAAGATCCCGAGGCATCTTCATGAACAGATAACTGTGACCATTCTGTGCATCAGATCAGAGACAGATCCATTTGTCATCTGAACTGGGGCCAAACAAGGATGTGTCATCACCTCAATTCTGTTCTCCATTTATTTGACAGTCATTCTGGTTCTCATTTAAGGACTGCCTTCTTTCCAGAATTGATATTGAATATGAAATGGATGGAGTGGTCTTCAATCTGGGACATTTTTGTTTAAAGACCAAAGTTCTCAAAACAGCTATCCTTGACTTTCAGTATGCTGATGACTGCACCATTATTGTGCACACTGAGGAAAACTTCCAGCCTGTGCTGCATCTCTTCAGAGAAGCCTACTGAACGTTTGCCTTCTCTCTCAAAATTTAAAAGACTAAAATGCTCTATATCAGCCTTCCCTAAGTCATGCATGAGACTCCACCTCCTCCCCCCAATTACCACTGAGAGAAAGACCCTGGAGATAGTTGCGCACCTCTCCTACCTTGGTAGCCACCTCTGTCAGAGAATGGTGAACATTCATGAGGAAATCCAGGATGAGATCCAGTGCACAAGTGCCTCCTTTGGGAAATTGCTTAGGCATGTTTATTCATCAGAATCTCTGGAAAGACACTAAAATCCAGGTTTACAATGCATCTCCGCTCTTCTCTACAGATGTGAAATGTGGGTGACCTATTGTGGTGGGCCAGTAGGGGGTGTTCCTGTGCTGAGCCACCCACCTCACTGCACCCGACCAACTTCCAGGCTCCAAGTGGCTCCCTGGGGGCACCTCGCATCTGGAGCACACCTTCCTGGAGCACACTCACTAGCCTGGAGGTAACGCTGCCACCACCCAGAGTCTGGACTGATCCTGGACCTGCCTCTAGGAAAAACAGGCCTATTAGCCTTTGAGGGTACTTGATCCACTGCAAGAACTTGAGTCTGAAGCACAAATAGTGGTCTCTCTTAGTCAGCCAAAACAAGGGGACCCTAAGGCATAATCTAGACCCACTCCCAATAAGTCTCTCATGCTAGGTACAAAGGAGAACTTTATTGGTTACAAGGAGTAGGTTGGGAATATGGTCCAGAGTAGAGCAATATCAGAGAAATCCCATAGAGCAAACTGGCATGGCTGAGTAGCCTTTGATCATGCATCTGTGTTCCTGCAAGTTATATACCTATTTAGATCTCAGGTAGCTTACTCGCAAGTATCATTGAGAAGCAGGTGGAGATTCCCTCTGAAGGCAGATACTTCATTGATTGTGAGTTTCAAGAGAGAGAGAGAGCAAGTTTCAGATGGTCAAGCTCTTCTCTCTCTGAGTTTTCATCTTGGCTACTTTCATCTTAGCCCTTATGACCTCATTTACCTAGTCCAATGGAGACCAGCACGTCTTGGCTGCCAGCCAATCTATTTGAAAGGTATCACTGGTTGCTGGGCAGACTAATAGGGTTTCTAGTCCCCTCCCAGTCTGGTTCACATTGCTTAGAACAGGGGCGGGCAATTATTTTGAGCAGAGGGCCGCTTACCCAGTTTTTCAGGCTGTCGAGGGCTGCATGGATAGCCCCACCTCTGGTCACCATTTTGGGACCAATGTCCCAGGGCCAGCACCGATGGGGCCCAGGGTGGGGCACAGGCTAGCAAGGGTCTGTGGAACCAGACTGGGAGTGCATCAGGGGGATGTTGGCTTGGACCCTTCAGATGATGATAACGATAGTGTGTTTTCATACTTTTTAATTCCAAATGTGTAGTTTGAGAACAAAATCATGCAGCATATTCTCCTCAGTCTGAATCTGCATAACACCTTTAATGTTAATATTAGTGATGTAGTTATGTGGAGATGAAAAAAAAGAAAGCCAATCGGTTTAACTTTTTCTTAGTCATGCTATCTTCTCCCAGTCTCTTGAGCCAGGAACATATGGTAGGCCATGTCCTCAACTACTGTCAGTGTCATGAAATTTAGTTGACTCACTCCATTTTATACTAGCTTCAGTCTAGCATGAGTGAAGAAAGCTAATAAATCCATCTGATCAGTTTTCTTTTTCAGGTAGTAATTTTTACCTTTCAGAATACTTGTTCTGAATGGTTATCTTCCTCCTTTATTAAATATATATATATCAGTGACTCATTTCAGTTTATTTTTTAAAGAAAATTAAATTTTAAAAGGTGTTGGGATCTTTTTCACTGATCTGTTTAGTATGTCTGAAATGCCTTTTCTAGTGTTCTCAGCCTTACTCCTTTTCTTCACTGTGCTAAAGTTCCTGAATTTGTAACAATGAGTACTTCATCTTTTGGAGGATGAAGAGCCAGAACTTGGCATGTGAGTTTTTGGCAAGGGGAAATGGCATGCCACCTTGGAGTTCTCTTCATTAACTGCTATTACTGAGGCTAGTGGTTTAGCCAGGCTTAGCTGCTATAGCCAGTGGCTTCACCAGACCTTTGTGCCACTGAGCTTTTCTGAGAAAAATGCCAAACTTGTATTTATAATTCCGTATTAAACATTGGGCTCAATCATGTATCTATTCATTGTCACACATCCTTCAGAAGCAGACTTTTAAGGACAAACTCCTGAAGGGGAGATAGAGAAATAAAATGGATGCTGGTTCCTCAGCTAACCTCCATGGAGTGCAGCAAGGGGGGACTCTTGTTCTGAGTAGTTCTCTTACTGCCCTTCTCAAGCTCAGTTTGGAAACTTAATGCTGAAGAGCACAAGTCAATGATGTGTTGATGTGTGCCTCATTTCCCTATCATGTGCACACAAACCTACACCCACACCTACAGGCAGCAAATGCAGGCGTCTGTTCCTTAAGGAGGGAGTGCAACTGTCCATACTGGAACTAGGAAATCAAATAATAAATGCACTGTTTCTGACTGAATGGTCAGTGCTGTGAAACAATACTTGGGAGTGTCATAACCGAATCAGTTGAGTGCCCCTCTCACAATAGAACTGCCCTCAGCAACTGCAGTCACTTTTCAATTTGGTACATTCTGCCTCATTAGTTATTCCCACCTGGCGGTCTGTCATTGGCTACTCTAAATGTATAAAGGTCCGTGCAGCTTCCGGCCAAGTCGGAGAGCTCTGAGCACGTGGTAGAGTACGGAGAACTTTGCCGCGTGGCAGAGAAAAGCTGGCGGACTGGCCATCTTCCAACATCTCCCGTCACCATCTGTTCCTGATGTATCCTTCATCCCTCATGCTCGTTTCTGTCTACAAACTCACCTGCTCATTTTGTTGCCAGTTACCTGTAACTATGCAAGCAACTCGTTACCTGTAACTACGTAAGCAACCTTACCACCTGCGTCGTGGCTACCAGCGGCTTAAGTAAAGTTTAAAGTTATTTTGCAACCAATACGCTGTGTCCCGCTTCTCCATCCACCAGCCCTCCTGACGGCCGAGTAATCAGCAATCCTCCTCAAGTCTGCTCTGGCCGTCTGAGACAGGGAGGTCTGTCAGGGATTCTGATCAAGCGAGCCTGGCCAAACATGTGAGTTACCACACCTGTTCCTGATCCCTGCCTACTGTGGTTAACCCAGTTTTCTGCAGCCAGGTTGGCTTCTGAAAGCACAGCTCAGACCTTTTAAACATGAGCTGGAGACATGCCTTCGCGCAGCCTCAGTGTTTTGGGAAGTTTTGCTTTCGCTGCTCTCTGGTTCTCCTGGCTCCTGACTTACTTTGGCTTTCCCTGACCCTAATCATGGCTCTCCCCTTCACCTTGTTGCTGGCCCTGCTCTCTCAGGTTTTCCCAGCATCCTGACTCACTGTGGGCTCCCTTGATCCTGACCTTGGATCTTCCTTGGAAGTCAGCACTAGTTCTCTGACTCCTGGCTCCTGATCTTGGCTTACATCTTGGACTATGTATCTTGGATCTTCCCCCTCAGCTCTGGTAACCTGTTCCCCACAGGCCTGGCTGCCCAGGTCCCAGCAAACCTTCACAGTCTGTGGCTTCCTTAGACAGACTAGATGACTAACTCTCATCATGTTTCCTGGGAAGATACCAAAAGAAATAAATCAATATTTCCTACTACATCTGAAAATTAGAAAATGAGGCTGTCTTCTCTGGCTGCTGCTGTGGGGGTCACCACCCTTTACAGCTCAGCTTAGTGTGCCTTGATCCTGGTGTAAGGTGTTTATACCTTTCCACTGCCTCCATCTTCACCCTGCAGTAACTGGCAACTGTGTGCTGAGGGAGAACAGTGCAGGTGTTGAGAAGAAGCAGGTAGTAAGGTGGTAAGCTCATCAGTTACTCCTTTTTATCCCTTTGACTTCCATTTTATAGCACACTATGGTTCCTCAGTGCCCAATAGTCCACATTCAACCTGATGTTGGTTACTGTGAATTTGAATGTAGCTAGCCTGCTGAAGGTTAGTGTGACTGGTTAACCAAGTCCCTGGTGATTAGCAGCTTGGCACTTCTAATTTGGGAGATTTATGTTTTTACTTGAGAGTGACCTCACTAGAAAGGGTCTCTTCAGGTATCCAAGTCCAGGGCTGCTCTGGACATGAAAACCATGCCCAGCATTATTCCAACAAAAATAAAAATAAAATTAGAATAATGAAGTGTCATTGGATATTTTCAACTTGGTTCTCCAAGCAAAGTCAGTGAATATGGATGAATAATATTACAAATATAGTCCTTCTCAGGCAACCAATTCCCAGGTCTCTTGGGGTTGCACTCGGTGGAAACCTGAAGCTATTCAAAGTCATCAGAGAAGTAGATTTGTGATCCTGTCTTGTGCCAGGTACTACAGAAAGGGCTATATAACACATGGTAAGTCAGAGCAATTCCTGAAGTAAAACAAGAGATTACAACTTTACAAGTGGTAACTGGATCAAAGTTAGGGGACTGAGGTGAGATCTGTAACAGCTTTCATTTCCCACAGGGAAGCCAGGGTGATTCCCAGTCAGCCCTGTCCAGAGTTAGCGTCTGAGTGGTGCCAGGTTTTTAACCTGGGGGCAGACAGCTACCTACAGCTTTGGACAGTATGGCTAGAGGACATTATCTTTGCAAGAATTCCTGGGACAAACTATCTTCCTCTCTTAAATGCCCCATGGAAATATCAGGATATAAATGGAGTTAGGCATCATCTATGGCTGTGAACACATTTACTCAGGCTAGTAGTCCTGGGACACACAACCAGCATTTGCAAGCTGGCTGCTTGCAATATTGCTTGGTCACTAGATGGCAGGGAGCTGGTTTTTATGGAGCAAGCAGCTATCCTGGCATGAGAGCGACTTGGGCAGCAGACAAACAAGACTTTTTGCACAGTAAAACTAATGAATTTTAGTTTACCCTGGATTAGAGTGATTTTACTACAACATAGGAGAGCTGTGTGTTCTGCTTTCCACTTTTACTACATAGTGAAGTCAATTATACAATGTGTAGATCCAAGTAATATAACCTCCTCTTAATCCTACTTATAGTTTCCATAATTGGGAAACATATAAGCAAGTTCTTAACAGAACCTCACATTCTCATTCCCACTTTACACTTCCATAATCACGTTTTCTAGTTTTCATATGATGGCTACTTTTTTCCACCTTAACTCTGTCACTGCCTTCTATCTGACACATTTTCTCAGTCTCTTAACACTGGCTTTAAGGAAGAAGGAAATCCTAACTTTTCTAGGAAAATTGGCTCATCATCCCCCTTAAGAACTAGAGGAAATGTAGTTATGTATTTTCTGGACTACCTTGAAACCATAGTGGACATATGGCAGTAGGGAAGTTTGTTATAGTCCTGGGCGTGCTGGTCTTGGCTCCCAAGACTGAGGAGGGCCATGATGGAAAACAAGGGTCAGGGTTCCAAAAACAAATACTCCATTTTTAGTGAAGTATGTTGGACGTGCTGATCTCATGCAGCATGATGTGTTTCAATTAACTGGAAATCACTTGAGCCTGGCGTCTCATCGTCTATTCCCAGTTTCTTTGGAAGTTGTTTAAATGAAAGGAAACTTTAAGAAGCAAGACGTTTCCCTGCTGCAAATGAGTGATGGGCATATCTGAATCTGCCCCCAATTTTCAAACAGGCTGAATTACCAAAATAATACATCTATGGACCTTATAATTCAAATAAATTACTGCTTCTTACTGCTCCTCTGGCACATGGTAGCAGAGGCAATGTACTTTGCATGTCAGCTTCTTATTGGAGAAGAAATCAGTGACATGGACTCTTGGGGCACATCCAGACAGGCACAAATGTGCAGTATGTGGTGCCGCAGGCCCATCTGCAGTGCTGCACACCACACACATTGCACATGCAGGCATTCCCCACTCTGCTAATTTGCAGGACAGGGTGGCGGGGGAAAGTTGACACTGGGAGATCCCGGTGTCAAAAAACCCCTGCATCTAAAAATGGGGTGTCACATATGGCGGTAGCATGCACTGCCAGAAACTGGCTGGCCAGACTCCCCATTCAGGTTGGCAACCAGGCTTTCTGCTGCTGGACTGCTTCATCTGCAGCCCCTGGAGGCCCCCAGTATTCCAGGTAATGCTGCTGGGGCTAGCCCTAGTGCTGTACCCAGCCTCCCCTACCTGACCTGGGGCAACACGCTGCACACCAAATGTGCTGCTGCTGCTTGTTCCTGGGAAAATGCAAGTTACTGTTTGTAGAGATGCACCCTTGGCATTTTCTTAATACAAACTGTTTGTTTATTCTACATTCTGACTTTGAACAGTGGTAGTTCTAAGTGCCGCACTGCAGTTCCCTCTATCAAATACTAATATCCAGTTCCTATAAATAGGTAAATTTTCAGGGAAAAGTTTTAGTCAATGAGTACAAAGCAAACATCACATTCTCCTGCTGTTTGCAACAGCTTCCTTAGCAAAAAGTGATCACAAAATTAATAACACTGTCGCACTTCCGACTACACACTCTTGGCATTCCAAGAAAAATGTTGAGACTATGTGTAACAGTGCCATCTGGTGACTTTTATCATAACTGTTCATTTTTTATTCTAGAGTTATGGAAACAGCTATTGCTACTGTCAGTTTGTATTCTTATATGAACAAGCCTAGGAACAATGGAATCTGCATATCTGTTGCTTAACATATTTTTCTTGGGTTGGTAGAATTTTACAATTATCAGGACTCCTCCAAATATTCCTAGTTTTTTAAAGTATAATATCTAGAAAAAGAGGGTCAAATAAAAAAGCTATATATGAGATTTTAGTGCACTCTATACTTTAGCATTTAGGTCATCCTACTTAGTGATGGACAGGATTCTGGATTTTCTGTTTTCCACTGAAAAAGGAGAAAAACAGAGATTTATTCCTTTAATTGGAGGAAAATGCAGGTTTCTAAACCCACGGATTTTGCAGTTGTGGGAAGACCTCTGCAGGCTGGCAGAGTTCTAGCCTGAAAGGGGCTGGGGGGAGCGGGAGGAGGGCGGTCAGGCAGGGAGCACCATGTGCATGTATATGCACATGGCCGCTAGGCAGCCTGGAGAGCACCTCCTGTAGGTAAGTCGTGGAAAGGGGATTGAGGCCCCCATAGGGAGTGAGGGAGGGAGTTGGGAAGGGATGGGAATGGGGCTGCTGCCCAGCTGGGTAGCGCATGGAGCTTGGGGCCTGGGGCTGCAATGTGTGGCCACAGAGCCCTGGCAGGGAGCAGGACAAGGCCATGGGTGGCTCATCCAGCAGCAGGGGGGTGGAGCCACTGCATGCACTCTTGGTGGGGGGTGGGGCAGGGAGGGACCCATGCCCCCCCACATCTGTATGTGGGATGGGGATAGGTGCGGGTGCCTGCTGCAGGCTTGGGCTTCTGCCCTGCTGCCCTCCCCTGGGTCCTCTGCAGCCCACTGGGTGAGACCCAGCATTGCAGGGAACATCGGGGCCATGTGGGGATCTCTTTGCCCCTGCAAGCTCCACACTACCCTGGCAAGGCATCCCCTCTGTGCATAGCTGCATCAGGGGCAGCGGTGCCAGGTTGTGCCCCTCACTGCTCCCCTATGTGCTGGGCACACATTGCAGCTGTGAGCTCTGTGCTTCCCTGGCAAGGAAATCTCTATGTGGCCCTGTTGTTCTATGCAGCACTGGGTTGCACCCGTTAGGCTGTGAAGAGCATTTTGCGTTAACATTGGCAGTTAGCTGAAGTGGAATGTAAGGGGCTGATCTCCTCATTTTTCATTAACAGCTGGACAAACAGACTGTGTCCACAGGAGCATGGACATTTGTTTCCCCAGGGACAAGAAGCAGCAGTACACCTTGTGCCATTGCTGCCTGTCCCCAGGGAATGCCTGTGCCACATGCCCTCTTGAGTGAAGCAGGTTACCCTGGGTTAGGTAGGGGAGGCTGGGGACAGTATAGTTGCTGGCTCCAGCAGCCTTACCTGGAGTCCTCTGGCCTCCTGGCGCTGCAGGAGCACCAGTCCTGCCTCTTGCAGCCTGGCCAGCAGCTGAAGCGTAACTCCAGCTGGCCAGGCTCTGGTTTTGGGTGGTGTGTGCTGTCCCCATGTGTGTTGTCCCACTTTTTTTCTGCAAGGGTTTTCTTGACCCTGGGACCTCCCGGGGTCGAAAAGCCCCACAGGCTGCTACCCTGCAGTGCAGTGAACAACTGAATGTGTAGTATGTGGCATGGCTGCATGGCTGAGCTTGTCTGGATGCAGCAACAATGTGCAAAGTGGGTGGAAGGTGTTACAAAATCAAAACTCTTTTGTCACTTGCACACAATTTACAAATATTTTGCATATGTGTGAAAGGGCTTCTGTTAATTAAGAATTTATAAATTATGCTATGAAATTAACATTAAATATATTAAACATTATAATTTTGTAAAATTAGTATATAAACTTATTGCATCCCTTTTCACCTACTTGAATGGCATGTTGCTCCGTAAGCTCTTTTCTAGAGCACAGTGGGATGACTGGTTGAGTAAATACATGAGTGAGGGTGTTAGGAACTAGCTCTTTGATCTTGGAAAGCATATAAAGGTGGAGAAATACAGTGGTGTGTTCATAGTCCAGAAAAGGGGTCCTAGGTGCCTAGTTGCCATTTACTGTTATTATCTATACTATGGTGTTTAAATCCTAAACGGGGCTTGGGTGCCTACTGCTATCTGTAACTTTTTGATAAATCTCCTGTTAACACCTCAGGGAAAGACCATTTTTCTGTAGATCAGATTTGGCTTTGTGTTATGAATTTGTAACGTCTTGCTGAGGTATACTTGGAACACTTGCCTTCTGCTTCCTTTAAAATGATTTTGTAATGTGCTGAAATATAAAATTACTTACATTTATCCAAATGATCCTGTATGTATCTATGCTTAGCACTTTTTTTCTTGGCAAGGACACACAGATATTGAAGGATATAAACAGACTTTAAACATCTGTCATTTATTCAGTGAGAATTCTTTTGTTGAACTTCCATAGCCTCAAAGTATTGTATTATTTAAAAACCTACAAACTAGAATATTTTCCTATGAGGGTGGCAAAGAGGATGAAATAAGTGTTTGTATAAATGAAAGGAGGGCTTTGACATAACTATAAATATCTTGTGATGTATGATTTGCTTTAAATGAAATAAAGCGGCTTGCTGTCTCTGCAGAAATGAATTGGGGAAAAGGATTTATTTAGGGTAATTCAGACAGATGAATGGAGACATGTCCATCACCACTAAAATGATGGTTATTCCTTCTAAATATAAAATGTTGTTATGCATTAGAGGCTTGATTATAATGTTAAGAAGATTAGTACATTTAAACTGAAAACAAAGGCTTTTGTGCTCTAAATGTAAAACTAAAATGGGAAATCTTATTATCTGGTCATACCCCAATATTCAACACTTGTGAACATAGTATTTTTTACTCAAAATATCTGTAAGGAATAATCAATACATATAGTACCTGTGAGTCCATGAGCTACTTTGTCTTAGAAGTTATAATTTAAAAATGCTTATTTATTTTTAATGTAGGCGTATTTTTTTAAGGTGCCCAAACAAATGTGTTATCTTTTCCATTTGGGGAATTCTGTGGCTCATCCATTTTTTGTAGTTACCAATTGTACAGTACTAGGAAGGCATGCTAAACAAGTTAATGAAGGAGACAAATCTTATGGTGCTTCTGTGAACCAGATTCATAACTCTGAGATATTTCACAACTAAAAAACCTTTGGGTTTCTTGTGCTTGACTACCATATCACAGAGTGTTAGAACACAGTGAGTTGAATCTTGGGTGATATTGAATTTTATATGGAATTTAAGACTTTTTTGTGCTCATGGCAAGAGGTTGTTAAGAGTGTTTAACATGTTTCCTCTTTCATTTTTATTCTCTGAAAGTCTTATTAAGGAGAACTAACATAATATAAAGAATGAGAGGTTTAATGTGAAGCTGAGGGAAGACTTGCTTCTTTTAGTTATTGTTCTTGATTATAGCATTCTTTGATTTCTCCCTGTAGTTGGCCTCAGATTAGATGATCAATGGATGCATCTATACGTGCTTTTATGTGCACCTAAACTTAATTTAGAGAGTGGAAGTAGATGGGTTGGTATCAACCTGGAATGATGTGGGTAGTGGGGTCCTGCAAGGTTCGGTCCTTGGACTTGGACTCTTCAGTACCTTCATCAGTGACTTGGATGTTGGTGTGAAGTGTACTTTGTCCAAGTTTGTGGATGATACTAAATTGTGGGTTGAAATGCACACTCCGGAGGGTAGAAAACGATTGCAGGCAGACCTGGACAGGTTAGAAAGGTGGGCAGTACACAATAGATGCAATACCACAAAGAGAAGTGCAGAGTGCTGCACCTAGGGTGCAAAAATATCCAGCACACCTACTGGCTGGGAAGTGACCCTCTCAGCAGCACAGAAGTGGAAAGGGATCTCGGAGTCATAGCAGACTCCAAGATGAACATGAGTCATCAGTGTGATGAAATCATCGGTAAAGCTAACCACACTTTATTATGCATCTGCTGATGCATGACAAACAGATCCAAGGAGGTGATACTTCCCCTCCATGTGGCATTGGTCAGAGTGCAGTTGGAGTGCTGCGTCCAGTTTTGGGTGCTATACTTCAAGAAGGCGGTTGATAGATTCGAGAGGGTCCAGAGGAGGGCCACTCATATGGTTAGGGGATTATAGGACATGCCCTGTGAGGAGAGACTGAGGGACCTGGACCTCTTCAGCCTCTGCAAGAGAAGGCTGAAAGGTGATCTTGTGGCCGCCTACATATTCATTAGGGGAATGCAGCAGGGGATTGGAGATACTCTGTTCACCAGGGCGCCCCTTGGAGTAACAAGGAACAATGGTCACAAACTGACAGAGAACAGATCTAGACTAGATAGCAGGAAAAACTTCATGTTAAGGGTGGTCAAAATTTGGAATGGGCTTTCAAAGGAGGTGGTGCTCTCTCCTACCTTGGAGGTCTTTAAGAGAGGCATCTTGGCTGAGATCATCTACCCTAGCACTCTTTCCTGCCTAGGCAGGGGGTCAGACTCAATGATCTGTTGACGTCCCTTCTGATCCTAGCATCTATGAATCTATGAATAATGCACATTTGGCAAATGCTCATTAAGGCAATTTTAGGCATGTGTCAACATGTGCATGCACTAAGGCATATTAACGTGGTGCACAGATTGACTTGGGACTAACTTTAGTTGACATACACAGCGTTAATGAGCTTTTGTGTATCTACACGTGTGTTAAGGCACTTTAGCTATTTGTGTCTTAAATCAGGATGTATCATAGTATCATAGTATCATAGTAGCTAGAGTCGGAAGGGACCTGGGCAGATCATCTAGTCCGACCCCCTGCCTTGGCAGGAAAGAGCACCGGG
>JAGPOW010001296.1:120227163-120256524 GCA_030014935.1 Caiman crocodilus
ACAGCCTCACCCAAACCACCGGTTATTCATAACAACAATAAAGCAAATTCAAGCCTCCTGGCTATAACTGAGGACATAAGCCATCTGGCTGCAACAAAAACAAAACACAAGCCTTGTGGCTATAATGAAATAAAAGCATATCAGCCCTTTGCCTCACGGCCGCAGCACCTGCCTCCGGCTTTCTCTCTCTCTTAGTGCAGAGGGAGCTCCTCTCCCTCTGGCAGCCAGCAGGGAACTGCCGGCCTGGCCCTGCCCCCTAGGGTCAGCTGACTTCAGTGGTTGCCTTGGTAACCTGCAGCTGTGTTGCCTAAACACCGTTATGGCTCCCCCTCTGGCAGTTCCTTGCCTCTGCAGGCACAGGGCACCAGGGTGCTCTGTGACAAGCTGTAAAATAGGTCACTTTCAAGAAAACAGCACATTTTGCTGGAAAATACATTTCTTGAAAATGTTATACCCAGCTGTATTATTTAAACATCCTGGCCCAGTTACCCTGTCCTGAAGTGGTTTTAAATAATTCCTGAAAAGCACTATGTTAGTGTTAAGTATCCTAAGTATGAATACCAAGTAAGATACACTCATTAAGACATAACTTGTTTAAACGGTGATCTTTCAGAAAAAAATTGCAGCCAAAAGATACAAGTCTGTAAAATGAATTGCAGGGCCAAATCAGACTACTCTAATTTACTTCTGCAATCAAATAATTAGAAGTGTAAGAATTCAGATATCTACCCACAAATCACTTTGCAGACACACCACATTCAGGATTTTTACAGTTGCAATCTTAGACCACAAATAACAGGCTGCCTTTTTGAAAATATATCCCTAATTAGCTTTCCCAGGATTTGGACACTTTTAGGTTATATTAACTAGATTTAAATTATATGAGATTGATTAAATAGAAGATGATGATTTTATGCATATACCTAGTACTGTTACATATTAAATGTCACTATTCAGGTCATTCATTTTTCCTTTGTCCTTGTTAACACTCCTTATGGGATAGAGAGATTGTAGCTTGTTCACAACCTTGTATCTATGCCACTACCTCCTTTGACTTGCATAATGTCATTGTTTAATTTACCTTTGAACTGCTTGTATGTTGATAGCTCCCAGTAAAGTTTTCAAGACTCCAGTCATGTTATCTTAAATAAAAAAAAAGATTATAACCAAAATGCAACAGTAGCTACAGAATGGGGGGAAATACATGCAAATAGCTGGTTTATGATTTTTTTATTGCTTTAGTGTCAAAAAGCTCAGAAAAGGATCAATATCCTATTACGCTAGATAATCTACATAAAAAAAGGTACTAGCTACTCCAAAGTACATACAATACAGACTGAAAGACATGAAGTTTTCCTACAAAATGACAGAATAATTTATTCTCATCATAGAAACTGTCTGGCACAAATTTTCAAATGTACAGCAAACGCCACAATTTGGGGGTTTCCAGCTTTGTCTTTTTCAGAGTCTTTCAGGTGATTTGAAAAAAAATACTGCTTACCAAAATGAAGTAATGTCCCTAAGCACTCTGTATCTTTGAAAATCCAGCCCAGGTTGTTCCAAATTGGGGATTCAGAAACAGAAGCACCCAAAGTTAGCAACCAGCATAGAAAATGAGTTGATGTTCTTTTTTCAGCATTCCTACTGAAAAAGTATGTTACCACCCACATATTTTTCCCTTCCCTTCACTTTTTAACTGTCTTTATTTCAATTTAAAAATGATTATCAAGGATACCCTGTAGGTAGTTTTCATAACACTTTTTTGACAACAGAAATAATTATCCATTCACTTCAGTAGCATTTTGCTTCATCTCAGTAGTTTCGTAACTGTATTATTGCAAGACTAGAACATTTGTTTTCTTTAACAACATCAAGATTACATCAGAAAGAGGTATCTCAAGTGCTTTAGAAATATTTCAATATCAAAAGGAACTGAATTATGCCAGCACAAGTCTGTAGAGATTTTATTACAATATCAAGATGAAATTAGCATTTAAAACCAAAGAAAAAAAACCCAGAAAAAAATATGAATAAGACAAACTCACCACAGTGAGATTTGCTACTGTCTTGATTTAGTTTTATTATGCCTAACAATTGTATAGCAGACCTCCAAAACAGTGAGTTATAGTAAACACATCTATGAAAATGTTTTATTTTACTATTTTGACCCATGAATTGAAATGAATTAGACCAATACTAAAGAGGCTTTCTATCAGAAATGTGTCACTAAAGTTAAGAGCTAATTAGAAGGGGAAAAGAAGTCGCCTTCCTCTGCCAAAAAATTAAGGAATAGTTTGCTTCCCTAGCCTTTCCCATGGTTTCTGAGAGGCCCCTTTGTCCTTGACATGGTGGATTTGATTTCTTCCTAGGAAATGGGAACTTCAGGAAGAGTTCATTCCTTGTTTAGAAATTTCAGAGGTTCCTAGTATTCCCATCACTGTGTGAAAAATCAGTCAATCTTTGGCTCTGTATACACATTCAAATGATCTGGGAGAATTTCTCAGGTTTGTTTTCCTGGTGAAGCAGCTTACCCAGAGATGCCTGACCAGACATTTGAAAGCTGAGCCCTTGAAGAGCAGATTGCTTGCAGTGCTGATACTGTACAGCCAGGGGCCCCTTGTATACACATCTCAGCCTGCTCTGCAAGCTCCCTCAGTCTGCTTGGTGACAGATGGCAGTAGTTTACAGTGTCAGCCTGTGTATCCCTGCTGCACAATGTGAGGTTGTGAAGGGTGTGTGATCTTCTTCCTGCTTGGCTGAAGTAGTAGAGTACAGCTTGAGCAATATATGGTCTCTGGGAGCAGGGGAGGTGGGAGCAAAGCGCCTTGGAATGCTAGAGGACTGTGCTGTGGTTTCTTTCAGAAGGGTAAGTTGTACAGACTTTCTTTCTCTCAGGAGAAACTCCCCCGGGAGTGATTTACCCTAGTTATTCATAGGTTATTTTTCTCCTGGCGTGGCCATTTTTCTTCTGGGAGAAAAAATCCTGAACTTCTCTAAACTCATGGTTTCTCCTGTGACAGCAGTGAATGTACATATGTGGCCTCTGATGCAGGAAGAAATATTCCACTTAGGAGTCACCCATTCATCTCCTTGCCTCCACATGAATCTTTGTCTCCTTTGCCTACTGCTAGTACCGTTTCCTTTTCAGGAAAACAGAACAAACCCTAACTGATTCCCTCCCTCTCCATGCCTTTCAGAAAATAATCCAAATCTCCACTCCCTGTTCCTAGTTCTTCCCTCCATGTCTGAAGAAAAGCAGGTAAATAGTATATGTCTCTGCATAGCAGATCTTTGCCATGCAATCAACTTTCCAAAATGCAGAAAAATATCAGGTAGACTATTCTCAGCATTTTCATCACTATAGAAACTCCATTGAAGAAGTATAAGGATTGTTGGTGTTAATCCCACACTACAGTTTGTTCAAGTCTTGGCCTCCTGGGGACAAGAAAACATTATATATAAAATATCTTTTGCTCCCATTCTCTTTCTTTTGCTTTGTGTCATCACTACAAGATGTTGCAATGTTTCATCTTGACATCTCAAGAACATATAGAACATCTCAAGAACATATAACAACAGCCATCAAATTGTTACAATTTCTAATGATGAAAATTCTTTGCTGGTGCAGCTATTGAAAGCAAAGGAGTTATGTCAGCAGAGATTTGGGAAGCTGTTCTAGTGCCTGATCTACTTTTACCAGTGATTTAAAAGGACCAATCAAAATACTTTTAAATAAGAATATACTGTACTTAATTTGTTTTGACATAACTGTATTTATCATTATTTGCCGAATGTATTTGATAATAGGTATTTGAGCTGGTAATTCTAGGATTATTCAATATTCTATTAAGAAGGTTAAACAAATGTCTTTCCCAAGAGGCTTTAGAATGTAGAGAGCTTGCCTGGTTCAGACTTTGGTGTTTTCTGTGGATTATAATTAGAGGTATGGGAATCATTTTTTTGTGGTGACCAGCTAAAATAAAAAAAATGGGGAAAATAATTGGGAGAGAAACTAAAACATTCTATTCAATCCAAAATGAAATGCTTCTTTTTATGTATGTTTTTAAAATGCCATTTAAAATGTCTAAATAAAACATACTGACTTCTTAGCATTTCCTTTTTTCTGCCTGAAACTATATGCCGAATTCAGCAGTAATGTGTGAATAGTTTTGGTCAACTCAAATCTTGATATTTTGAGGAAGAAAATATGTAAATAGAAACAGCTTTCCCAGCTTTAATAATAATGTTATCCATTATGATGGCATACATAGCACAAAAGTGCAAGTTTGCCTTATGGATACTGATGTGCTAATTATTAATTTATTGATGGTAGATATTAAAACTGAGATGTTTAAGATTAAAATTGTGCTTAAGATCTTCAGAACTAACAGATATCTCCTTTTTTGGTGTTCAACTTGAGGCACCTTGAAGGGGTTTGATTTTCAAAATGTACTGTGTACCTATTTCCTGAAAATTGTGTCTCTTTTAAGCCATATCTAACACCAGGGCATGATAAGTCACTAGCAAGTGACCTCTCTCTTCAAAGCACACCACAGTTTTATCAGATATATGTTGAAGTTGATGGATGATAATAGGTTGATGTCTTTTAAAATGATTTAAAACCTTATGGAGCCTGGACCTTTCCAGCTCCATGTCAGAGGCATTTCATTTGAGGGTGTGGACAGAAGTAAAAAGGTTTGCTTTATTTCTCTTAAATTTGAGAAAGCTGACTAGATAATGAAGACCTGATTTTGTCAGATATAATAAGACAATGGTTAGGTAAATAAAACAGTAGCATTGTCATTCATACTTACTGGGTGCATCTACACAAGATGCTTACTGCATATTGGCCTAATAGCACTGCGCACATCACAGCACAAACCACACTAATAGCCTACTGCGCAGTGGTATTAGGCTAATGCATAATAGACATCACTAAATAACTGTGCACCAGTGGTAATGTGCAGTAGCTTTAAGTACTGCTCATTTAGTTAGTACTTTATTAAGGAAGTACTAAACAAAATGCATAGTATCTAAGGCACATTAATAAACGTGTAGATGTGTCCATTTATTTTGATATGATGTACAGGAAACTCAGAGACATAGGTGCCAACTTTTATTTTTGCCAGGGGGAAGAGGGAGAGCTAAGATAATGGATATGTATGCAGCAGGCTTGCCTTTCAGAGCTTGGGTTGAGTCCCAGGCTTGAAATGTTGTTGTTTTGATTGGTGGAGAGAGCAGCTTGGCGCAAAGAATGAGTGCCGCCCTCTAGGCCTGGGAGCCCTGAGTTACAGGAAAAAAAGGATTCCCACAGGAAAGGGGAAGTTCCCCCTGGTTAGTTAAGGGCTCCTGAAAGTGAAGGTCCCACTGGGAGGGCCCCTTTAAAGTTACCAGCTTCCTTGAAGGACTTGAGGAAAAAGCCCAAGGGCATTGGGATTTCCCCTTGGGATTAAGTTTATCTTTAAGGTTCTTACACCATAAATGGTATAATGTCGTGCCTTATATTTTGTGAACTCTCATGTTTGTAAATGAGTAGATGAGTAGAGTCCTAGGGCTCTGCTGGGACCCCGTGTTGCTATTATTTCACCTGTTGCTTATTTACATTTATTTGTGGCCTATTTATTGTTCACCCATACTTATCTATAGTTCATCTGATAGCTATCTATGCTTATTTTGGGGTTTATCTGTTTCAGATCAGATACTTACCTGTATCTGGAGCACTGGTGTAAGGTTTTGTAGCATTTACCCAGAGGGTATTGTTTATGTTATTTGTTTAGCTATCATATATATATGTATGTATATATGTACGTGTGTGTATATATAATAGGTTGTACTTATGTTTATATCCATATTTTGTTTCCTTGTGAAAAGTCAATGTAAATAAATTTGTATATAGTTAAGTCCCCTGACTGTCCTGGGCTGGATCTATAGGAACAAAGGAAAACTGAGCAGTCTGCAGTTCCCCCACAGCATACCTGCCAGCTAACAATTTCCTTCAATTGGAGAAGAGAAGCATATACCCAAGTAACCTGGACTACATATGGAAAGTTTTATGCATTTCAGGTGACAGCCATATTTCCAAGGCGGGGCCAGGGGCATACTTGGCATCTCTGCTAAGAGAGCATGCAAAGGCAGGCATATACAATAAGTTAGTATGGCCAGTTGTAGAAAAAAAACGCTACATAGATGATGAAGAAGTTAATGAAAATTGCTGTGTTCAGAATTGTAGCATTGACTCTGAAAACTGTGTATCTGTCAGTAGGAAACAGATTTAATTTGCTGAAACTGCTAAGTATGCAGTTGTCTTAAGAATGTAAATGGAATAGTAAAGCCAGCTGTGCAAAATTACCATGAGAATTTTACAAGCTTAAGCATAAAAACTCTGCTTCTGTCCTTACTTTAATGACTTATGTTAATGAAAAAACTAATAATATTTTGGTCAATCTTTGAAGAGCCCAAGGCAAGTGGTCAAGTGGAATTTTACGAGGATGAGTGAAGAATATTGAAAAAGAACTGTTTTCTGAAAGGACATGGGGGAAGATAATAATGATAAGTAAAAGAGAAACATGATCAGATAAATTAACCTTATACATTTAAAATTGTTCTTTATACTGTGATAGAGATTCAATAACAAAAGTAGGATTATAGTAATTATGCTTTACAATATTTTGACTAAGGCACCTCATGCTTTAATATTTGCGAGGGACATTTTTAGGATACTATTTTCCAAGTTTTAGAAAAGAAAACTGTTTTCCCAGCAATGTTTGGATAAGCTGAAAAAAATTCCTCCGTATCTTGAAACATTCTTTCCATTCTTCACAATGTTGATAAAACTTTCAAAATACACTTTGTTTTTGCACAATGTCATCAGAAGATGTCTTTTTAAAATCAGAGAAGTTGACATTTCATCCTTAAATTAGCTAAACTAGTAAATCAGTTTACTGCAGGTGGTTTCATTTCCTAATCAGATGGGTAATTATTATACATTGGTAAAAAGAAGACAGCTGCAATTGCTATGGAAGATTGTTAAGAGTTTTTTAGCATAACAATGAACAGCAGCACCTGCCTTTCCAATATGCTTTACAATTATGCTACTTGTATTATTTCCATGACCCCCCACACAGAGAAAAAATGTATGCAAAACTATAGCTATAGCTGAGAAGACATTTTTCATTTTAAATACTTGGTTTCCTTTGCTTATATCTTTCTCATACTCTTACAATTTGATCAAATGCATTTTTAATGTTTACTTTAGTGAACTGGTGAACTGTTTTTGAAAAGTTTAGTAGAACTCTGTATAGCTATATTTAGTTTTTGGTGCATTTAAAGACTTTTTTTAGCTCTCAGGAAAAAAATCATTTTTTCCTTATATGTTTAAGAGGTCTTCTTTTTAAAATCTCAGTCTTGACATAGCCTTACAATTTATAAAACTGCTGTTTCAATCTGAAATTTCATGCCTGATAATTATTAGGTCTTCTGACACATTTGAAGAAATTTGATTTACAAAGGAAAAGGTCTTAATTCTTTGATAATTCCAGGCCTGTAGATATGTGTATGTGTAGAAATGTTTAGCTGTATAGCAGTGTTTTTCAACTTTTTTTTCATTTGTGGACCCCTAAAAAAATTTACAAATGGAGGTGCAGATGTCTTTGAATTGTATAAGTGGGTATTCATATACTTTTGATTAATCATAGTCATCTTTTGCGACCCCCATAGATATAGTCTGTGGACTCAAAGGGGTCTGTGGACCACAGGTTGAAATAGGACATTGCGGCAAAGCAGTTAAGGTATCTTGTAATGGCTTTACAAAAAAATAGAACTTGTGGTTCCAAAATTATGTCTTTTATTAGACCAGCTGGAAAATGGCAAGAAAATTGTCCTTTTCTGTAAGCTTTTGGGATCAAAGTCCCTTCATCAGGCTCTGGGAAAAATGTAGATGGGACAAGATGGTAAAAATTACTACACCCTTGCAATGGCTTTGCACCCTTGCAATGGCTTTGGAAGTCATGCTTTGGGCTCTTGCCAAGGAGTACACACAGATAACCAACCTATAAATGGCTGCCTGGTTGTCTGGGCTGGGAAGTCAAAGGTGTCCAGTAATGAAGCTAGCAGCATTACTCCTTTGAATGCTGTTGGCTACATAAATTGTTGTTCCCTACCTCGACTAGTCCATTGAACTGTTAGGTTTTGAAGGACCCTTGCTTTTACATTGGGAGCATGTGAGATGGAATAATTATACAAGTAATCACTGTTTTCCTCACCAACACATTTAAAATAGAAGTTTAAGTCCTGTCATAGGATCCAGGGTATTTTTTAGCTACCATAATGGATAATAACCCTGCCAAGCAACTTCCTTTAGTTTTCAGTGTCCAACAGAATCTGGTGTTGCCATACTCTTTCCTAACCAGAAGTCTAGACCTCGCTCACTGAGATGATGTTTGAGTTACGCATTCCTGATATATTTCTTCAGTGTTGAAAATGCCTCTTCCTCCTTTGCTACTGATGATGGTATGAGCCATGCCACTGTGGTGGCAATGGGTATGGCAGCAACGAGGTGTCCAGAGGCAGCAGCAGTAGTGGTCTGGAGGCAGTGATAGGTATGGAGGGAGGGGAGTCTGGCAGTAGCAGGAATGGACTGTCAGTGGCAGTAGGTCCAGCTGCCTGGCAAATTGGATACAGCTGCTTTACAGGTCATATTCAGCCTTCAGGCGATATGTTTGACACTCCTATTTTAGGCCATTCTGTTGTTCCTGATGTAAATATACAGCATACACTACTACAAATCCAGAAATGTCACTTCCTTTCCTCTTATGTTTTATATTCTGGTATTTGCTGGATCTGCTGGTTCACATTTTGCTGCCATCTTTACTCTTTGCAGCTGTCAGAAATATTCAGCAAATGGACAGGATCCTGTTCCTGTTTCAGACCACAGCAACTTTTGCATCTAATATTCCTCTGAAATCATGGATCTCAAAACAGTTTTAACTCCTCCCCACCTTCTGCTCCTGGAGACAGGTCAGCTGTTAACTGCAAACCAATTGCCTGTAGATTGTCTGCTTCACCCTGAACCACATCTTTAAAGGGAATTTCCACAGACTTATTTTTCAATTCACTGTTTCTGGCATGTATTACTTAGTTATACCTCTTTGAATATTTTGGCTATGTATTACTTAGTTATACCTCTTTGAATGTTTTGACTATCCAGACTTCTTGCACAAAATCCTGCTCTCTACTTTTCAAAGCCACTGCTCCCAAATTTTGGACAGGTTCACAGGTTCTTGATGTGTTTTCTCTCAGAGACCAGCAAGATGATACAGTTTTGTATTGTCTAATGCTTTCTTTGCCTGCCCACTCCTTTTCTTTACCCTCATGTCTGTTCTAGCAAGTGGCATGCATGAACCAGTGTCCACTACTCTCAGACATTTTACTAATCCAATTACATGCTCAATAGTCAAATGCCCATTGTTTTGTTTAGCTGTAGGCAGTTACACAAAACCGTGGGGATGATTCTTGTGTCTCAAGTTCTGCCGTTTCAGCTTGGTATCCTGCTGTTTCCCAAAGGAATTTAATTAAGGGTTGACAACTTTGTGTCCTGGCCAGTCCTATATTTACAATAATTATTTTTTGGACCATTTTGTGGCATGTTTTTCAATAGTACCATCATTCATCTAAACCACTTCTATTCATTGTTTACATTATTGCCAACTTCTCAATGAACTGTATTAATGATTTTTTCTGACTGTTGAAAAATCTTACAAATCAGACAAGAATCTTCTTTTTCCGTCATAAATATTGGACACGGAGCTGGACTTATGGGGCTTGTGGCAGTTGTCTTTGATTGTCCTTGATAGTGTCTGCTTTTTCTTTGGCTGCCTGGCTACTATGAAAGAATCCAGTTGTATGATGAACGTTTCAGACTTTTAGAGCATCTGTGGCTTTGTTTCACTGAACTGGATTTGCAAGTCCCAATCTCAGGTGATTTATCTATAAATTAGTTTATTGCCAATTTATTCTGGACATCCTTGTTGGCATCTATTTAAGCCAGGAATAGGAATGTCTTCAGGTCTTCCAGTTTAAGTGAATTATTTTTTTTCTTTCCTTTTCCTCCTACCTCTCAGTTGTCCCCAAACTAGCTCCAAAACCACAGGTCAAGGGTTTGTTCAAGGTAGTGGATAGCTTAGCTCCCTGCCTTGGGGTAAGTTCTGCAGCACCATCAGAGCTGGACTGTGCTGTGTGTGTGTCCATCTTCCCAAGCACCCTTTTAGGTATGCTGTTTAACTGATCTAAGTCAACCTCAGGAGATTTTCCCTCAGTGGTTTTTTGCATTGTTTTCTACATTGTCTATAAAAACATACAATCTCTTCCACGTTTCCTGGCTAATCCAGGTCCATATCCAGATGGCTGCTTTCTTATGTGGTTTGTGATCCTCTGGCTTTCCTCCCAACATGATTTCTCAGTGCTTTAAATCTTTGCTGCAGCTCATCCTAGTCAGTCATCCAAAACCTTTCTGGCCTCCCATATTTTGTGGGAGAACTTCTGGTCCATACAACCAGGTCACTGGTCAGTCTGTTTTGCTATTAGAAGCTGGGACTGTTGAAGCAGGGTTTCCCAGTCTGTCCAGGTTCTTTGTAGTTGTTGTCCCAACAATGATTTCATTTCCATTATTCTATTGTGTAAGCACTTCTATTATTTGCTCCAGCTGGATTCAAGAGGAAAACCAGCTCAGAAAGTCTCTTTTAGAAATCAGATTCTCTTTTTGAACCAAGCAGGTAATCAGTGTCTGGGATTATGCAGGGTTAATTTCCAGTAGGAAGAAAGATTCAGGATGCAGTCAGTTATATGATGATTCAAATCTGTCGTGTACATTTAAATAAAAGAATGAAATATCCAAATCAAATATATGAAATCCTGATGATTCACTGCCAGTTTTTCAAAAAGAGGGGGTTGTGTACATGTGCTGTGTGTGTGCGTGCGCGCACATGCATGTGTACATGCGCTGTGGTGAGCCAGCTGCCTCATTACTAGGCACTGGAAACCCCAGCTGGTAGAAGATACCATAATCTTTCCAGCACCAGAAAGAGGAATACTGTCAAAGGAGATTTGGTTTAGATAGGAGCTGGAGGTAGTATGTGAGAGAGAGAGCAGCTGGCTGTGGAGACAAAGCCAGGTGGCCTCATGAGCTGGGATTTAGCAGCTGAGTGCCAGGCTGGGAAGTTGCCTCTTGCTGGCAAGGGAACCAGCAGTAGCTGTCACAGGCAGATACTCAGGAGCAGCCTGCAAACAGGTGTCATGCAGGCAGAGCTGAATGAGGCTGTAGCTGCCAGACAAAAGGACTGGACATTGGCCAAGGGATCTGTGTGCCAGTGTATGACTGCCTCTGGGACAGCGGTGGCTTAAAATGAGTATTGTGGCGTTATGACAGAGGAGCCTCATTTTACACTCCTGTAACAGCCTTTGGGGGCTGCTAGAAACTATTGAATCATCTTTTGTTTGCAAATGGGAGCAATTATGCCTTGGATAATCACAAAATTGATTTCTGCCAATCTATTGTTATTCAGCCTTCTAGTAATGAATAGAGCTGGAAGGGCCTACTGGTTGGAGTGGATGGCATACATGTGCGCACGCGCACGCGCGCGCGCGCACACACACACACACACACACTGCAAGCATTGCACAGCACACCCAGTGTTTCATTGCAGTGGAATTGGTTATTGTAATTGTGTGTTCATTTGGGATATTGGCTGATAAAATTGGCTACTCATGCCAGTAAAATCTTAGCATACCCCCCAAACAGTAATTGTTAATATGAATATGCTCATTTCTCCAAAAAGCAGGACAGTATGGTACCTTATAGACAAACTCATTCAGTGAGGAATATGCTTTCATAGGCTATGAAAGATTACTAGCATCAGTCAGACGTTATGAATCCAGTGAACCTATTCTTCTATCTCAAAGCTTAAGTTTCCAAAATTTTGTGACCCTGTATCACAGACCCACACAAACCTATCTTATGATCTGGTATGTGAATCCTACTAAGAGGTGAAATTTTGTAGACTGTTCCAATCGGAATTTGGAGATTGGACTGTTTTGCTCATAATGGGATGATTAAGACTGGGCTTTTTTCTAACTTTAAAGGGAGAATTAATAGATCAGATCTTAACATGCTTTTTACAGTTGAAAGGGCATCTGCAATGCAGTCTACTCTGTGTCCTGTTTGGTGATCCTTGTGTGTTGTAAAATAATAAGGCAACCCCAATAGCGCTTATTATTTCTATCTTCATATTTATAGTACAGTAGTTTAGGATTTGTAGTTGATAATAGAAATGTGGACAAGATTTACAAATACATCCTTTTGATAACTGGTTTGTTTGGTTTTTTAAATAGCACATTGACAATGGTCACAGATTCAGCAGAATTTTAACAATTTTTTTTTGCACCACTACAGTGTGGATGTAGCAGTATAGGCTTAAATAAGGACAAGAAGACTTGTAATAACTTGTTTTGCAGGTTCAAGTGGTAGTTATTTTTCTGCATGCCCTCTTCTTTTTCAAAAGGGAGAGAAAAAGATTGAGTTAGTCGTATTAGTGGATTCTTTTAGCCCAATGTTGGAAAATGACTGTACTAATTCTTAAAATTTTATACTTTCAAATATCAATATAGTCAACAATGGAAAAGAAGTTTGAGATGTTTGCAGTGAAAGAATTTTTTGGCAGATATTTTTTGTTTCTTCAGCTGGCATTCTGAGAAAGATTAACTATACTAACACACTAACACTAATATTGTGTGATATCTAAAATGCCTTTGGCATGCTATTTACACTCATCTAAGAGATTTCATGAAAGCATGATATTTAGTAAGCCTTCATGCATAATCCATCATGCATGGGAGACTTAATGAAATACCACATGTACTTACTCTTGGCTTAATATTGTTATTTTCATTATTATGCAGTTATCCCTGCTTTATCTGTGGTGGAAGTGTGGAGAATTTCAGTCGTAGTTCAATACCTTGTAGTCATGGCTCTTCACAAAATGCATCCCAGCACAAAACCTGTAACCACAATTCAGATGTTATGTCTGGTAAAATCTCTTGTTATTCATTTTGTAAGAAACATACTAAAGTTTAATATTTCTACAGGACAGTAGAGGTAGTGCTATTAAATATTAAAAATTTAAATTTGCAGTTGCTGATTAATTCAGAATATTTCTGAGCAGCTCATGAATGTTTGATATCTGTATTTCTCCTGATTGGATATAATTTAAACGGTGTGCTGTATCTAGTGCTGTAGGATCAGGTACTCATCTTTTATTTCCAGGTCCAGTTTAAAACATCATTCCTTTTACTTTAGGTTAATATTAATATTTGAACCTTTCACTGTTATTGTTCATTATTTCATAACATTTACTTCAGAATTATTAATTTAAGCAGCTATCAGCAAGACTTTAAAGTCCCTTTTGGGGACATCTATACAACACCGTATGGCAATGTTGCTATGGCACCGTGCTTTAATACTTCCTTTTGGAACTACTAAAGCATGGTGTACTAACTGCCCATACTGCACCTTGTGCACAGTGCATGGCTAGATTTCTCTGCTACATTGCCATAGACCCATATGATTGCTCTGTAGCAGTAGTATTCCATATGGCAACATAGCATATTGCTACAGCAATGTAGGGTTGACATGTAGATATGCCCTTTAAGAAGAACTTCTTTTAAAATACACTCGGATTTAAATCTGCAAAAATTTGGTATGCTTGAAGTAAAAGAGTTGCAATTTATCTTTATTCAGGTTTTTGGTTGTGCAGCTATTTTACTTTGTATTTTTGTTCTTTATTTATTATTTCACATAATATATAAGAATGAATAGAGTCAATGCAGGAGTTATGATAGGCTTATACCTAGACAATTTTGGAGAAGCCTCAGTGCACGGACTATACAGAGGGGAAAAAAATCAGGTTGCCTCCGGACGGTAGACCAGACTGGGCATTGAATTCCAAAACTAAAACAAGTTCTAAAATAGACTTTATGGCAGTTGTGACAGGGGTGTTGTTAGGCTGGACATAGTTATTCTGAGACCACCTAAAGCTGGAGCTGGCAAATAGCAGACCCATCCCATGGGTATAGGGTTTCTGCAGCAGTCATGTTCCCCTGTTACTTCAGGCAGTGGCTATATGTACAGGGTGCACAGGATGTGCATATGCACCCCTTGAGAACTCGGGTGCACCCCCTGACAGCCAGTGCTCCCTGCTTAGGCACCAGATGGGGGGGCAGGCAAGAGCACCGATGCCCCCACTGCGAGCACCAGCCAGGGAATGGGGGCACCAGGAGAAGCGCCTCTGGCACTTCTGAGAGTGCTGCTGGCATTTATAGGAGTACCACTTGCGCTTTCTGGGTGACAAAATCAGCCGCAGTGGGATCCCCCGCTTGGTTGCTGACTGGCTCCTGGGGGATGGGGATGCGGAGGGCACATGCCCCCCTGACACAGGAGGCACCAGTCGCCCATGACTGCAGGGAAAATTACTAGGTGTGGGATGTCCTCCCTGTGCTATTGTGGGGAAAAGTAGAGGGGGCAGATGCTTTTCTCATGCTGCCATTGAGAAAAGAGGTGGTGGTAGCTAGGTCATAGCACCCAACCATCTGCCTTCCTCTGACCCAAAATTGGGTCACCTTCCCAGAGCCTTAAAAGGTTGTCAAACACTGACATAGAACATTCAAACTTTCTGAAAAATAACTGTCGTGTAAGGTTTGTGTGATTTTGGTTGTTTTTGTTGGGTTTTTTTTAAGAGTGAACATTTGGAAAGCACTCATTCACTATTTCATAATATTTGCATAAGGAGAATTTGTGGTTCCAAATAAATGGAAGGTACTATCCTACTAATATTTTCAGAGTGAAACTGGCTGATGAAATATGTTTCAAAGGAATGGACAGATGAAACAATTAGTCTAAATTTCATGCAAGGAGTTAATTTGGCAATCGGAAATAGCCCAACATCCTGGGTGGTGAATCCTCCTAGCAACTCTGTAAAAAGGTTCTGTCATTTTTTTTAGGCTGTAGTTAGGGGCAAAGGTTCTGAATAAGAATGTAAAAAAGTCTTAATGAGATGAAAACAGCTGAGTGGAGACACACCATAGGCTCGGAGTAACAAGGAAGCAAGCTTTAATAAAGTGAGAACAGACGAGATGGTACAAATTAGACTTATTTAGGCCATGCCATTTAATATTGACATCAGTGCCCCCAAACAGTTTAAGATTAATTTTAAAAAGATGAATGAAGATAGCAGAGGGTAGAACATATGACCCAGTCACTTGGTTTATAACACCTACACCTTGTTGGGTTTTTTTTACCCCAGATACCATTAACCCCCCTGCCCCCCCAGTTGGTTTCATGCATCCCTGAGCCCTAGAGATCATGGCAACCACGATCCCCAGGGCTTGAGGGTTTCATGCTGGGCATGGTACACTCCTGCAGCTGGAAGCCCTGTGAGATAATAGAGAAATAGAATGATTTCTCTAGGGCGCTTCTCTCCTGCTATCTGTGCTGGAACCAGTACATTCCTCCTTGGGAGATATAGGTTGGAATATTGTGGTTAGCCCGTGAGTCACAACTGGGTGGAATGTCAGGTGCTTCTTTTCCAACCTCAAACTCAGACACAGTAAAAATATATATTTTAAGTATATTGGGTCCCACCCAGACTGTACAGAATTTGCTTCTAAAAGTGTGGATGGCTGCTTGTGGTGACGCATGTCTGGGAATCTGTTTAAAGTTCAGGCTGCAGAAATGCTCTGAGTTTTGGGATAGATATGTTCTTCAAAATCAAATTGACATTTCATTTTTCTACCTTTTTATTTGATTTGGAGTAATACCTAAATTAAAGAAGAAGAGTTTAATTTTTTATTTGTATAAGATAGAAGTTGAAAAAAGGAACAATGGTATTCTACCAAGTCCTGGCTCAGGGACCATGCAGACTATCACTTTTATACACTATCCACTTGGGGTTGCCCACTGCTTCTCTAAGTCTTCTTTGGCCACTCAGTTATTATTCAATGTTGAAACCTGGCAGTCGGTTCCAAGCATAGAAAGCAATAACAAAATGTATGACATGATGATTTTGGGCAGTTTTACACATTGTGTAGATCAGGGGTTGCCAACCAAGGGTTTACATACCCCTGGAGGTCCTAGAGAAGGCTCTAGTGGGTACATGCAGGTGGGGATGAAGCACCGCCACGCACCATCCTGTGGCTGGGGGTACACTGTTGTTTGTCTGGCTGCCAGGGATACACTTATCCAAAAAGTTGAAAACCCCTGGTGTAGATAATAGAGTCTGTAGCAGAAAGCCCCTTTATAGATTTTCCTTCTGGAAATTGATATAACAGAAGCCCCTTCTTGCCTGAGCTCCCCCTTCCTACCATTTTGTGCATTTCTTTTTCCTTCTGAGTATTGACAGAGACCTAGCACAATCATTGCATGGGTGTGGAAAGGCTCAGAGCAAGCCAGAAAACTGAAGTAGCTTTCTGTAGAAGAAACCTACAAACTATATCTACATATCAATTAAGCTCAGTGTCACTAAAGAAAACAAAAGAACTAAAATAGCCACTTCAAAGACTGTAATTATATCCTGATGCTAACTTAGCTCACTTACTGTCCCCAGTAGCCTTTGATCCTCACTACTTCACATTGCACTTTTATGTCTTTCTCACAGTGCATTTTTATATTTCATCTGTCTCATCCTTACCATGGCATTTTGTATTTTATATTTTATACTTTTAAACCCTTAAGGAATGTACTCCCTGTTGAATGAAGTTACACCCTGGACCTGTTAAAACCTTCATTGAAATTGTATTTGTAAAGTGATAAAATCTACTATATTGGGCTGGTCCGTTGAGTGAATCTGAGTGTGTGGTGATCAGTAGGTAATTTAAAAGACAATAGCCTAGCCAAAGGAACATCCCATTACAAAACTCTACTCTGCCAGCCATTTAGGCTAATCAAGCCAAAGAACTGATTTCTGGGACTGAGCACCCACCCTATTGACTATTCCTGCAGCCCTTAACAATACCATTGTTAATTAATCAAAATCACAAACTGACTCCTGCAACTGCATTACCAGATAGGCAAGACACCTGTGACTAACACCTGTCAGGCACTATTTGAGAACTATGTGGGACAGTGACCTCCAGATTGGGCAGCCAAGATGATGCTGGGGGATCACAATTCTGCCAGAAAGGGCTAAAAGGCAGTGAAGCATGACCCTCAAAGGTGCCCTCTCATCTAGCACCTGATCTACCAAGACAGAAGGACAAGTGGGCGACCCCCTTCTAGACAAGACATTGCCTTAAAGGAAGCTGACTATTGATAGTAGGCTCCAGGGCCTTGGATAGGCAGATATACTGACACTAGTGCTCTCGCAATCATTACAGCAGCTACCATACACTATACTATATACCTTTGAGTGACATGGGTTTGAATGAGTGAGTGTATGTGTGTGTGTATGTGTTAAGGTGTCCAGTACACCTCATAACTCAAAGTTTGCATTTATGATTTTATTGGTTACTTCACATCCCTTACAATAAATTAGATTTTTTTATGGTTCTGTGAGTTGGTCCTTTGTAGCCAACAAGTCTGTGCAATTTAATTGAAATTCTATGTGGTACATTGCATATGTCCACTTAGTAATAGTCTTCTGGAATAAAACTTCACTAAATTTTTCATATTTCTATATGTTTTTGTTTTTTAGCTCTCGTTCTTTGCTCTTACTTGGGAGTTTGTTTATGCTTAAATTTTGCAGCCAGAGCTGTATTTTGGGGGTTTAGTAATATGAAAAAATAACACCCATAATCAGCATAGCCATACTAACAAAAGTCCTAGTGTAGATGCAGTTATAGTGGAAAAACTGTTCTTTTGTTGGTATGGATAATTTTGTTTAGGGGGATGGGGTTAGTTATATTGCTCAAACAATTCTCTTACTAGTATAAACTATCTCCAATAAGAAAGTCTGCTGGTATAGCTGAAGGTTCTTAGCATTGCAAGTGAGACATTTCCATGGTTAGTGGAAGCAATGGAAATTTTTAATCCTGAACAGATATTGGCCAGCCTGGTTACAGAAGAAGTAACTCTGTTGATATACAGATGTTTAAAACTGAGGATAAATCCAATGTGTATGTGTCCTCTTATAGCTCTACCACCCAAGAACATTAGTCTCACACATGTCCTGCCCTAACCACACAGTCCTTAAAACTGAGACATCTTGCTATACTTCCATTCCATCCCATTTATTCATGTCTGTGTCTCAGACAACCCCTGTTTTTAGCAACATCACTCCTATATGATAGTAAGTTGTCTTGCTGGTTTCATTTCTTCCATGAGAGCCACCATGACTAATATAAAAATGACAGAGGTTGTGTAGCTGCAAATAACTATCCTATTTTAAAGCCTGTGCCGCCATTTTGGAATGCATGTATGTAGCCTGCTACATGTCACTTCCATTCTGCAAGCTACCAAGTCTTACTAATTGTTTCCTGTGCAATATGGGAGACCTCTATGTCACAAAGCAGCAGAGCATAAACCAATGAGCTATTGGCATCCTGAAATCTAGCTATACCACTATGGTGTTCTCAATCTAGAATGACAGTGACTGCAACTGTTTTAATAAAGTGTGATTCAGACCATGGACATGGGTATAAAAATGTATTTGTATTGCAGACATCTTCAGGCTAGAAACAGTTCTAACTAAAGGAGAGATAAGAGTTAACAAAATATAAAAATGGTATGCCACGATTTTTTTAGTTGGTGGTAGTTTGAATGTTTTTACTGCTACTATCTAGGCTACACAGATCACAGCAGTGAGGGAAACCATCCTTTGGTTAAGATATTTTAACAACAAAGCGTGTCTACATACGCTTGGGGGTGAATGGGGAGGACAGGGTGCTCTTTAATTAGAGCCACTCTGAGAGCGACTCTAATTAAAGTGTCCTCAGTGTCACATATATTCAATACCTCATGCTTCAAAATAGTGTCAGGGGCACTTTAACTAAATTCAGCAAGCTTTAAAGTGTCCCCCACTGCCATTTTGAAATGTGGGATGCTGAATACACAGGACACTGAGGCTGCTGGAGAGCACTAATTAGCATGCTCCAGCAGACTCTATTAATGTCTGCTTCCACGTGTGCTAATTAGCACGTGTTGGAGCAGAGCTCCCTCACATTTATGGATGCCCAGAAAGTCACAGGGTGTTGACTATGCATCTCTTTATATAAGGAAATACAGAAAAATTATTTTGTATTTAAATTTTTAAACAAAATCTTAAGTGGTCATGTGTAGATGAAATGAGGGGTCTATGTGCATGGCACTTTAAAGTGGGCTAAATGCTTTTGCACCACTTTAATGGTGTCGGTGTTCGCACGCCTCGGTGGCATATTGCACATAAATTCCAGCTGCTGTAGGAAATTCAGCAGTGCAATGTGCCTTAAATGACTTGGGATGCAGCAAACTAAAACTCCTTCGAGGAGTTTTGATTTGCAGCCCCTACAACCTTGGAGTGAAGCACCGGGCTCCATGCAGCTCCATGGCTCTGCAGGAAGACCTGCAGGTAGCCTGACAGCAGCCCGGGAAAGCAGCTCCACCCAAGAGAAGCAGTGAGCATGGTCTCCCCCCACCCGATCCTGCCCTGCCTGCCTGAGCTGCATGGGGGCCCGGTGCTTCCCTCCATGGCTGCAGTGCCCTCTGGGACTGCCGAAGCCAGGTGCCTGTGGGTGAATGCCACCAGAGGGGGGCACAGCTGCCGTGGAAAGAAGCATCAGCCCCCCCATGCAGCCCAGGGTCCACTGCTCCCTCTGGCAGCTCACCGTCCCCTCCCCACTAGAGAGCCAGGCAAGTCAGCGGGGTGTGTGCACAGCACAGAGGTTTAATTAGACCTAAACTGAAGTGATGTTTTTTAAAACCCACCACTTCAATTTAGGGCCCCTGTTTCATCTATACACGCCCAGTGCTACTCTTTGCTTTCTTTACATACTCATATTTTCCAGGATTTGGGGTCTAATTGAGAAGTGAGCCTTCATTCTGAGCCAGCATGTGCAATTACTTGAGGACATTAATTTTACATCTCACATGGTTTTGGGGTTTTGATGTCAGTTATAAGTAGCACAACACATCCTGCAGTTAGAGATCTAACTTGCAGCTGTATATAATAAGAAAAGTAAACTTGCAGCTGAATGATGGGTACAATAAAGATGGCTGACTTCCTAATCAGTTTAAGATTGGGGCAATTCATTTCAAATTCTTCTGTTCAAACAAAAGTTCAATTCACAGAAAAGGTAGAGCAATGTCAGTGAGAATTAAGCAAAATGAGTACAAGGTACTGGTTAAACTTTTCCCCCCAAGATCTTTGCTGAATACTGCTTGATCCTGTCCTGAGACACACCTGTTTAGTCACTGGGTAAGGTGCTCTGTTTTTGTGACATAGACAGCTATTGGTGGGACGGTGCATCTGCAATGCTGTTACAGCCGCTTATGCTGGCAGTGAATTCAGCCCTAGATTTCCAGATGGGATGTCCTCCTTTTAATTCTCTGGCCCACTGTTCTTGCTACAGTCACATGGTAAAATAAAAATGATAAACATATATACTGTTTTCTCTGATTAATCGCCATCTATGAATCATTAAGCCATGGGTTTATAATGACAAGTAACTCAGATGTTTTAACTTTAATTTCCTGTTTTTGAAGTTTTGTTGTGGTCTGAATGGATTCTTTTTCATTATTTGGCTTACTTTCATTTTGATCTGTTGTTTTACAAATCTCTTTAAAAGGAACAATTCTTGGTTTATTCTTTGCCATTTTTCTTGTGCAGCAAACTTTGGTCACTATTGTTTTATCAAACTCTTATGTGCTGTAGTAAATACAAGATCCAGAACCACATAGTTCTGATTGATTAGATTGATAAGATACATATACTAGTAAGCCATGTTATCATCAAAAGATTATATATAACTCTAGTTATAATGGAGCTTTTACTTGTGGCTAGAGATCTGCATAACCACTAATATATGTATGCTTATATTTTTGTCTTTTCGTATGTAGCCTTTTTATACCCATTTGTCTTCCTCCCTGCTTTTTTTGTAAGTATTTACAGTGCTAATTCCTAGGACTGTTTTCTAGCATGCTATGTCCAGTACCAAATTAAAGACAGAGAGATTTCTCTTTTGACTTCATTGGAAAACATAGGTGGAAAACATTATTTTTTGTTATTATTGTTCTTGTTACAAAATGCATGGAGGGCTTCCTAAATAGCTGGCACTTTGCCTCTTTTGTAAAATGATTTTGCTTGTGAAACTTTTTTTCCACAGTCATCAGCTTTGGATCTACTAGACCTGTGACTTTTGTTGGAGATTCTCATCACCTCCCTTGTTACTGCAGTTTCTATTATGTTGCTATATTACTTTTGCTGTGTCTCTTTTTAAGGTTCTTTTCCTATATTCTTGTCCATACTTTTCTTTTTACTGGGTGCATTTACTGTACAGTAACCAAAATTACTGCACAGTACAGACATGCATCTACATGTGGCACCTCATACTGCACAGTAAATGTGGTGACTTATGCCGTCTTGGGCATAGATTTGATACCTGCATCATACAGGTATCATATTTATGCCTGATCAGTTACTGCGCTGTAATACATGTTTAGACTCCTTACTGCACAGTAACACTGTGTGTGGACTGACTTGGGACTAACTTTAGTCTCAAGTCAGTTCACACACAGCGTTAATGCAGTTTAACACCTGCACTTGTAGATGCTGGCCTATTCCCACTTACTGTGCAGTAAATTTAGGCCAGTGTAAATGCACGTGTAGACATGCCCACTGTGTACCAGGAGCCCAACTTGTACATATACTCTTTGCTACCTGAATATCTTAATACAGTAGAAGCTGTGTTAACTGGCATGGATAGGGAACGCGATGTGCTGTTTATATAAAAATCCTGGTCATCTGAAGCAGGGGTTTTTGGGTGGAAGCTGAGCACGAAGGTGCTGGCAGTGGCCGGATGTGGAGTGCTGGGTGGCAGCAGCAGCTGTTGCATGCGAGCTCCCCCCGCCCCACCCCACCCTGCCGTGCCCCATATCCAGTTCCCCCTACCCCCCACCCTTGCATCCAGCTTGCTGGCTGGAAATGCCAGTTAATAGAAATGCCAGTTCTAAAATGCCAGTTAACACAGGTTTTACTGTATTTGAAAACAGCAATTCACTAACTCATTTTTCTGTTAATTCAGTGGAGAATCATAGGATGATGTCTAACTAGTCAGTAATTTCCCCATTGAGCTCCAGCATCTTTCTACGTGGACTCTCTTTGTGTAGCCTTTATCTGCTTTAATTTTGCCTGAATGATTTTGGTTGTAGACTGACTGGATACCTTCTCGGCACTGCAGTTCCATCAACATAATTAAGTTTCATAATAACACTGTGTTCATCATCCCTTCATCTTGTTATGCTTCATTTTATTTAAGTGAGACTAGAACAGAAGTTAAATGCAAGTGGGGTCAAAACCACTCACCTTTCACTCCTGTTTGCTTAAATCACAGCTGTGTGCCAACCTTCTCAGTAACATAAAAATGCTTGATGAGGAAGGACTGACATTTTCAATACCAGATTGGATGTCTAACACTAAACATATAAATCTAAAGGGCCTGAAATTCAGCGCTTCTGACATCTACAACTCTCATTTGAAGTCAGAGTAGGGTTTTGCTGCTCGTAGCACAGTTTAAAAAGAGGAACACTAACATACCTTAATCTAGTAAGTGCTGCCTGCTTGCTGCAATACTGGTGCAGCTGCACTGGTGCAAGAAAGCAGACATTAAACTTTAGAATGTAGGTGGGCCTAAAAATAGATAAAAAATCTTCCAACTTTATTCTTGTTAGTCATATACAATTTTTCAAGGGACCTTAAATATACACCTACCTTAAAAGCCCCTTTAAGCTGACGAATTGATATAAACATTCTTAGAACAAATAAGGGTCTAATTGTCTAATTTTTTGTATTAAAAAAAATGTGAAAAAATTGTACATCTCAAGCTACAAAGTTTCCTTTAATTTGTATACAAGGAGAGAGAGACAGCTATTAATGCATGTTTATTTAGGGCTACATCTCCCATAATGACATGTATTTACGAAAGAATGCTTCATATGTACATTTTAATTTGTAAATGTGTTCTTATTCTCCAGTGTCATTAGAACTCATGCACTTCACTCTATTTGCTTATCATAATCATAATTCATGTGTCTATAAGAGGATTTATATTCTTTTAGCCTGAGGTAAACATGTTCAACAGCTTGGGCTTAGTTGGCACGCTTTCCTAAGCTAAATATAAGACAAGAAAAGTCTTGCAAATATTTTGAGACTAAAGGGTTATAATAAATTTCCAGCAGACAGAATTATTCTCTCTCAAGTTGTCTTTATTTTTAAAAGTGCTATTGTTAGTTGTTTTTACAGTAGCTGTTTATCTTTTGAGGAAAGCAGAATAAAGGGATTTTCTAAACTCTTCTGAAAATCTGAACGCTGCACTCCTATTCATATCTTTTTAATAATTTATTGAAAGCACAGGCAACACTATGAAATTTTCATGTTCAAGTATCAAGCAACCAACCTCACATAAACTTGAAAGGCATGAGAAATAACGTTAGGCTTAAAACAGAGGTCAGCAACTCAGCCCTGTCGTTCCTGAGTTTACATAATAAAAAGTCAGTTGCAACAATGATTGTTTGAGCTTAAAACCCGCCCAAAACACTTGTGTTAGCATATTTCCTGGAATGAAAAAAGCAAAATTTAAACTTAAATGTAGTATGATATTTACATTTGGACAAACATGCACAAATAAACTATATACATTGAAACTACTTTACAGTATTAGGTCTTTTGGAGACAAGAGTATCTGTAATACTTTAGGGGTTTTCATTTCTAACAGATGTGTCCTGATTAGGATATTCATTTGTTGTTTGCTGAGGTACAGCACCAAAAAAATATTCATTAGATTTCAGTACTGCTGTTCCTGCTGCTATCATTAAGGATATGCTAGAGTGTCTGTTAGAAATTGTTATTCAAGGGTTTATGTGACACAGCCAAAAATAACTGTTTTAGATTGAATGTTGGAAAGCTTCCAGTACAGAAGCAGGTTTTTAATACTAAATTTGCTTTATATATTACTAGCTGCTTTGATAATTTAGGAAAAAATAAAATATAGTTTTCAGTCTGCTCTGTCATAATATGAACTAGTTCCTTTGTGGGGTAAAATGCATATGTTAAAATGTTTGAAATAGTGAGAGTGCAGGGGGTTTTTTGTGTCCAAAAAACATAAAGGGCATTTGTACACTTGTTTGTGCTACAGTGCTGGGCACTTTTAAAAGCGCCCGGTGTTGTGGTGCATGCATTTGTATAAGCAGTGAAATGTGTCAGTGCTGAAAAAATGGTGGCGGCGTGCTTTTGTGCTAAAACACATTGTGACATTCGGGAGTCGCCCTCAATGATACTCCCCCGTGGGTCGCCACTCTCTGCCTTCTCGCCTGCCACAACTTTGATGGAAATTAGTTATTTGAAGGAGGTGTTCAGTGGAGATCTTAATCACTAGAGTGGACTCCCGCCGAGGGGTACTCACAACTGCGAGATCCGATGTTCCACGAGGCTCCGCCACCCCTACACCTCGTCCACTCACCAACCGGTCACATGCTGGTTTGATGGGGTCACGATGAAGGACCCAGGTCCATTGGTCAACTGGGGCTTCTGGTCCCTCAGAAGAAATATTCCTCAGCCCCCGAGGGACTTCCTGGGGCTAAGCATTGATCCAGGCAAACCCTGGAGACAAATTCCTCCGGAGGACCCAGAGCTTCAATCGAAGGATCCAGCCTCCGGGCTGGGAGAGTGTTGCCTGCAAGGGAGACCGCTTTCTGAGGAGCTGCAGCCTTCTTCTCGTGCTGCTTGCCTGCTCCTCTTCTCTCTCCCCGTCGCAAAGCTTGCCAGGGCTTTTAAACTTTCCCACAGCGGCCGCACTGGCCGCCGTGATTGGCTCCGCCGCTCCCCTTGCTGGGAATAGCCATCTTAAAGTGCGGTGCGGCAGCAACTCGCGCGGCTGTAATGGCGGCGGCTGCTGCTGCCGCCGCGTTCCTGATTCCGGCGCTGTGAACCCTCCGGGAGGTAAGTGGGTCATCTCGGGGTCCCCTGGAGGGTCTGCCGGTCCCCAGCAACCCTCCTGCTTCTTCCGTGGTGTCGCTGCTGGTGGCACGTCACCGTCACACACACATCAAAGTTGTTTTAGTTCAAAAGCACACCCTGCCAGCCAGCCAGGCCATGCCCTCACTGCTGTGGCAGTGAGTGGGGAGTGCGTAGCAGACCCCAGTTTGGGTCTGTGCCAGGACAAGGAGGGGGAGGGAATTAAATCCCCCCCAGCCAGTTCAGGCCAGGCTACTGCCTGGGCTGCCCCTCTGCCCCCTAGTAGAGCTTCCCTGCAGCTGAGGGTACACTGTATCACCCCCAGCTCCTGTCCTAAGTGGCTGTAGGCCCTTGCCTGCATTTCTTCAGTCCAGAAGGAATGGCAGTGCACTTGCAAATTGGTTCAAACTAAGCAGGTTAGAGTAACCTGCAAAGATTGAATCAATTCAGGTTGAGGGCCTGCGGGTAAGATCCTATGAAGATAGGTTGAGGGACTTGAATCTCTTCAGCCTCCACAAGAGAAGGCTGAGAGGTGATCTTGTGGTTCTCTATAAACTCATTTGGGGGGGGGGAGGGTCAGCAGGGAATAGGGGATACTCTGTTTACCAGGGTGCCCCTTAGAGTTAGTAGAAACAGTGGCCATAAAGTGAAGGAGAGTAGTTTTAGATTGGACATCAGTAAGAAATTCTTTACAGTGAGGGTTGCCAAAATATGGAATGGGCTTCCAAGGGAGGTGATGCTCTCCCCTACCTTGGAGTTGTTCAAAAGGAGATTAGACAAGTACCTGGCTGGGGTTATTTGACTCCAGCGCTCTTTCCTGCCAAGAGCAGGGGGTTGGACTTGATGATCTAATAGATCCCTTCCGACCCTAGAAATCTATGAAATTCAGGCTCCAGCTTTTTGAATATCTGTCCCTAGCCCTATAGAATGCTTGAGGTGATCTGAGCCAGACCTGAGGAAAGGCACTTTATGCACCAAAGCTTGTCTAGCATCTCTCTTAACTATATAGCTGGTCTGGTAAAAGATACCACCATCTTCTTGCATACGTAACTGAGGCAGTTTTTAAAGTGTTACTTCTGGTTGCAGATGTACACCAGAGAAGAGTCAGGTAGGACCTTTTTGAACAGTGACCACAAAGGATGATTCTATGAAGAAACTTAAAGAGGGGATGATATAAAAAAACTGTCAGACAAGGACAAATATAGATCAAAATACATTTGGGGCTGAAAATGTATTACTAAAATACTGAGGTCAGAAAGAACCTGAATGCAAATTTCACCCTGAGCCAGAAATTTTCTGAAAGAAGTTTTTCCAGGCAGCTGATCTTCCTCTTGTATGCCAATAGGTTTATAAGAAAGATGCTGTAATGACTAGCGTGTCTGCAACTAGATCTTTCACAAGACTGGTAGTCTAGTCTGCTTCACTGATCAGAATCATGTTGCCTCAGTATCTTTGCAGTTCAGGTTCTTGACATACTACCACAAATCTGCTGTTCATTTTCATAGTGCTTTAAGCCATTTGCATGTCTTCTGTTTATTACCTGTGTAACAAATTATGTTGAAAAGCTATAAAGACAAAGATCTCGTATAACAAGGTGAAAAAACACTGAAGCCAATACAGGATGAACCATTTATGATACCTTTCAGGAAGATGGGAAGACATTAATTTGTGCAAATGGCAGGATCCATTCTCCAAATTCTATAGTTCTCAATATTGAAGGCCAATTTAAGTGTGGCTGCTAAATGTGTGTGGAACAGCCTGCGCTCAGCTTTTCACACCTCATTAAGGGCCATTACTTTGCTACTTAAAGTGCCTCCTCTCTAATAACAGCCATGGAATTGGCAGGACTTAGTATGTTTTAGGACTGCCAAAACACAGCACTGACTGTATTAGATGGAATAGTGAAAAGGGTTAATGCCCATCCTACAAATTAGGCAGTTTTCTGATTGTTAAACAAGTCTGTTTATATGTGGCTTGGACAGTGAGGCAACCCCCTGAAATGTCAGGTCTAACTTTAACGTATAATGAGAGGCTAAAATTCTGAAATCTTAACTCTGAAAATGTGTTTCTTTTGTTCTCTCCTACTTTCCATGAATTATTGGTAGTCATCAAGGTAGGAAGGTAGTCTGACAAGATTAACAGTCTGAGTTACAGATGACAAGACTTCACAATGCACAAACAATCCAAGTTTAGAACAGCTGATTGACGTGCTGTAGTGAATGTCGTGCTGTGTAGTTTTATTTGGAAAACCATGCCATGGATGGATGGACTGATGGAAAACCATCAGTCATAAGTCTTTAAAATCTGTGTCTGCCTTCAGTCTGGACTATATTGGTCTTAGTGCTGTAACGTTTTTTCCATTGCCCTTTCTTCATCAACCTGAGGGAAAACTCAAAACCAGTATGACTAGGACTTCTGTTTGTTGTTTTTATTTTTGTTGGCTGCATTAGAAGGCCGTGATTCGCATTGTTCTTAGGTATTTGTCTAAATACCTAAGAATTCATATTTGAAATTGTTGCATAATAACTGGTTCCTAGGTTTTGGTTTCTCCTGAAAGCAAAGTATTTCTATATGCAGTAAGGATTTGTTTGCTATTAAAGTATATACCACTCTTTGTTTTTAAATAACCTGTCTACAAATATGGTTCTGGCTGCAACAATGTATTGGGTTTCTGGATCCTTATAACAAGGCACACTCATGTCACTTTAGCTATAAATACATTTGTCATCATTTTTACTCTGAACATTCACGTATCTCAAATTCATATCTGGGTGTTACAGGGCTTCTCACTATAGTATTTGAGTATTTTGCCAAGCAATAAATAGAGCCCGAAAGCCTGGCAGCAAGTTGACGTGTGCCTGTTCTTCTCTTGTTCCCAACATACGCATGTAATAAGCATGTGATACAACACTTTGATCATTTAAAGGGATTTGAACTTGGCCCTAGCTATAACTTGTTAGGTAGTCCTGTTAGTGGTTTTGGGCTTGTTTCTGGACTGGTACTTGACCAGATATCATGCGACAGTAGCACAAAAGCAAGGCTTACTTTTTAAGGATGCATATCTTTGTAGAGAAGATGAGAGTAGAGGCTAGGAAACAACTAGCCTGGGGACGGTGGTCACCTGGTGGACAGTGATCACCAAATAACAGCATTTACCATAAGACGTTGAGTGGGTAAGGTAACTAGTAGGGTGAAGGTGCTAGACTTTAGGAAAGCTGACTTCAATGAAGTCAGGCGTTTAGTCAAGGGTGCACTGCAGAGTAAGAGTTTTGAAGAGTTGGGAGCCCAGGAAGGGTGGCTGTGCCTTAAGGAAATGATCCTTTGGGCACAGAGAGAGATGATCCCAATGTGGGGGAAAAGGAGGAAAGGGGCCAAGAGGCTTCCTTGACTGACCAGAGAAATCCAGAGCAGTCTGCGAGCTAAAAGGGGGCATATAAAAAGTGGAAACGGGGAGAGATTACTAAAGAGGAGTATACCTCCTCTGCTTGCACTTTTAGGGAGGTAGTTAGACAGGCCAAAGCTACCACGGAGCTGAGGATGGCATCCCAAGTTAAGGATAACAAAAAATTGTTCTTCAGATATATAGGGAGTAAAAGGAAGGCCCAGGGTAGAATAGGACCTCTACTAAATAGGCATAAGCAAATGGTCACGGACAGGGGGACAAGGCTGAACTCCTCAATGAGTTCTTTGCCTCAGTGTTCCTAAACGAGGGGCAAGACAAGGCTCTCACTGGGATTGTAGAGAGGCAGCAGCAGGATGCCAGACTACCAGGCGTAGACCCTGAGATGGTGCAGAGGCACTTGGAGGAACTGGATGCATTTAAGTCGGCAGGCCTGGATGAGCTCCATCCGAGGGTACTGAAGGCACTGGCTGACATCATTGTGCAGCCACAGGTGGTAATATTTGAACACTTGTGGCGCATGGGCCAGGTCCCGGAAGACTAGAAAAGGGCCAATGTGGTCCCCATTCTCAAGAAGGGGAGGAAGAAGGACCCGGGCAACTATAGGCCAGTCAGTCTCACCTCCATCCTAGGCAAAGTCTTTGAAAAAATTACCAAGGCTCACATTTGCAAGAGCCCGGCAGGAAAAATTATGCTGAGGGGAAACCAGCACGGGTTCGTAGCAGGCAGATCATGCCTGACTAATCTAGTCTCTTTTTATGACCAGGTTACAAAACA
>JAGPOW010001296.1:120256624-120279642 GCA_030014935.1 Caiman crocodilus
CTAGCTGGGGTCATCTAGACCCAGCACTCTTTCCTGCCTATGCAGGGGGTCAGACTCAATGATCTATTGAGGTCCCTTCCGACCCTAGCATCTATGAATATATGAAACTAGGGGAGGCCTCTCCAGAGAAGCCCAAAGAGGGTCTTTGGAGCATTCCCATGCTTGGAGGGCTCTGGAGAGCTGAGGAGGAGCTGTTTTTTGAAGGCCTGATACCAGTGAAACAGGGGGTATTCTTATACGACAAATGAAGGTGTGATTGTATACAATGGCAATCTATCTAGCATGGATAAAGAGTAAGGAAGTGGTGGTGACGCAGACTTCAGTGTGGTCTGTGGAAACCTGTTGTGTACTGGGTATATCCTTCATTTGAAAGCCTGTGCTAAAATCCATGCCACCAGCTTCACTGTTGCCATTACCTGTTCTAGCAAGTTTAAAGTAGTATGGGGGGATCGGGGAAATTACTGTCACACCTTCGTATGCTATGCAGACATACCCTGGGAAGTGAAGAGAGCTATAAGTCTCTAAGAAGTTTTAAAGTCAGGCCAAGGAAGAAAAAATAAATTGGGGGGGTTGAGCATGTGCACATGCAGATGTGCCCCCCCCCAAGCAGGTAAGTCTGCAGAGGAAGGGGGAGGGGAGGGGAGCAGATGGAGTCAGGGTGGGGCAGGGTGCAGGACTGAGCCACGAGGGCCATCAGGGGCAGAGAAGAGAAGCAGCCCCTTGCCCTGGTGCTGGGGCCGGCAGCACTGCAGACCCGGCTCCTCTGCTTCCCCCATGTCCTGCTGGCAGGAGCTGGGCAGAGCCAAGGCAGAAGCCAAGTCTGTCCTCCCACCTGCCCAGCTCTGTGTGCCCAGCTCCAGGGCTTCCCTGTGGCTGAGCAAGCTGCTCGCTCTGCCTGCCTTTGCACTGACAGTGGGTTTGAGCTGCTGGACCTGGAGGCAGGTGCTGTGCATGTCTCAATTAGTGCTCAACTCACTGGGGTTTGGTAGGTGGCTGGTTGGCTCTGTTGGTTGTAGTGTGGTACTAATAACACCATGGTCATGGGCTTGTTCCTTGTGTGGGCCACCAAACTTGTCATCCCTCCCTACATTTTCCTTCATGTGCAACAGCAGCCTCACCCTACAGATTCCCTCTTTGTGGGGGAAGGAGACAAGGCAGAGACTGCCTGCATGGCTCTGCTCTGGGAACGGCTACTATGCAGGGGCAGGAAAACAGCTGCATTCCTGGCAGGTGTGGGCAGCACACAAGTGCTTCACCCATGGCAACAGGAGTTTTAGCAGCAGAGACACTGCCTGTGCCAGGGTGGAGGGAAGGGCAGAGTGGGGCATGAAATAGCACTGAGCATGGGCGCTTCCACCACGTATACCTTCTTCTCCTGCCCCCATCCCTTCTACACACAGCAGGAGCAGCACCCCGCGGATAATTTGCTCGCGACTCTGTCCTCTTCCCCATTAGCTATGCAGTGCCTGTCCCTTGTCTATCCCCAGCTCTGGTCCCAGCTCCACTCCCTTCCTCTCTCAATGCTTTACCTACTCTCCTTCCCACTCCTGCTTCAGTCGCCAGGAGCCCACGGCCAGGCTGCATTGTGGCCTACTGCTGCCCTGTGTTGGCAGGGAGGGGGAAGAGCGCTAAGTCACATTAGCACCCCCTTTCTGTTGCCAGTGGTTATTATTTACTTGCATTGGAGTCTGGGGGGCAATTTTTGAGACCCCCTAAGGAAGAGACCTGAAATAGGAACATGGTTTGATCCCACATTAAGACATTTGTTACAAGGAGGATCTTATTTTTCCTCTCTCCAGCCCCATTCACTGCCATAGCAATTTGGCACTCATGGGTTTTATTCTTCTCCCCTGTACCCTTTTGAGTGTACCAGTCACTCAAGACTAGTATAATACTGGACCTCTCCTTAGTGTCTGACCACATAAAGCAGATGGTGAGATATTTGTTTCATGTGCTGTACATTGGGACATAATAAAGAAGTTTAGGTCTCTAACGCTAAACTTTTTTATCAGAAAACTATTTACAGTTGTAGCCAGTGTAAAAACCATGTGCAAACAGACTGACTTTGTGGTGTCTTGTCAAAACCTCTGCCTTTTGCAACCTGTGTTCTTCCTTCCAAGTTGTTGCATGCATGTTGCTATATCCTTCACTTGAAAAAGTGTTGTTGCTTTGTCTTTTATGTACAATCACACTTGTTGACATGCAGGAATTGTAGGGTCTTGATCTTTACTGTCATCCTGTTTTAATTTTTATGGTGATTGTATGTGGGCAAAATAAGTGAGGTAAAATTTAGAACAAAAGGGAAAAAGGCTAATTGTTCTTCAGCCAGTTGTCAGCCTCCAAGTCAACAATGTCAGCTTGAGAAGCTCTCTGGGGAGTCCAACACAAAATGAGCAGACATCCAGCATGTGTGCACATCCTTCACAAGCCCCAAGTGGGTTGTCCTGGATGACCCACACCTAATTGGCTTTGGAACAGCAGACCTCATGACAGTTGAACCTAGTAAGCTAGTGCTATGGGATTTGTATGTGAGAACCCAAAGACAAGTAACTATTCCACCAGTTTGGTGATATGGGAATGCCTGGTAGTCCCATTTTTCTGCCTCAATGATCTGGCAGTGTTTTGAGCAGAACAGAGAATTGTTGAGCAGGATGGAGAATTGTTCAGATAATTGTAGCAGTATTAGATACCTTATGTCCTTGAATAGTAGGAAGAGCAGTATTAATTTGTGAAAACTTTGTTGGCTGCATTCTGATGTTGGTTAAGACTAATAACCATGCAGGTTTTGATGGCTTTGATGAGCCTGTGATAGTTCTTATAATTTGATACACTGTGGACCTGTGAGCCTGATGTGGCAGTGTTTAACTAAACTTAAGTATTGGGTTTGCCATCTAAGTGGGAGATTCAAAAAACTGGCACTGCTTTAGAAGACTAGGCCTTGACAGTTGGTTGAGGAGTTGGTTTCTGGTTTTGTTTTTCCTGAGCTGTATTGGAGTGATGGTAACTGTGTGAGAGTGGGTGTATCTATATGTGCACTTTACTGTGAAGTTGACTAATTAGCTCCATAATAAAGCATTAGAGTCTATACATGCACCAATATTAGGGCACAGAAAACTAATTAACTCCACCATAATTTTGACATTATAGTGAAATCATTAAGAGCAATCAAATGCATGTGTACGTGGTGGACACTGGGTGCAAATTATTCCTGGTCAGCTCACCCAGCTGGGGGCCAGGCCCCTGGCTCCTAGCAGCCTCTCTACCACCTGACTCAGCCACCTGAAGCCCAGGGCTGACCCCACTATGTCCCCTGTGAGGCAGTGGATGCTCCACCCTGGTTCAAATTGCTTTTCTCCTGGCTGAACGTGTAGATGCAGCACCCAAGAGCAGTTGAAGGAACAGTTGACTGCTTCCTACTTAGCTTGGCATTTCTTTAACTTCTCTTTACTCCCTGTCGTTCCTCTCCAGGGCTACATCAGACTCTCTTTCCTTGCAACCATATTTTTGGTTCTTTAGCTCAGAAGTCCCTGTGCTGGGCTATTGTTTACTTCCTGGGAGGTTGTATTGCCAGATCAGATCCTTCCTGTCCATTTGCTTCTGTCATTAGTTTCTTAGCTGTCTTTATTGATGACTGCCTTCCTGTTCCTTTGGGGAAAACAGCTTGGGTGCATCCCCACATGCAGGGGAATGCATATACCATGGCAAAAATAGCAGTGGCAGAAATTTGTGCCGCTGCTTTTTGCCGCTGCACATGCCCCAGTTTGTGGAGTTGGGTATGGGTCAACTTGTCCTGAGTAGAGTAGAGGTGGCTGGCCCTAGCAGCATTACCTGGGATCCTGGGGGCCTCCTGAGGTAGCAGCAGTGCCAATCCAGCCTCACAGAGCCTGACCAGATGCCAGACCATGGCTCTGGACAGCCAGGCTCCAGTTCTGGTGCATACTGCTGTTGTATGTACCATGCCACTTTTTTTTTCCACAGCTTTTTTTGACCCTGGAATTTCCTAGTGTCAAACTTTTGTGCCACATTACAAATTAGCTGCATACTATTTGCAGTGCCTCAAACAGCTTTCAGGCATCGCACATTGCACGTGCTTGCTCATCTGAACATACCCCTGGTGTTCAAATTTATGTTTTCTGTTGAATTCTTGATATCTATACTGTGGACTACTTTCTGTGCATAGTGTACCAGGTATACCGTATCATGCAAAATGCACCTTCAGTTCTTAATCACAATTATTGCTTGAGTATCATCCGGATAATTCATCTGCCAGAAACTGGAATGATTATGACAGTAATCTTGTAATTAAAAGTGAACAGGTCTCCTCCAACTCTTTCCCAGGGTCAGGTTAGAATTTTATGAGGCTGAAGAGTCTCCTGTTATTTATTATCTCCTCATATGCTGTTCTGATTTTATATATACTCTATATTGGGCATTTATGCCTGGGCAGCGTATACATTCTCTAACTGGTCCCAGCCATATCTCCATCTCCTACTATGAAAGGTTTATACCTGTCATGCTGTCAACTTTTAATTCTTTGAGTATGACTGCTCATTCCCTTTGAACAAATTCTAGACTTGCAGAAACAGCAACTTCCTCAGTTGGCAGGTGGGATAGCTTTCTATTGCAGTTGTTTTTTACTACCTGGATGGTCCTGGAGCATAGTTTGCTGTACTGTCTGTGGCATTACATTCTCTTGGATTGCTTGGAAACTTCTGTTACAAATTCACAGCTATTGTGCATCACAGGCGCACTTGGAACTTCATGTGCTATATCATTTCATCTAAAAGAGAATATGGTTCACACTTCCAGGATAGAACAAGTTCTGGTCCAAAGCCCATTGAAGTGAAAGGAAGGGCTCCTAATTAAAATCATTGGGATCTGGATCACATACATTGTAGCTCATTCACTATAATTTTAAATCTTTTAATACTTGTTTCTTCTGACATATGTAGAGAATTTACATGCAGTAGGATATCATACTAAGACACAAATTGCACTTAACAAAAAATATTTACTCGTACATATCCTTCCTTTGACATTCTTGTTGAGTAAGGAAAGAAAGAAAAGAATTATTGGAAATACGGTCTGTATCACTCATACATTTAGGGTTTCTATCTACAAGAATAGAGATGAAGTGAGATCTGCAGAAAGGAACAAATTATTAGTACTTAAGATTGTTCTCTCTTTGAATGTGATTTTTTTTTAGTTTCTTCTGCAGTTGTGGTGTATTAAGGCAAACCACTAATATGATGGGGAATATCACTGAAGCATATGCTACATTATGCAATATTGCAATTTAGTACCATGCTCGTTTTGATCTTGAAACTTGAACAGTCTGAAAGATAGTTACTCTAGTTCTGATGCAGAAATATCCCGTTTTTTGCAAGAGATTTCAGTCTGAAGTGATCCTATTTGTCATGAGCATAGTTCCTATTTACTCCATGGTATATGAATGTACAACTTGGGCATTGAGAGCTATACAATTTGTATAAACACTATATAAGGCTTAAGTATAGCCTTGATTACTTCATACTTGAACCCACTCATGTTTCATTTTTCCTATCTTTGGATGCTTCCCAAGGAGCAGGAACATGCATTTCCTCAGGGACAAACAGCAGTGATACAACATGTGCCACTGCTGCTTGTTCCCAGGAAAGGCCTGTGTGCTCATGCTCTGGGCTGCAGCTTGTTGCCCCGGGTGGGGTAGGGGAGGCTGAAGCCAGTACCTGCGCTGGCCCCAACAGCCTTACCTGGGTTCCGAGGGCCTCTGGGGGCTGCAGCTGCAGCAATCTGCAGTATAGAGCCTGGCTGGCAGCCAGTCCATAGCTTCACCTGGCCAGGCTCTCGTTTCTGGCAGTGCACACTGCAGCCATGTACACTGCCTTGCTTTTTTAAGGTGTGGGGGTTTTTGACTCTGGGATCTCCCGATGTCAAAAAACTTCCCTGTGCTGCAAATTAGCAGTGCGGGGAATGCTTGCACTTGTGGCATGTGCAATGTGCAGCATTAAAAACAGAACTGGAGCCCCGCATATAGCACCTCCATGCTCGTCTGGACATGTCCCTTTTCTCTAATAAAAAGTCCTTTCAAAAGACTTCGTGATCTGTAAATTAATTCTGTCAGAGTGGCCTACATTATACCAGATGAGTGGTGAATTCAGCAAAACCTTTGTATAGTTCAGCCTGGTTACTGAAACTTAACCTTGTTCTGCAGACATGCATCTTTCTCCTTAACATGAGTTAAGTACATTCTTTGTATTACACTATAGAACTGCTAAGTGTCACTAACCTTGTGGAGGCCACTATGTTACCTGGCTAGTCTGAAGCCTGGGGACAAGAAGTATACCACTTTCCAAAGGCAGAATTCAGGAACAGATAGGCCATGAAGGGTGTAGATAGAAGTGACAATTTTCACTCGATCTGGCAACAGAAAGGAGTTTATAGCCATAACTAAACGCAAGTACACAGCTGCAAACTACTAAAAAAAATGGCTGATTGGGTGAAAATCTGAACCTTCATTAAATGAGGGTTCAGATGAAGATGTTTCTAAACGGAATGTCTTCTGTAACTTGTGTCTGTGCTGCCTGTCAGTATGTCACTGTTTTCAGAATATGAGGGGGGAAAGGGAATGGAGGGAGTTTGGTCTGGGTTTTTTTCAGCCCCTGCTGGAGGGTGGGGCAATTCACCCATCCCACCCTCCAGCACCAGGTGGAGAACCCATAGAATAAACTCTGTTTGCTGCCTTTCCCTGCCTATCATTCTGAAAACAGCTTGGACTGGCAGGGAACTGGCAGGGAGGAGGGGATTTTGCTAGGAGAAACTAGATGCAGGTACGCAGACAACAGTGTCTTCCCCCCTGGAATCAACAGTGAACTTCTGTTTGGTTCAGGGGATCGTTGTAACTTAGAGCGCTTCCTGCAAAGCATTTTCAGTTACAATGGGTAGCTGCACTTCTGTCTGCACTCAAAGGGGGTGGAATAGGGTAGGGTTTGAAAAGGAAGAAAATAGGGGTTAGGAGCTACTAAGGGAGGGTGGGACAGTGATATAATAGAAGGTTGCTACTTCTCTTTTGGGTGGAATAAAAGGGAATGAATGGACAGGGATGGAGATCAGGAAAAGCTTTCAGTATGCTAGAAATGAGCTGATGTAGAAGGAGAAATAATCTGTTGCTGACAAAGGATTGCAGTAGCTTTGTTCTGCTCTAGAATGAGAGACAATTAAAAAGTAAGATGTGACTATAGTACATCCTCTAAATTATAATCTAGATCACAAGGAGCAGACGTAGTAAGGGATTGGTCCAGTAAAATGCTGCATAGAGCTGATCAAATTATAATTTGCCTTGATTACTCAATACATTTTTCTACTCTGAAATGAGTTCCAGGGGCAAGTGGTTCCCGCTTACCAATTGCAGAAAATCAACAGACTTCAAGTGAGGGCTGATAGCACTGGCAGTCTCCTAAGATAATTGTCATAGTCAAAGTCATCTCTGACTTCTTCCTAACAATTTTTCTGCCTTTATGGTTAGATTAATTGACTCAGCAGCATTTTTGAATGCTTTCCAATATACATCTACACTTTAGAATGAATTCTAAAGAATAATTAAGGACACATCTTATCTGTTCATCAAATTGCACTGGAAATATAAATGAAATTAACTCTCAACTGCAGTAATAAAGTCCTTGAGATGCCAATAAGTAAAATAAAGCTTAAAAATCTGGTTTGTCTCTTGAGTGCTGCTGCTGTTCCCGGATATAGGCTCATTTTAGGCATCTGCTTTTTTGTGGCATTTCCTATTAACCTGACTTCCTTTTGAGAGGTGACAGCTACCAGCATCAATTGAAGTTTTTTTTGGAGGCACCAAATTATCTCTGAAAACTGCTTTCATAAAGCCCAATCATAGAAAACTCTAGCAGTTTTCTCAACAGGTTAAATGTCAGGTCTTTACCTCTGGAGGTGCTGTTTAGTGGTTCCCCTAGGACCCTGGGTGACTTTGCTTACACATCTTCTGTGGGGCTTCTCCTCTACATCCCATCCCTTTCCACTTGGGTATTTTGGATCAGCCTTGAGGATGCTCAGATGTGGTAATGAGCACAGGAGGGCTTTCTCCTCCTGCGTTGAGGGCCAGTGATGAGGATGGATACAGGAGGTCTGGCTGCAGCCCTGTAGGTTTGTGAAAATTACAGTGTAGTGATAATACAACTAAAATAGCTGGGATGGTGCAATGCCCCATGCCAAGCATTTTCCTTCAGTGTGTGGCATATGTTGGTGCATGGCACACCCTTCCTCCACAGATTCTTAAGTCAAAGATGTGCCTTTGCTGGGCATGCTTCCTGGACTGAATTCTACCCAGTCCATTGCTATAATGTTGTAAGGTATATCCCTCTGCACCCACACACCGCTCATGGTCCTGCAAGTCTCCTGCTGGGGCTCTGGCTCCATGAATGCTCGACAGGGGTGTGTGGTGCTAGTAGGGTCCTGTGCTGGGTTCTCCCTTCAGGAGGCTTTGGCAGTGCCCACTGGGCCACCCTCTCCTAGCCCCAGCTGACCTGCATGTTCCTGTGAAGGTCATCACAGGTGCAGGGGAGCAGTATTGGGTTTTGGCCACTCACCCTGCCAGCTGCAGCAATCTGGCTGGTGTTTGCTGCAGTACCTGGGGGCTGTCTGGGTGATTCAGACTTCTGCTGGGGATTTTAGGCCCAGGGAGAGCTATCAGCTCCCTGTGGCTATGGATTGCATATTCAGGTGCTGCTCAAGTGCCCCAGTGATGCTACGGGCATGTGCTGTCCCTCCAGGTGTGCTGGTCCCAAACAGAAATGCTGAGTCCCTTCTGGCCACAGGGAGAGCGTCCAGCTCCGCTGCCAGTGCTCCCTCTTCTATCTCCCCTGGCTCTGCTTCTGGGCTTCCTTTAAGCCCGGAGCCTTCTGGCACTGGACCAACTGGTGGAACTCCTTCTGGCTGCATGGTGCTGACCAGCTTACCCTCAGGCTGGGCATGCAGATGCCAATGCAGCAATGAGTCCTGAGCCTGTCACAGTGCACACATTCCCTGTTTTGCAGTTAGATCCTCCTGGTTCCACCTTCCCTCCTAGCTGGGCCTTGGCTGGTGCACTGCTGATGTCAGCTTTGCAGAGAGCTGGAAATAAAGCAGTGAAGCTGCTTTGGAGGTGTGCCATGTGGCTGCTCTCTCAAGCCCTTTGTTTATGGAGTGCTTGAGTGGATTTAATGGACACCCCACTGCCATATTTCAGGGTTTGGTATGTGCAAGTGGGAGTGGGTGGGTAGGACATCCCTTTCCTGAGAGGACTATGGAAGCAGAGAATCAAAGAAAATTAAAATGTCACTGAGAATGACACATCTCCATGAAGAATTCCAGCTTCAACAAAGCTGCATATTTAGGTGGAATTACATGTAATTGATTGTGTTCCAGCAAACTTAACTGGTCAGCACTGAAAGCTGTGGGAATCTCAGGCATGCTACACAAAGATGGGATCTTTAGAGATTTTTAGTTGCTTAAGTCAAACTACAATTTTTCATAGGCTTATAACTTACCCAATTTTGTGGGACAGCACAAGGTGCCATTTTGACACAAAAGCCATACGCTGCTCAATTCCAAATCCTTGTTTAAAGTTCAGAGGTACTAAAAAAACTCAGATGATTGATAGAATTTAGGGTGAGCAAAGCAACATATTTTTCACTCAATTCATTTTTGAAAAAGGCTAAAACATTTTTTACCGAAATTTTCCAGAAAAATTCAACTTGAAATGGGTAGCTGGCATGGGAAATTTCTGCCAATCCCATCCCATGGTTCTCTCAGGAATAGTTTAAGATTGGCTAAGCTATAAGAAACTGAAAATCAGATTTCTTACAGGAAGTTACCAGGTCTGCCTATAAAGTTGGCAGGATGTTATTGTCCAATCATATTCTTTTGTAGCATTTCTTCTAGTGTGCCCATGTCAAACTTCAGGAAAAAATGTATTCGGTTCTCAGTTTCTGTTGCTAATCTATTTCAGAAAGGCTGGGGGCACACTGTATGGACATCTGACATGCTTGCCTTTGAGCTTCCTGATCTCAATGGCTTTCTCTTGTGATTCCTCTCATTCTCCTGGCAATTTGTCTGTAAACAGACAGTCAACTCAGAATCCCACCCTAGCCACTGATGATTCCCTACTGGGCAGTCTGCCACTGGCTTCTGGAAGCCTGCCAGTACTCTCAGTGACAGTATGTGGTGGCATCCCACTTCTCAGCTGGATTGATGCCTTTAGCACAGCTTTCAAAAGCAGCCCAGTGGATCCCACTCCCCAAGAGTATGTCCTTGGCTTTTCTCACTAACATGGCTAGGGAATTGAGAGGAATATTCCTCCCTGGTCATCCCATGAGGACAGATGCTTTGGGAGTTGAAAATATAGGGATTTCCCTACCAGATCACCCACAGTCTTTCAAAACATAATTGCAGTGGTCACAGAGCTACCACCTGCAAGGTTGAGGCCACTCCCTTCAGGCAGGCCTTCACCTTAATTTCCACTTTCCAGTGCTGCAGATCTTTTGTGCTGAGTGCATAAGGAGCCATCCAGTATGCAAAGATAACTGAATCTAGAAGGAATGTTTTTTACTGCTCTTCTGGAGCAAGAAAAGGAATATATAGCCTATAATAAGCGAAGTTCGGCTACAAAGCCATGATCCTACCTGTTTGGCTATATAGTATCATAGCTTTTTCTTTCATGCTTGTTAATTATATACTATACTTATTAAAAGTTAATCTTTCGTTCATTTTACATGAACCACTTGATATTTTTCCCTGTTGAATAAGGAGAAAATATACAAAAAATTATATCTGATAATGTCATAGTTATTTTTTTTCTTGCTGAACTCACTCTGAAATTATTCAGAAATGTATGACACATGTATAATAACAACCTGGTGCTCCATTATAAAAATATGCTAAAGGCATTCTTCAGTTTCCAGCAGACTTAATGAGGAAGCCATACTGTGTTGGATATTTTTCAACAATAAAAATTGACCTATTACTTGTTCATGAAAACTGGGGATTGGTGATCACACAAATATGTCCAAAATCAAATATAGACATTGTAAAATATCCCTTCCTTTTCAGAGAGAGATTGGTCACCTGCTCACAGCAGGAAATTACATTATATCCTATTCAATAAAGAATAAGGTGCTATCCAACAGCGAAACAAAATGGCAGCATAATACTGGCCCTGTGCCCATACTCTATCAGTGCTTTTCACCTACTGTTTTCCTTGTCTTCAGAATGACATTCAAGCATATTTTTAGCATGTATTTGTCTTTTTTCCAGCATAAAGAATACAAAAGCAAGAATAAGCTCTGTATTTTAATACGTCAAAATCAAATTAGAAAGCATTCACTGTTTTGCCCCTAAATATTTTATAGAAGTCTGATCACCTTTGTTTTCTGTTTGTTTGACAATGTATGTGTTCTGATGATACAAAATCCAAAATGGAGGATAGAGCTGTCAATCTCCTGCTTTTCCTCCTGTTGGAAATGGTAGTAATTACAATAGAAATTATTCAACAATGAGGTAAATATATTGAATGTTACTCCTTGAGTTAAAAAGGAGTTCAAACAAAGTTACTTCGTTAGTTAAAAAACATTAACTCTGTCATTGTCTACATGCATTTTACATGAACATATTAAAAAAAAAGAAGAAAAAAAGTCACTTGGATCTGTATGTTTCCAAGCTTAACCACTGAATGACTTTTGAAGATGCAGCTAGAATAGATTTGTTGCATTGATATATGTCTTAGAAATGTACTTATTTAGATGGTGATTGGGTAGAAAAATGAACTCGTGCTTTATGGGTGCTTCAGTTAATCTCTCCTCAGCTCATAATATTTCCAGTGGGAGAAAGAAAGCATAGAGTGACAAAGCCATTTTGGGGAGGAGATGTTAATCAGTCCAGTGTTGATTTCTATATCTTAAAAAAAAAAAGGAGGGGGTGCAAAGTGAGGAGGAGGAGGAGGAAGGCTTGTACTGGTCACTCTAAGGTCTCTGTGTTACATAGGGTGGCCACTGACATCCGCAGAATAGAGGACATCCCTTTGGTGAGAAAGCAGGGGAACCACAAGTCCCCCTGACCAATCAGCAGCAAGTGGTGGGGCTAGCAAAAAAGGCTAACTCCCTCCCTCCCTCCCTGGCTGGCTGAGAACCCTGCTGCTCCTAGCTGTGCACCACCCTACCTCTAGGCACAGCCAATAGAATCATGAGGACAAATGATTGACATGTATTTCCATCAATGAACTAGAAAACAGGACTTTTTGCAGTCTATTCCTCATTTAGAAATAGACATTGGACAAAGGACCAATGGCCACCCTAGTATTACATCAAAAAATGCATCATCTCACTGAAGTCAGTGAGACTTTGCATATTGTATCTCTCTCTAGGTTCGGGACCTGAGAGCTTTTCCGTGCATGTGTGTGTGTGTGTGTGTGTGTGTGTACAGTGGGTTGATGCATATATATACACTATAGGCATGCAAAATGGTATGCAAAAATTGGGATAAAGTGACCTTACAATGTTGATTACAGCAAAAGTAAGCAGGGCATGAAAGGAAGGTGTTAGGAAAAGAGGGGAAATGACAAAGGAATTAACGTAGTATCGTGTTATTTAGTTGCTTGTTTTATTTATTTATTTACGTATTTATTTGTGAATGTTTTAAAATGTGTGTTCCATTTTTTTAAAAGTGTAGCTGTGTGAGCAAGTGGTTGGCAGAATGTCAAGAAAACTGGAATTCAGCAATGGACTGTAAAAGGGTGAAGGGGGTTGCCTGTTGTTATAGGATCAGGGAAGTCTTCCCAGGCAGACAGCATATGATGTACATTGCATTTATATAGGAGGAAGAAAAGCTATTACATAATAAGTCCAGTCTTTCCAAGTTAGAACTACTCAAGCAGATGCTGTGCAGACTTTCCTGTATAAATGGATAGACAATCTGATAAGACACCAAAGCAAACATTTGAGATTTATTTACAAAATAAATCCTGCAAAAACTGTGAATGTTGGTGATTTTGTAATGCATGCTCATGTGTGTTTGTGTTTCCGTCTGTGTGTATTTAAGTTAAAAATTAAATGTTAAGAAAATGATAATTTTAATAATATGTCTAAATGTATTTCCAAAATGGTATTCAATTAATTGTTTCAATACATTTGTTCTGTGATAACCTATGTCCACATGACTTAACCATTTAATACTTTAATGTGCATTACAGTTGGCATGTAGCGCTCATTTGAAATCCATGGAGAGCAAAGCTATAAACCTTGATTTATTACTTATGCCACTTAGTATAAGGTTTTGAGAGACCAGTTCAAGTGACAATAATATTTGATTCCCACCCCCCAAAAAAGTGCCTTTAATTTACAGTAGAATAAGGTTTTTAGTTATTGTTTTTAAGTAAGAAAATATATCAGGCAGATGGAGAGGAGGTTAACCTTTTTATATTAATTTTAAATTGTGTTGTAATGCACAATTTGTCTACTTCATGCTACAGATTATTAATGACAAATGATTTCTGATTAATTTACAAGTAAAAAATCATACAGAATCATTTTTCAATATATAAACCCTGGAAAAAATGCAAAAGTAAAAACTAAAATCAGACAGATGATTAGATTGAGCAAAGTTGATTTTACATATATTAGTTTTGCAAGCAAATTTATGGTCACCAATGTATTCTCTTTGAGGTATTTCAGGATTCTTCCTTTGCACAGAACTGAAATTCATTATTTGGTCTTGGAGCAGAAGGCTGCTACCCTTCTTTATCCAAAGTACTCTGCTCTAAGATAATCTCCACTTACTTTGGGTGGAGTGAAGTTTGCAGTCAGTGTAATGAGGGGTGTCAGAATCCTGTCTGTAGAGTTTGAGTATAGAATCCAGCATATTGTTCAGAAGTTATTACATTATTTTCCTTTTTTTTTCTTTTTCAGTCACCATTTCAACAAGTACCTTCTTTGATGGCTTACTGGTAACAGGACTCTACACATCTACCAGTGTTCAGGCTTCCCAAAGTATTGGTGGTTCTAGCGCTTTTGGATTTGGTAAGTAGCATGTAATTAATAAATCTAGAATTATATTGGATCTGATTCAAGATATTTTGCAACCCAAAGTAACAAACACTTAGCTGGGAAGGGATGTTAACAAAAGCATAATTTATTTTAAATGCATTATTTTAAGTAATTGGGACACTATCCAAAGGAGTCAATGACTTCCATGAGCTTTAGATCAGGTCCTTAAACTGTAAAGTAATCAGCAAAACCAGTTATACTCTATCCTATAGCTGGTAACTAGAAAGTATCTGTTCCGAAAGCACAGCTCTGCACAAAACTGCATGTATTTCACAAGAGACCAATACCTACAAGCATAGCAAAGAAGAAACCAGATTCTCACATATTTGACACTGTTAAGAGTGCAGGAGACCTTACTGGATACAGTCTACTTGTAGAAACTGAGTTCCTCTAGAGAGGAAATGAAATCTCTCTGATAGTTTTGTAACTACATGTGTAACACAGGAATACACAGATCATGTATCAAACATGCATGTTAAATATATGTTGCAGAGGCTGGAAAGACAAAGTTAGGAAAAGTTAGATTTATAGTTGCCTACAACAGGAAAAGCATGTGTATCCATCCTACAGGCTGAATGTATCACAGAAGCTGGGCTAGAAGGGACCTCAGTAGGTCATCCAGTCCAACCCCCTTACTGAGGCAGGAACATCCCTATCCAAACTATCCTGTACAAATCCATAATCTAACCCAGTGGTGGGCAAAATATGGCCTGCGGGCTGTATCCTTCCTACAGAGGGACTTTGTTCATCCTGCAGCGGGCCTCTCAGTCCTGCCTGGCCCAGATACCATCCAGCCTATGATGTGTGCTGCCGCCCCTAGGCTTGCATTGTGGCTGGGGCAGCTCTGCAGCTGGACTGCATTTCTAGGCAGCACAGGCACTGGCAGGTCCTCTTGGCTGCCACCACCACTGGCCTCAGCCCCATGGTACTGGCAGGGACTTGTATGCACAGCCCCAACCCTGGCCCATCCCGTGCCCGCTCTGGACTCACCCCAGCTGGAGCAGACCTGCTCCAGACCAACAAGAATCCACATGGATAGTCCTGACCCCAGCCCATCCCATGCCTGCTGTGGACACCCTGCTCACACTAAGCAGTGGCAGCAGTGCCGGCAGCTGGGCAGAAGCTGCTGCTAGGTGTAGGCAAAAAGTGGCTCATCCCGCTTACTGCTGCTGGGCCCTTCCTGGTGCAGTTGCCAAGAGCCCATACCCAGGCTGCCCTGAGGCTCCTCTCCATTGCCACTGCTTCCCTGCCAGGTGGCCCAGAGGTGGGGGTGTTGGCAGTAGAGAGGAGCCACAGGCCAGCCCAGGCACGGGCTTTGGGTGGCTGCAGCAAAGAAGGGCCTGGCAGCAGTGAGGCGGAGGGGTTGCTTTTCCCCCATGCCTACCAGCAGCTTCTGCCCAGCCACTGCTGCTGCCACTGCTCAGTGTGGGCAGGCAGTCCACAGCAGGCCTGGGGCAGGCCAAGGTTGGTGCTGTGCACACAGGTTCCTAGAGCTGGTCTGCTCTGGCCAGGGCAAGTCCAGGTGCAGGATGAGCCAGGAGCAGGATTGAGGCTGGGCACTCAGCTGCTGCTGGGCACTGGTTTCATAGTTTCATAGTAGCTAGGGTCAGGAGGGACCTAATCAGATCATCTAGCCTGACCCCCTGCCACAGGGCATGGTGGTGGTCACAGGCCACATGGGCTCTGGGCTGCTGTGCGGGGTGGAGGAGGTTCTTTCTGGCCTGCAACAGCTCTCCAGAACTGCCTATGCAGCCCACAGGCCCAAATAATTGCCTGCCCCTGGTCTAACCTGTTAATAAAGTAGTAACACAGTCATTTCTGACACAACATAAGACATCCTAACCTGTCATAAGTAAAGCAAGAGGTTCTGTTGGAAGAAATGGCATGTAACCGTATAATATTAAAGACAGTACTATAATGGATACATACAATGGGACAGAATTAAGGTTGCAGAGGTAAGCATGATCCTAGTGCTTTTTGATCTTCAAGTGCTTTATTTTAAACCCTAAATGGTATTCTCTTTAATGTAACTGTTAAGTTATTTCCTGCTTTTAAGGCAAAAATATTATATCTATCTCAAACAACTTCTCTCCACTGTGTACTGACCCTGTCATAAATGGTTAGGTTGATATTAGAGGAGGGATGAGCTGCTTGTGTCATGTGCTGAGCACAGAGGTGTATCCTGTGGGCCCAGAGTTATCCTGACAGGGCTCTGTCTCCGTTTCATCTCAACCCACAGATATGAGGGGGTCCTCGCCTCTTGTTACCTTCTGACCAGAGATAGCTATGGCCTGAGGGCTGGATCCAGCCCATGGAGCCATGTTGTGTGGCCCATGGAGGTTGTAAAGGGTCTTGAAATTTGGAGCTAGGGCAAGTGGGGGCAGGGCATGCCACTGGAATCCAAGATACAAAGCTTCACTGGAGACCTTGAGACTGCCACAGCCACCTGCACCCCTGCCATGTGTGCATCATGGAAAGGGTGGGCTTGATGCCCTTGTAGAAAAAAGGATGGGCTGCTGGTTCAGAGTCTGAGGAAAAGACTTAAAGAGGAAGCCTAGTTCTGCTGTCTTTACCCTGTCCCACACCCTCTCTAAGTAGGAGGAGCCACTGTCCATCTAGATCACTGGTTGGACTAACTGAAACCTGGTGGGACCCTACTCATGATTGGGCAAGTAGGCATTGAGGGACAGTGGGGAAAAAAAGGGAGGAGGGGTGTTGCTCTCTATGTTAAGGAAAAATATACAATATACATCCTCTATAATCAAGTTGGGATCAGAGGTGCCAAACTGAGGCACTGTGGGTCAGGATACAAGGGGGTCAGGGGGGAAGGGACTTGGTAGTGGGGATCTACTATAGACCTCCACACCAGGAGTACGAGCTAGACCTGGAATTCTCCAGACAGCTCTCAGAACCGTACGGTCAAGAGATAAGGTTGTCACGGGTGACCTAAACTACTCTGACATCTGCTGGCAGGAGCAGTCAGCCAAATCTAACCGCTCACAGGGGTTCTTAACCTGCATATGGGACCTCCACCTAGCACAGGAGGTATATGATCCCACTAGGGGAAATGCCTAGCTGGACTTGGTGTTAGTTACAGGGGATGACCTGGTGGGAATCTGCAGGTACAAGGTAACTTAGGGGATAGTGACCATCAATTGATTGAATTCAGTATCTGGGGAAGGGTGGGTAAACTAACCAGCAGGGCTGAAGTGCTTGACTTCAGAAAGGCCAATTTCGATGTGCTCAAGGGATTAGTTAGTGAGGTGTTAAACCTGAAGAGCATTGGTGAATTGGGGGTCCAGGAAGGGTAGTAGTTTCTCAAGGGAGGTATCCTATGGGTGCAGAAGGAGACAATCCCATTGCACATGAAGGGGGGCAAAAGAGCCAAGAAGCCCTTTTGGTTCAGCAGGGAAGTCCAGGAAAAATTAAGGGCAAAGAAAGAGGAATGCAGGCTGTGGAAACAGTGGGTAGCTACCAAGGAGGAGTATACCTCCCTGGATCACACGTAGAGGGAATCAGTTAACAAGGCCAAAGCAGGACTAGAACTTAGGCTGATGACAAAAATTGAGGACAACAAAAAGTCTTTTGTCAGGTATATAGGGAGCAAAAGGAAGATGCAGGGTAGCATAGGATGCCTACAGGATAAACTAAGGCAATTGTTGACAGAGGGGGGACAAAGCTGAGCTCTTCAGTGAGTTCTTTGCATCTGTATTCCTAGGACAGACCAAGACAAATCTCCCAACTGGATCATAGATGGACACAGGAGGGACACCAGCCCACCAACTCTTAGCTCAGACTTAGTGAAAGGGCACTTGGAGGGGCTGGATGTGTTCAAATCAGCGGGCCCAGATTAACTTCATCCATGGGTGCTGAAGGAATTGGCCAGTGTCATAGCAGAGCCGCTGGCATGGCTATTCAAGCACTCATGGTGCTCTGGTCAGGTCCCAGAGGACTGGAAAAGGGCCAAAGTGGTCCCTATTTTCAAGAAGTGGTGGGGAGGGCAGAACTGGGAAACTATAGGCCAGTTAGTCTCAGCTCTATCCTTGGGAAAACTCTGGAAAAAATCCTTAAGGATCACATTTGTAGGAGCCCATCAAGGGAAATAATGCTGAAAGTAAATCAGCATGGATTCATTGCAGGTAGATCCTGCCTGAATAACCTTGTTTCTTTTAATGACAAAGAAATGCTTAGATGCAGGAGTTGAGGTAGATATCATCTATCTAGACTTTAAGAAGGCCTTCAATACAGTATGCCATTCTGTTCTCATAAATAAACTGGCAGGCTGTGATGTAGATGATTACACAGTAAGGTGGGTGGCAAATTGGCTTAGGGGTCACACCCAGAGAGTGGTGGTGGACAGTTCGATATCAGCCTAGAAAGGTGTGGGCAGTGGAGTCCTGCAAGGCTCGGTCCTTGGACCAGTGCTTTTCAGTGTCTTCATCAGTGACTTGGACAAGGGTGTGAAGAGCACCCTGTCCAAGTTCACAATTGATACCAAATTATAGGGCAAAGTTGACACACCAGAGGATAGGGAACAGATCCAGGTGGATCTGGACAGGTTGGAAAAATGGGCAGAATGAAATAGGATACAGTTCAACAAAGGCAAGTACAAAATGCTGCACCTAGGCAAAAAGAACCACCAACATACAGTCTGGGGAATGACCTCAGCAGCACAGCAGTGGAAAGGGATTTTGGAGTCATAGTTGACTCCAAGATGAACATGGGTCATCAATGTGATGAAGTGATCAACAAGGCTAACCACACTTTATCATGCATTAGCAGGTGCCTGACGGACAGGTCCAGGGAGGTGATCCTTCCCTTCTATGCAGCATTGGTCAGGCCGCAGTTGGAGTACTGTGTCCAGTTTTGGGTGCCAGACTTTAAGAGGGATGCGAGGGTCTTGAGAGGGTCCAGAGGAGGCCACTCATATGGTCAGAGGCCTGCAGGCAAGGCCCTATGAGGAAAGACTGAGGGACCTAGATCTCTTCAGCCTTCATAAGAGAAGGCTGAGAGGTGATCTTGTGGCTGCCTATAAATTTATCAGGGAGGGCAGCAGGGAATCGGAGATGCTCTGTTTACTAGGGCACCCCCTGGAGTAACTAGGAACAATAGCCTAAAATTGACAGAGACCAGATTTAGGTTGGACATTAGAAAGAACTTTATGGTAAGTGTTACCAGAATCTGGAATGGGCTTCCAAGGGAGAGGGTGCTCTGCCCTACCCTGGAGGTCTTCAAGAGGAGACTAGAAAAGCACCTAGCTGGAGTCATCTGACCCCAGCGCTCTTTCCTGCCCAGAGCATGGGGTTGGACTCGATGACCCACTGAGGACCCTTCTGATCCTACTATCTATGAATATTTGAATCATGAAAATGGGACACTGAGGCTATGGCTGAGGGGAGCCCAGCTCTCTTTTCTGCTACACTATCTTCCTCACAAAGTACACAGACTAATTTTTCCATAGGAGTCCTTCATTCAGTGCACAGTACAGACTTGGTCTGGGGATGAAACAGCATCATGCCGCCAATGAGGCTGCTGTCTATGTGTTGACTGTTATTTGTTTCAAAAGTGGAAAGTGTGTACCTATTGGAAATCCCCACCCAAGCATCTCCTTTCTAATCTGAATAAGCCTAAAATCACCTAAAGGCATTTTGCCTTATTATGAAGACGTGAAGGAGTGACTCTAGCCCCCACAGTGACAGAGCAGCTGCCATTCAGCTTCCACCTTGTAATACTGGGTATGGTCATCTTGACCCAGGCTAGGAAGAGACTGACACAGAAATCTTCATACTTGGGTATGCATAGATGAGTGTGCAGGGGTAACCCGAGCTAAAGCAGAAGATGCAGCCTCGTAGGTGCTAGGTAAATGTCCATCAGGAGATGCTGCAAATTTTCCTGCTAACACACCTGTGCCCACAGATATGTGTAGGAAGTGGAAGAAAGGAAAAGGTGATTTTAACAGCTTATATTTCATCAAAGAATCAGCAGAATTTCATGAGACAAAAAAGAAAGATACTCCTTTAGCTGGAGGGTTCTCATGGCTAATTGTTTAAAGGTCTGCACTAGACAGGGAACGTGTGATTCTCAGGGAAAAGGTTGCATGGCTTTTCTAATGTAAAGTGTTAGGTAAGCTAAAGACAAGGTTCATGCAGGTAGGAAGCAGGTCCTATTTCTGTCACTGGTTCTCTAATTCAAACACTAACTAGATGGACTCTGTAAAAGTGAGGATGACTAATAAATTTTACCTACATTTTCTAAGGTCCTTCTGATTAATTCTGGTCCATGGGAAAACTTATAATTTTAGTAAATGCTTGAATATTTTTCCCTCTTATCATGGTGATAGTCTTTCCATTGAACACAATATTAAAACACAGATGATGAGAAAGTCAGATGAAATCCAGAAATCCTACTGACAATGCATGCAAGTCATTTATAGTCACCATTTTTTGTAGTTTATCACTTGGAAGTAATTTCACATAAATTAGGTTCTGCAACAAGTAAGGTAAACACCATGGAGATATTATAATTTATAAAGCTGGATTTATAGATTTGGAAGACACCCCCTACTGTTAGATCCTGTTTGCATGGCTTTGTTTTATTCTTCCTCCTCTTTATTTTGGTTTCTTTTCTCTCTGATATACCGCACGTTACACAAATACTCAATATTTATTCAAGAGTCTTGTAAGAAGAACATTTGATCTGCAGCCTACTGTCCATTCTAACCATGATCATGCTGAACAAATCAGAATAAACAGATATTTGGTGGTAGCATAACTAGGATGAGGTGAGTGGAGCACTACTTTAGAGGCATGCCCGAATGACAGCCAAAGAAAAATAGCATCCCCCACTGTGTGGCATTCAGCATTGGTCCCCCAGCCTCCTACCCTGCTGTATAGCACTTGGCAGCATCTTTGCCTAGGGTGTTGAAATTGCTGGCTAAGGCCCCCTCTACACATTACAGATATTGTACAATTACCTGGTTAATTGCACCATTACCTTAAAACCAGCTACGTAAGCAAAGTACTTTTCACACAATAAGAAGCTCCAACCAGCTATAAAGTTAAACATTGAACATGTGTACTACCTTAATAGCTGTTTCCTAGCAAGCTTTAATTTGCAGATGTAGCAGGGTATCCCCTGAGGCTGGGAGCCCTGTCCGCTGACAGGGATCTCAGCCAAAGGGGTGTACTGTGCCCAGCATGAAACCCCTGAACCCTGGAGATTGATGCAGCCATGATCCCTAGAGCTTGGGGGTACATGAAACCCTGGGGTCCTGGGGATCAAGGTAGCCATAATCCCTAGAGCCATGGAGCATGTGAAACCCAGGGCTTTGGGGGCTTCCAGCTGTGGGGAGCTTGCTTCTTGCTGGTGCAGGAGGAGATTGGGATGGAGCTCCCCTTGCACTGGCAATAAAAAGCAGTAATATTTAATATGTGACCCCACAGTCATGCCACCTGCCATGCATTAGCTACCATTATACCTTGACCTGCTTGTGGAGAGGGGGCTTAAGCTTCTGTTTTTTGTCACTGGGTGTTTAACTTAACGTGTTCCATTGTATGTTTACCCTGATGTTCTCCTGCTGGAAAAGTTGCTTTCTTTGCCACTCTTAAGTATATTGAAATGACCCTTGTTTCTGTAAATGACCAGTTGGAGCTAAACTTCCACACGCATGTGCAGAAGCAGTGCCTACAATATACATAGATATTTGATCTGGCTAATTGCATAACAGCATACGCATGGGTGCAAAACGCAACTAATATCTTTAACATTTGCATATTCAGGCACATTTTCAGGGGAAACTTAAACAGCTCTTTTTTAGTAATCTAAGAATGTTGGGAAGATGCAACAACCTCTGTTACAATGCACATTACTAACATTACCATTATAGTCTTGTCACTTTTATATAATTGCATGCATAAATTGCATGTTTTATAACCAGACAGACATTCCTGGTTTAAACCTGTCTGCAGTTTCTGATCACGTAAATTGGTTTATGTGCAATGTCTGTCCCTAGCCCACATATTACCCCTGTAACAGAACAGATGTTCAGTGCACATAAACCAGTTTGAAAATGGCTGAAACCAGTTGAGATAAACCTGGTTGAACGTAGTATCAGATTTAACTGATTTGGCTCAAACCAGTTTATGCAATGTCTGTTCCAGCCCCCTTGCTGGTTTAAGATAAACCAGACACCCCCAGCATCCCAGCATGCTCCATGCTCTCTGGGTTGGGCGGGGCTCTCTGCTCCACTGCAGTGCTGGCCCCTCCTCTCTGCTGCCTGGCTAGATCTCCAGCAGAGACTTACAAGCACAGTGTGTCTGCCTGGCTTCTCCCTGCTAAGCAGGGATTATTCCCCACTCCCCTCCGCCTTACACAGACACCTCAGCATTAGCTAGCAAACCACATTCTGGCTATGGTTTGTGCTGTGGTAGAGGAAAGGCAAGCAGGCTTTTTGAAGCTAATCAACAGGTAGCTTAATGTCCTTCCTTGGAAGAGCTGTTTAAGAAGAGCTCCATTAGTTAATGGGAAGAGGCTTTGTTTTCTTAACAAGTTGATAAACACTGAGTTAGGGGTGATAAACATACCCTCCTGGGCAGCTTGTGGTAGGGGGGAATAATAAGAGCATCCTGTGGGGGCCTGGCCACACCCTCCTGAGCTCTGAAAGGGCTGCTTTAGCAGTGGCTCAGGCTAGAAACCAAGGGATGTCCCTGCATTTCTGGGATGTCTGTCTGGGTTACAAACTGATTTAGCCTAGCCAGGTTAGTCCTGGGCAGGGTAGGGAGACAAGTAACTATGAGGCTAAAGAGTGTAATGAGCAAATATGCATATATACTGGCTGGGAAGCTCCCTTCTTGCTAGCACGGTGGAGGAACGGGATCTTGGCGTCATTGTTGATGCCAAGATGAACATGAGCCGCCAATGTCAGAC
>JAGPOW010001296.1:120294243-120323255 GCA_030014935.1 Caiman crocodilus
GCTTACCTCCCATGCTGCGAGCATTTGTATAGAGGCATTTAAGGCTACCCACTGCCGCCTCTCCCTCTCCACTTGTTTCCCCCAAGCCACAACCACATATGCTCGCTCGACTTACCTGGCTCAGTGGCAGAGCATCCTCTCCTCTCTCGGCAGACCCGTCCCCTGGCAAAGCTAGTTTAAAGCCCGCCGCAAGAGATCAGCCAACCTAGAAGAAATGAAACGCTTACCTTTAGGTAAGCGTTTAGATGTTCTCTGGCTTCTAATTGTAGCTTGGCTAAAGATTTAATTTGAATGCAAATTTCAGATCTGGACCTGAGGCTGTCTTTTTTCCAAATATCCAAAAAGTATAACTTACAGATACTAATTACCTTTTGTGCAGTATGGGACTATTTTTGTGTGTATGTGTACATCTAGCATACTCTGTATTATACAAAATGCAAAGGACGTCGTGGCAGTATTTGGTAAATTTGATAATTTGGTGAGCTTCTGACATCCTGAAAAAGAGGAATTTTCAAAGATGACTGGAGTCTTCAGCCTCTGTTCTGGATGCCCTTGCATCCCAAACTCTACATCCCAAATCCTCAAAGGTATTCAGGAACTGCTCTGCCTTTTTAGTTCTTTAAGTCTTCTATTTATATGCCAGTAAGCCACTTTCTAGACCAATAGGAGACTACATTTCTGCTTGTAGATATGTGTGCCCTACAACTAATAAGCTGTTCAAAGCCCCAGCTCAAGCTGAATACTGGAAGCACCATTCCCAATGTATCCCTCTGTCTGTATCACCAATGGAGCATTGTCCTTCAGATATCCTCTAAGTCTACGTCCAGGCATGCAGGGGTGTGCAGTCTGTGGCACTGCAGACTTCTTCATGGTGCCACAGACCTCACACAGCAAATGTTAAAACATGCCCCAAGCTGCAAATTTTCAGTGTGGGGCCAAAATTGGTTACTGGGATTTCCTGGTACCAAAAAATACTGGCACAAAAGGCAGCATAACGCACACACAAGTATGCACTGGCATACACAGAGGCCAAGCTGTCCATAGCAACACTGGCTGCTGGCCAGGCCTCTGTGCTGCCTGACTTGTGCTCCTGTTGTTCCAGGCCATGAGGAAGACTCTTGGGGCCAGCACCAGTGCTGGCCCCAGCCTCCATCCCTTCGTGGCTGAAGAGCCAAGAGATGCTGGGACAATTTGTACCACAGCAAAGCACATGTGCAGGGGTGTGTACTGCGGCAATTTGTGACGCTGCAAGTGCACACCCCTGCATGTCTGGACGTGACCTAAAAGTTGTTACGTGTTGGGGATGTGGAACCAAGGATTAGTCTCTAGTCCTAAATTCCATGGACATTGTTGAATTTCTCAGTTTTTCCCTGTCATGTTTTTCTCTCAGAAGGTGGATACTGTTTAATTACAGTCCCAAGCAAAAATACCTTTGTGCTAGAAGCATCATGACTAGGGACAGACATTACACTTAAACCAATTTAAGTGATCAAAAACTGGTGGAAACCTGTAACAGAACAGATGTTCAGTGCACATAAACCAGTTTGAAAATGGCTGAAACTGGTTTGAGATAAACCTGGTTGAATGTAGTATCAGACTTAATTGATTTGGGTTATATGGGTTTATACAATGGCTGTTCCAGATCCTGTGCTGGTTTAGGTTAAACCAGACTCCCCCAGCATCCTAGCATGCCCTCTGGGCTGGGCAGGGCTCTCTGCTCCACTGCAGGGCTGGCCCCTGCCTCTGCTCTGTAGCCATAGCAGGGGCAGGGTGTGGTCAAATGCCGGCCTGCCGTGGCACTTGAGGCAAATTTCTCCCTCTGCCCCTGTCCCCCGACCACTGGCAAACCCTGGGGAGCACTGCTGCTGTTTCCCAGCCCCAGCCTCACTTCCATGACTTGCCTGCAAACAGGCAGGGACAGAGTCAATTGCTTATTCTGTCCCCCAGAAACCCAGGGCTTTGGCTTTGGCTTCAGTCTCTGCCTCTGTCTCAGAGCAGGAAAGAGGAAAGCTGTGAAGGTGGCAAGTGCTGACAAAGACCTGACAATCAACACACATGCTAATTAAGAGTTAAGAGAAGCTGCAGACAGCTTCACCAAAGAATGCAGAGCGCTACATTTACATTATAAAGCGTTTTTGAATGCCTGACTGTAAGGAGACATTCTGTCCTCAGGATTAGTAAAACTAATTCTTGTCTTTCTGGTAAACATTTTAAGTTAAAATAAGCTGTGTATTAGGGGTGTGTGAAATGGGCTATATTTGATTCGGATTCAGATTTGGCTTGAATCAGGATTCAATTAATTGGTTCGGATCACTGTCCTGATTTGATTTGGCCAAATCTGAACCTGAAGATTCGATGCTGATTCAGAGACTCAGCGATTTGGCCATAGACACAGCTTTAAATGTTTTTCTAAATACCTAGAGGTACCAGGCGCAGCTCAGGAGTACTTCCAGTCCACCTCTGGGTCCACTGCCAAGTGCGTGGGGGAACTTCCCCTGCCACACAGACTCCTCCAGCTCAGCAGTCGGCCACAGGGGGGTCCCATGTGCCCTCCCAGACCCAGGAAGCACCAGTTGCTGAGCCAGGGAGTGGGGGGAGGGTCCTTTGCATGCTCCACTGTGGAACCAGAAGTGGACCAGAAGTGTTTCTTGTGGGACACTCCATCTGCCCCACCATCTCAGCATTCACGAGTCGCCTGATACCTCGAGGTAAGTAGAAAAAACATATAAAGTTGTGTCTATGTCTGAATCATTGAATCTCTCTGATCTGATTTGCAGAGATTAAAGGGTCTCCTGATTCAGTTCAGATTTGGAGATTCAGCCACTGAATCGGGCTGAATCTCCGCCAAATTGAATCAGCGACTGAATCTTTGCACAGCCCTACTGTGTGTGCTGTGTTTTACTGGGATGTATCTTAGCTTAGGTGAAGATTTTTGGTAGTTCCCTGTTGTATGCTATGTTCAGTTCATGCTTGCTTCAGACAAAGGACTTTTTCCGCATCTCCTGTCTGCTAGCCTGGATTGGTGCCTGGCTACGCCCCCTCCACTTCAGCAGGGAGTAGTGAGAGCCTTGGAGAGCATCTCTCTTGCTTCCCCTTTGCCAGTGGCTGGCAGGTGTGCTCTAGCGCCCCCAGCTTCTGGCTTGAGCCACTGCAGGCATGTGGCTGCATTTCCTGGTTTAACAGAGCATGTCTGTCCAACTATTAATCAGTTTAAGATGCACAGCTTAGATTAACCTGCAGAGTGAATCAGTGCAGGCTTGGGCTTTTTGAATGTCTGTCCCTAACCCATAAGTATCAGATAGCTACTTTGAATTTAGGGTTGTGTAAGAGGCATTGTCTGTTCTTGGTGATGAAAATGAGTATATACACATGCAAATTCAGCTGTAAGAATAAATGTCAACTTAAGTACAACTGTATTGTTTAAATATCACTATGAAAATACCAGTAATTACTTCATTTCTTCAGATAATATTGAAGGAATTAGATGTGTTCAGCCAATTTCTGTCTAAAATAATTTTGAAGATACATGAATAAAAACAGAAAGAATGACCACTATTAACATTGATTAGTTTAGCATTTGCTGAGCAATTCATGCTGTTGCAAACCACCTGAAATGCTTGCTGAAGAGTTCATGCCACAAAGGGCAAGTGGTTTTTTATGTATTGCTTTGCTGACTTACATTAGATGGTTTCTCATATGTACTTGAAGGCTGAATTCTTATCTCTAGCGAATGATTCAGAAAACATTTCATTTTCAATTGAGTTAGCTGACAACATTGAACTGCATCTTCTGCTGATCAGTCTTGAGCGAGGAATTCAGGCTCTTTGACCCTGTATTTTGTAATCTTTCACAAACCTTTATAATATTTTGAAGACCCGCCCCAAACTCCCTACAAGCCTACTATGTTACCTTTTTCTTACTGTAATTTACAGAACGTTGCATCAAGATAACATTTGGTCTCCCATTTTAGAAGTAATTTCAAGTTGATTTGTTGAGAGTTCACAGATTAATAGCTGTACTTGTCTTCCTAGAATGGTCTGCTATAATTAATCTTCAAGAGATTGCTCAATACATTAAGTGTTTAATGTAAGTCTGTCTTTCAGAAAATACAGTCTGTTAGCACTGAGCACAAGGTGGTCAAAGTTGGAGAAAGTTTAGATTCTTTGGTTAGTTTCTGAATTGGAATATGCTGCTTAAAGGCAGGATTGTACAAAAGTTTAAAAATGCCTGTGCAGTACATTTTGAATGTAAATGGGACACACTGACGTCATTAGAACTACTTTGGCAATGAGGCCCAGATCCACCAAAGTGCTCAGGATTTGTCCATGACAGCTGTGCTCTCAAGTATACCCTGTCTGCTCTTGCTTGTCCAAGGAAAACCTAGGCCCTTATAACTACTCTTGACACCTCTGTCTTTGTCATGATCAGGAATGGATGGGGGCAAGGTTAAGCAGCTTCCTTAACACATTTCCAAGTTCAGTGGCGGTAAGCAGGGTATGCTTGCAAGTCCCACAGAGAGCACCAAGGGCATGGCGTAGATATATTCTTAAGTGGTTAAAGTGAGGCATATACAGAATTTAGTGTCCAAGTCCCAAGAGATTAATCCACATAAAATATGTTTAACTTCTTAAATGCCTTAAAGTCCACAGGTAACCAGGCTTTCATCAGTAAAGGCACTTAGGCACAATAAGTTTTGCTACTGCATACTGCACATGCCTAGAGATGCTGCCATTTTTGAGCATCTCAGCACCTGTTTCATGACTAAATCCATTTGGGATTCACAAAGTAGGCTTCCCTGTCTCTCCATCTACTGAGAGGCTCCATCTAGTAGGTGGGTTCTGACTATACCTAACACATACTGGGGCACCTACATGAAGCGTGTGTGGTGGTTGCCTAATTAGCCTCATTGTAGTCTCAGCATCTACACACGCAGCCCTATTAGGCTGTAGTAAATTATAAATGCTGCCAAAGGTTCGTACTTGTAAACACAAGTTTTATCTGGCAGCAGCATTATTTAATATGCAGCAGCACATGTATAAATGCTGATGGGGCATGAGGGTGCTTCAGTGTGAGGGCCGCCTGTCAGCTAGCCCCACACAGAAACACCATCGTGTCCCAGCCAGCCCCTCCACAGCACGTTGAGTCAGGTCATAGCAGCCCCAGGCTAGCGGACTGACTACCTAGGCTTCTGCCAGCCGGGGCTTCTCTGTGCCAGTGCTTGCCTAATACCAAAGTTCAATGCCTTTTTCCACCTGAAGGAGTTCAAACTCACTTCTTCCACTTAGGCAAGTGGCCTAACTACCAGGGCTAGAGTCTAGTCTGGGAGAGAGGCACTCTCTGTGACTTCCGTTGAGGCTGAGCCACTGGTGTAGCCAAGAACAAAAGGTTCATGGGGCAGAGTGCAAAGTAGAGAAAGCATTATACAGCAAAAGCTGTGTTAACTAGCACTTTATTAGCCAGAAAACTCTATTAACCAGCATCTGAGGGGCACGGCAAAAGCGAAACTGGAAGTACCACTTCCGAGTTTCGCTGCCACTGCGAGCAGGGCTCTTGCCACTTCTTCAGCAAACAGCCCAGGCCAAAGCAGCCTGGGTGGGTCAAAGCAACCTATGCAGGGGCCCCCCTCCCTGTGCCCCGGCACACTGATACCACACATTTGATTAACCGGAATATGTGATTAACCGGAATCCCTCATTCCCAGGGGATGCTGGATAACAGAGCTTTTACTGTACTGCAATCCAGTGATAGGAGAGGGGAGTCCTGGGTGATGATCTTTGTTCCCAGAACTCTGTGTGCATGATGTTTTAACACAAACAGCTGAAACACTCCTAAGAATAGGGACTGGAACTTAAAGCTACTTCCTCCTAGATGATCACCCTAAACACTAATCTACAACACATACTTCATATTGTTTATTCTCCTGTAGTCCTGTGAACTAAATATTCTTGGCTGCACCATTGCTTATCTTCAAAAGGAGAGAGAGAGAGAGAGCACGCTCCTGGTCTGGTTACAGCCCTCTTTGGGAACATTGAAGATTAGGCTTGAAATCCCCTATGACCAAGGAGGGCTTGGAACTGAGATTTCCTACAAGTACTCTACTCTAAAAAGTGGGTGGGTTTTGCATTACACACATGAGTGATGGACTGTCTTCTGTCCAGCTTTTAAAAGAAAAAAGTGACTCAGTCATCCCCATCCTAAGGAAAGATTTAGTCACCTAAGTCCACAAAGGAGTTTCAGACTGTGAATCCCAGTCTCACATAGGTACTTAAATCAGAGCTGCAGATAGATATCTAGGTCCAAGGGAGAGCCGGGATGCCAGATATATTTCTCTGTGGCATTTCCTATTGGCTGATTTTAGGCATTGTCCTGCTTAGAGATCTGGCTTCTGGGAATCTCATTTCCTAGCACCTAAATGTCCTCATGCATTTTAAAAGGAACTTAGATACCTAATTCAGGTTTCTTTACCAGATTTCTAGGTTTATACTCCATGTGAGTAAGTATATCTTTTTATATATACTTAAAAGCTCTATATTACTTTAAATCTTTTGTGCTTCTTAAATTCCTTGCTATTGCTTTATTTATAAATTAAATAAAATATGGGTAGTTTTAAAAGAGTAACGTTTACTACTTAAATCCCCACAACTATTAAAAAAAACCAATTTAACTAATGATTATTTTGTCAAATCAGAGCTCAGTATAGTGAATTGTAACAAACCATTCTTCTCTGTTTATGTTTCATTAAGTCTGGTTAATTGACAAAAACTGTTCTTGACTCGCTAATAAAATACAATGCACTCTTTGTGCTCTATTTTAATTGTCACAACATAAAACCTCCTGGAGACAAATAAAGGCACCAGAAAAGAAATGTCTAATCTGGAAGAGTGCCACTAACAAAAAGGGAATATAACCCACTGGTAGCATTTGAAAGGTAATAATGCTGAAGCATAAGTAAGGCTTTAAGCCTTTCACAAACTACATGAACAAACTGTGGTGTAAAAATGAGAATAAAAATTATGTTTTGGAAGTATTTAATATAAAATCTAAGCATAAAATCTTGCACTTTATTCAATCTTTGGATACAATTTTTTGGGATAGTTAACTTTAAAAATATGGAGGTAGTTGGGTTTTTTTAACTGACTTAACATTACCAAGGTCTGTCTTATTAGAGCAGCTGTCTCACTTAGGAAGACAAGTCTTAACAGCACAGTTTCCTCACAGATAGATTTTGTATTTTCTGCATCTTAAGAACAAATAACATATCTCAAACTGTTCAAGATTGGGGAGCAGGGGAGAACGTGGTCAAACTGAGAAATATAAATGAATTGAATTGTAGTATTTATTCTCTTAATGAAGGCATTGTATCACCACCCTACCCACAATAAGAAATCTATCTGCAACAACATGAATTGGATAACAAGATCAATTTTTAGACAATTTTTTATTGTTAAAAATGTTAACTGTTGCTTTTGTGGTAGAAGAAATTCTATTTGCTTTTTTTCTCCTTGATTAATCAATATGATAACTTAAAAGTAAATATAGTTTCATTTCCAGAATAGTTCTTATATTTGCCCAATAAATAAAATAATACTTCAAATCCATATTTTAATCTCTGTAGAACTCATATTAGCCTTAACATTTTCTGCATAATTTGAACTTTTCATGGAAAAATTAAGTGGAAGGTCCATATAATTATAGCAAAAACTTTCTGAATCTGAGCTGATGGCTTCTGGACTAACAGAACCTGAAACAATAGTTTTTGGATGGTATACAGTGCCCCCATTCATCCAAGTGAAACCATGAAAGTTGATCACATTTTAAATTGCAGGTTTTTTAGCTAATTTACTATTTATCATGTTAGCAGCTATATCTAGCTACCTACATGTCCTGAGTCAGGATTACAAAAAGCTGTACTCTTATTATAGGACCTTGTTTTTCCTTGAGCCACATGAGCTTTGGGAGGAAAGTGTGGCAAAGAACTCTAGGTGCCAAAGAAAAAAGCAAGCAAGTTCTACAGGGACTAGCAAGCACTGTTGATGTCATAAATGACCTGATTCAAGTTCAGGCCCCTGCCACCACAGGCATCCTTGCTGCATAGTCACATTTACAAACCAAGTGTCTGCTCTTAGAAATTCCAAGGAATGGAGATTCCACAACCTCTCTAGGTGGCCTGTTCCAATGCTTGACCAATCTTATAGTCAGAAAATTCTTCCTAATCTCCAACCTAAATTTCATCTGCTAAATTTTGATGCCATTGCTCCTAGTCCTGTCTCCTGCAACCACAGGGAATAATTTATTTCCATTCTCTTTATAATCACCGTTTTGGTATTTGTAGACTGTTATCAAATGCTCCCTCAGTCTTCCCATCTCTAGTTTTTTTAGTCTCTTTAGTGAGGCCCAAAACTGGACCTAGTACTCCAGGCAAGGCCTCACTAATGCCAAATAGAACAGAAGAATTGTTTCTTTTGATTTCCAAGTGACGTATCTTTTAATACAACACAGTATGCTATTGGCTCTTTTTTGTTTTTTGCAACAAGAGTACACTGATGGCTTATTCAGCATGTAGTCCATTGTAATCCCCATGTCCTTCTCTGCAGTACTGTGGACTCGGTAACCATTCTTCAGTTTGTATTTGCACATGCAAATACATTTTTATTTTTGTATGTTGTTATTCCATCCCAAGTGGAGGACTTTAACTTGTTCCTGTTCAGTTTCATCTGATTCATTGTGGGACAGTTCATTGCTGTCATTCTAGATCCTACTCTTACCTTCTGTAGTGTCTACAGTGTCTACCAACTTGGTGCCATCCATTAATTTGCTAAGCGTGTACTCAGTCCCATCACCCAAATCATTAATTAAAATGTTAAACAATGCATAAGCCAGAACAGACCATGGGGAACTTCACTTGTTACTTCCTCGCAATTAGACACTGACAACCACTCACTAAGCATGATGATCCAACTAGGTTTGTATCCATCTTACAGGATTTTCTTCTAGTCTGTACTTCCTTAGTTTGTTAATGAGAATATTATGGGAGACGGTGTGGGATGCCTAGCTAAAGTCAAGGTATTATTTTTACTGTTCTCCTCCCATTCCATGCAGCCTGTCACCTTATAATAGAACGAAATTAGGTTGGTTAGTCATGACTTGTTCTTGGTGAATCCATTTTGTCTGTTTCTGATCAACTTGTTTTCTGGATACTTTGAAATATATTCCTTGAGGACCTGATCCATGATCTCGCCAGATACAGAGGTCAAACTGTCTGCTCTGTAATTCCCTGGATCCTCACTTTCTTTCTTTAAAGGGGCACTATATTTGCTCTTTTCCAATTACCTAGGACCTCATCTGATCTCCATGAGTTCTCAGATGGGTTAGCCAATGGCTCTGAAATATCCTCAGCCAGTTCCTTAATTATCCTAGAGCATAACCCATCAGGCCCTCCCAACTTGAAAGCATCTAACTTCTTTAAGTAATCCCTAACTTGTTCTGCTACTACTCTAGGCTGTTTGTCTCCTTCCCTATCTTTGCTGCTTTCTGAACTCATCAGCTAGTAGCTGACCTTATTCAAGGAAACTGAAGTAAGTATTAAATACTTTAGCCTTCTGTGCATCATCTGCAACTAGATTGCCATCTGCATTTTATAAGGGACCTGTGGTTTATTTGGTCTTCCTCTTATTTTGGGCATACTTGTAGAATCCCTTTTTATTTCTTTTATGTCCCTTACCAGTTGCATCTCAGATTTTGCCATGGCTTTCCTAATTTTCTCCCTAAACACCCATGTAAGACTTTTGTAATCTGTCCTAGTAATATCATCAAGGTTTCATTTCTTGTAGGATTCCTTTTTTGAGTTTCAACCTATTGAAGAGATTTCTGTCTAGCCAAGCTGGCCTCCTGTTGCACTTCCTGTTCTTCTGTTTTGTCAGGATAATTTGTTCCTGCTCCTTTAAAAGAGCCTCCTGGACTCTTCAACCCCTACATCCTTTTCTCCTGGACTCCTTTTCTCCTCAGGCTTGCTTCCCAGAGCATTCTGTGCATCGTTCCCCTTTGTTTACTACAGTCTGCTTTTCTGAAGTCCATTGTATTTATACTGATGTTCTCCTGCCTTCTTCCCCTTAGGATCTTGAACTCTTATCATTTTTTGGTTTCTGTCACCCAAGTTACCTTCCTCCTTTGGATTCTCAAACAACTTAGAAAAACCTTTCCTTTAGTTGGCTTCTCTACCATCTCTACTAAGAAGTTATCCCCAGCACTCCAAGAATTTTCTGGACAGTCTAACCATTAAAACCAGGTGGTTTGCAAGCTTCTGTCAGTTGTTCAAAGAAGGCCTCTTCCACCTTCTTTTAATTGCCAGCCTATATTTGCTCCTGGACAGATCCTAACTCTTTGTTCTTATTCCAGTGTTGTTCTTTATCTTAAATAGCTGTTATACTAACCTCACTTTGTAGTGCAAGGTAAATTTGGGGAGAGCAATAATATCCTTTTTCAGTTTTCATTTGGCTAAGCTAAACAAGCCAAGCCAAGCCTTTTCAGTCTCTTCTCATATAATAGACCAGGAGTTCCCAACATTCTTAGTCTCCCTTGGAAAATGACAGCTCTTAACTTTTATTCATTTTTTTTACTATAGAAAAGTAATAAAGCAATTCTTTTGTCGCAAAGAATTCCAAAGACCACAACAGGTCAGAGATGTTTTTGAAGCTATGGATTCCTGTTTGAAATCTTTGGGTTTATTTTATGAGTAATGTGTAGGTTTTTACACACCAAACAGTTTTAATTGTTCACATCACCCTTAAAAGGAGCTTGTGATACTCTGGTTGAGAATTTTGATCATTGCTAGTAGCTATTCTCTGAAATGATTGCAGATTAACTTAATCTTTTTCCATACATAGGTAATCAGAAGTGTACACAGTATTCCCAGAAAAGTTTTACCTTGCACCAATAGTTTTAATACTCCTCTATGTATAGTGAAAATAACCAGCCTAATATATGCTAGGATTATATTTACTTTTCCACATCGATGGCTCATTGTCATCCTGTGATAAAATTTAGTACACTAGTTCTTCCCTTCCTCTTTCTTTTCCAGATGATGAGCTTCCAGTTTATGACAGACATTAGTCCCTAAGGTTGCTTATATACATGCTTGGGTGTGGAGGGCGTGGAGGCATTTTAATTAGAGCAATTCCTGAAGAGCCTTTTTATTTAAAATGCTGCAGCATCACATGTATTAAGCTTCTGTGCATTTAAAAATGGCCACAGGGCACTTTAACTAAAGCTCATTGAATGTTCTAATTAGAACACAGAGCAGACTCAATGAATCTGCTGACTAATCAAGTTTTCTCCAATGCATTTCTACCTGCCTCTGCTCCACCAGGTGTTCCCGCGCCGCCTTTGACCAAGCCCAAGGTTTCGTGCGCCCTGGCTTTGTGAGTGCACCCCGGAGGTTACCCCTGCTGGTATCAGGGGGACCCCTGAACTCTCCTGAAATGACTTTGATGGTACCTTCAGTGGGGGGTCCTCCCTTGGGGTATCCACCGGTGTTAGCGCATTCCTTGGCGGGTAACCTTGGGGCTCTGTCCTCCCCTACACCCCGGCCACTTGCCACCTTAGGCTCTAACTCCTATGGCCTCAACATCATCCAGGCTTGCCACCCTCTCGCCTCAATACTCCGGCCATCAGCAACGGTCTTCGGGCTGGGCATACTGCCTATAGGGACGCCAGTCCGTCCCCTCCGGCCTGGTACCTACATCTCTCCAGTGGTCCGCGAGGTTGCCATATCTACCGCTGACTCCCCTCTGTATGGGGCACCTGGTTACCTCACCAGTGCACCCTCTCTTGATGCAGCTGGCCTCTCCGCCACTCCAGTCGTTTACATTGCAACTGCCTTCGCCACCAACTCTGCGGTCTGGGATCCAGCTAGCTCCTTCCCTGGCCCTATTGCTGGTGCTGCAGCTGATTCCTTCCCCAGCTAGACTGCTTGGGGCCCTCTCTGCCCATCCTCCGGCTCTATCGCCAGCATTGCCGCTGCCTCCTTCCCCAGCTACGCTGATTAGGCTCCCGCCAGCTCCTCCTCTGGTTCTGCTACCAGTGCTGCCGCCGGTTTCCCCACCAGCTAAGCCAATATTCAGTGTGCTGGCTTTTCCACTCCATCTCTCAGAGCCAGGTCTCTCTCCGCCTCTTTCCTTCCCACACTCCGCAGGTGGCGGTTGACTCCCCTCTTGCTGAGGCTTCTTACTCAAGCTTCCTCCACTCAGCCGCCCTGTTGCCTCGGCGAGGCCGCCTTTTGTTCCTCCTGGAAGGTGTCCCCCACCCCTGCTGCTTTGCCGCAGCCAGATAAATGCCCGACTGACAACCCGCGCCAGCGTTCTCGGCGCGTGGGCCTCCCTCGGATCTTCCGGCCCTGCAGGAGGTAAGCGGGACCCTTTGCTGCCCCGGAGGCCTTCCAGCGTCCCAGCTCCCCTGGGACAGCATTCTAATTAGCATGTGCCAGAGCCTTACACTCATGGCCTTACACTCCATACAAGACAGAGAACCTACCTTTGGTAGTTCATTCCAATGGCTAATTACTCATATTGTTAGAAGATTATTGGATGTCTAACTTTAATTAGTCTGGTTTCAGCTTCTAGCCATTTATTTTTCTTATTTTTGTAGTACATGGCATTTTCTCTGATAAGGTTACTTATACACTCTAAACGAATCACTTCTCAATACTTTTTTTTGATACAGTAAATAGGTTGGACTCTTCAAGATTCTTAGTGTAAGGCATTTTCTTCATTTCTCACTTAATTGTGTGCCACTTTTTTCTCCATCTCCCATCTTTGAATGTCCTTTTATGAACACTAGAACTGTCTGCTATAATCAGAATTAATCCTGCCATGGTTTCCATGTAATATCACTGTTTGAGATTATGTTTAATTATTGGTCCAGTCTCTCCTCCAATCCTTATCTTAGTGATAGCTTTCTGCAAGAGAGTTTCTTGTTCTTTTCCTTGTTCCTAAGGCCCCTGACAGACATTACACTTAAGACGTGATTAACTGGTTACTCATGTCTTAAGTAGTGACCTGGTCACACATTCAGTCAGTTAATCACATGATAAAACTGGGAATAAGACACAAAGTTATTACACAAAATATGTGTAATAACTTTGTGTCTGGTTCTTCTCATACCTTTAATTGAACATGTGGCCAGTGTCCACCTGTGGAGCAGCTGGGAACCTTACAAGACTTTTGTGTGCTCCAGAGACTGGCAGGCCCCTCAGCTGGCCCTCCTATGGGGGAGCACACCCTAGGCTTCTGGAGCTGGGAGCTCCAGTCAGCTAATTGGGACTTCCAGTCAGGGTGGGTATACCATGTCCTCCCACACCTGGGAGTCAAGTTTACTACTTGCTGATTCAGGGGAAGCCTGAGATTCTGGGAACCTGGAATCAGGCTTCTCCTGCATTGGCAGCATGGTGCAATGGGATCTGACGTGAGATCCCACAATTGTTCCTTCTGCCAAGCATGTATGGCACAACAGGAAGCATGATTGTTTGGGTCCTGCATCAAATCCCGTCATGCCTTTGTTTTAGTTTCTGTCAGGGGACTAAATGTATACTTTTGTATGAGCTATATTTTGTTGTGCTTGAATTGGCTTAACTAAGTATTTCAGATCGCACTGTATGATTGCCTTGACTTCTGCCAATCTTTGTCATTCATATATTTTATCAGCGATAATTTAAAATTTACTTCAAGCTAACTGGTGAAAATGTTGAATAGTTTCAAGTCTAGTAGCAGTATCCCAGAACCCTGTTAGAATTATCTCAGTTCACTGATGGTTCCCCACTAGCAGCTACTTTGGGAACTGCCAGAAAGCCAGTTCTTAATTCATATCATGTGTGGTTTAATATTATATAGTGTTCATTTTTTTATTTTTATCAGGATATTATACACTGCTAAGCTAAGTGTCTCTCAAAAGTCTAAAAGGATGTCCTGAAGCTAAATTAGCAGAAGTTAGGCAAAAAAGAATCAAAGTTCCAGGATGTGCTAGCAACAGAAAACTGTCAATGAAAACAGGTTCTGTAATTTTCCTGCTGTGCCAATTAACAATGAGGAAAAAAGTGAAGAGTGCTTAAAATATGAGACTCAGCTAGTTCAACAAGTATTACTCACGTGATTAATAAATTGGCTACAAATGCCTCTTTTATTCACTTGCTGTTTTCCTAAAAGAATCCATTAAAAAACCTCAATCAAATTCTAATTGCCAGATGGCACTGTAAACATCTTCTGTTGATGGGATTTTGTGAAATAATGGGAGTCAACAGTTGTGTCATGAATCAAACTAGAAGTCTGCTGATTTGAATTCTCAGCCAAATGTCTGTACAACATAGAAAAAAGGATTTAACTGCTCACATTACATGGCAATTCAAGGATGTTTCATTTTGCATGAGTTATTCTAGTGCCAAAAGTAAGCTAGTATTTTACAGTCATGAACAGGTAAACATCACAGAGCAGAAACTTTCCTTTCTGAAGAGAGAAACTCCAAGCAAAGGATAAGTGGCTTTGTGATGTTCATCTGCAGTGGGATTAGGCACATGCAAGCAAACTCCTCAGTTATACATCTTGAGGAGAAAGGAAATGACAGCATAATTTGTTTCTTTCTAAGAGAGAACTTGTGCATCCAGTGGAGTGAAGTAAAGGGTGGACGTGTGGTGGAGTGCATTAGGCATCAGGGGAGACTCAGGAAGAAGGTCTAGATTAATGGAATGTGTGGAAAACAAAAAAAAGAATAAAGCAAAGGAGGCTGTTTGAGGTTCAACATAGATGAAGCAGGGAGAAAGAGGCAAGAGTGAGAAGATTAAAAACAGAAGCAGGCAGGAGCTCAGGTTTGTTGGGCCAGAAACTGAAGGAATGTTTGTTTCTTCCCTCTGAGAGCTCAAATGCTTTTATTTTCTTTGTGGGTTAAAGGAGGGTTTGAATGAAGGTTTCTGGGTCTGGCCTGAATTTATGACCAGAGAGCTCTCAATAATTGTACTTGAACACTTGCCACCACTGCATTATTTAAAGTTACTGACATCACCACCTGATAGTGATCCTTCAGTGGAAGAAGTAAAGAATGGCATGACGCTATGATGCTGAGTTACATAGTTGTAGGAAAATTAGAATCTCTGTATCATAGTTTAGCGAAAGCTTGGGTGAAAAATGTAAGATTCAAAACAATTGCCATTGCATTTAAATCACCTGTCTCCGCAGAAGCAGCCTAGCCTGGTGGCGTGCGGGGCCCTTGGAAGTAGGACCTGGCCCAGTATGACATGCAGTCCCTGTGAGCAGCACTGGCTCCTGGGTGACAGCGCGAGCGGCCCAGGGCTGCAGAAAGGTGCATGGTCCCGTGCAGCACCATGCTGAGCTGGGCTACTCCCGTGACAGGCTGCACAGGCAGCGCCAGCACTAAGGCGATCGGGGCTGCACTGTGCCATGGGGGAGCTCCAACACTAGTGGGTCCTGAGCGCCCCATGGCCACTGTTGGTATGTGTGGGGGGAGATCTGGGAGCTCTGTGGGGGACCCATGCCCCCCGGCCAGCCCCACCACCCATATACAACCCCCCCACAGTCCTCCCACACAAGCACAGGCCCCTCCCACACACCTTCAATTCCCCACTCCCCTAGTCCCTACTTACCCCTGACAGTGCCCAGGTCCCAGTCATGCCAGAACCTTGTTGTGCCTCTGCTCGCCCCAGCACACTAAGGGTGCGTGCCCCACGTGGTGGTGCAGCAGAAGCATATACTGATGCTCTGGCCAGAAACCTAAGTGTCTCTCCAGATGACTGGCATTCCAGTTACCTTCCCCATTCTTTTCCTCCCATGTTATTTTTTTTTTGGATACCTAGATATCCAGGTATCAAATTTTGAGCCCACGCTGCATGCACGGAGAATGTGTTTTCATTTGCAGCATCTCAAACTGGTTTGGGACGCTGCAAGAGCCACATGCATGCTCATCTGAACACACCCCATGAATTCTTGTCTCTGATAGCATGACCTTTATGCCCTTGAGAATATATGAAGCAGTGTTTCATACCCCTATACTAGGAGGCAAACAGGTATCAGTCCCTCCATTTTAAAGATAGGCTAACAAAGAGATTACACAAGATCTTTTAGTAAAACTGTGAATAAGTCTTTAATATGGCAAATCTCATCCACTCAGCTGTGTTCTGAAGTCTTTGTATTTAGCTGTACTGCTACCCACTAGATGATGATCCCCTCTGACTCCAGGAACAGTATTAGCAGTACATCTCTGTTGTTTACCAATTAGTTGTTGAAGCTGCTAGCAATGTGGGTATTAGGCCATACAGGGCCTGTCTATGTTACTGTCACTGCTGTGACTGCAACTAACATAGACATACCTAAGTTAGTGTTAAACTGGCTTGGGTCCTGTTAACAACCTGGACATGGAACTCAGTATAAGCTAACAGCCCAAATTTTTACTTTGCTTCCAAAGTGGGTTTTGCAACCTATGTCGAGTTCTAAGCTACCTCCAATTTTTAGAATTCCTTCATGTAATGAATACTCATGAATGCAGGGAACTGCACTCAGTGGCCCAGGAGGACCCTTCTTCCAGTCCTGTATTCCAATACACAGTTACCAATATATCAGCCATCTTGTTTAACGTGACAGTCTGGTACAGTGGTTTTCAACCTCTTTTTTTCATTTGCGGACCCCTTTGGAAATTTTGAGTGAAAGTGTGGACTCCTTTGAATTGTAAGTGTGGGTATTCTTTTGATTGATTATTATGTTTTGCGGACCCCTTAGACATAGTCTGCAGATTCCCAGGGGTCTACAGACCACAGGTTAAACAACATGGGTTTATTACCACCCCTTATTATTTTAGTGTCAGTGGTAGATGTCTGATACTCTAGATTTAAAGGTCTGAGTTCAAGTCATGGTAATGACCATGCAGGGAGGTCATTTTGATGCCCATGATAAATGTGTTTCTCTTTAGTTTTCTGTTTTTTTAAAAAAAAGAAACTAGAAAATTACAAATTGAAAAAAAGTCTATAACGAACTTCTGAGGTTGCACTGACAAGCATTCAGTGTCAGAATTCCAGCTATCATACAGTTCAGTCTTCCCCTTGATACTTTTTCAGAGCATATGTTGGTTTTAGATGGGGTTTTGTAAAGAGCTCTTTATCTGTATGGTACTGTATAAATAATAATTGTCTGCACTTATGTCCATATAAAATCCTACATACATTTATATGCAAAATAGGTGCAGCCCTTTGGTTCTTGGCCTATTGCCAGTGCAACCTGCAGGTTTGGTTGTATGCCCTCAGCATTTCAAAATACTTGAATCAGAAATAGAGTATTAATTCCAGAAATGCTCTTAACTGAACTGTGACAACTCACTGAAGTAAAGCATAAGGAAGACTTGATGTTTATGATGTTCTGAGCAACAGTATTTTAGGGATGGATGTCAGCCTTATAGTAATAACAAATGTTCCTAATGAATGGCAGGCAATAGTTAAGAATTCTTGTGGGTGATGTCTCTTATTGGACCAGCTGCATGGCTGAGATAGACATAGACAAGTTTTAGTCCTCACAGTACTCTTCTTCAGACTTCAGGGAGGGTGTGATACCTGAAAGCTTGTTTATCTTTATCCCAAGCATGCAGTTGGACCAATAGAAATATTGCCTGCAAGAATTCTTGCCTCTCACATGTTTCCTGGACCATCACAGCAACATCACTTCAACATTATCAACAGTTAAGAAATGATGTGAAGAAAAGGTTAACCCCTTTGTAAAGCAGCACATCAACTTAGGAACCGATATTATACAATCTTAAATAAAATGCTTAGGGATACATCTTAACTAAGTGTGAAATCCATCCAATCACAGGGAAGGTACATTGTCCATACACTAATTAACACAAGATGGATAGAAATAAAAGATGCACCATTCCATTTCTGTGAACTTTGAGAACTAAGAACATAGGTTCCCAATGCCCAGAGCGTGTGTTTCCTTACTAGTCTGCCCATGGTTACCTCCCCAGTTCTAATGACTTTTCAAAAATAGTTGTCATTATTTAGTTAGATATAGGGGAGTAATTTCTTATATTTTGTTTTACTACAAAACATGAAAAAAATGTCTTGGATTGACCTGAATTGAATTCAGTTTCTCTTCTCAGAATGAAAAAAAAAATACAAATAGGTTTCTTCAACTGAAGTGAAGGATTTTGTTTAATGCACTTGTAAGAAAAGTAAATAAATTGAGGGGGAAAATTTAAGAAACCTGGTGATGGTGTTCCCTTCGAAGTAAATGCTCAGTGATTAGTGCAGTCACCCAGAATGTGGGAGACAGGAGTTTAGTTTGCTCCCCTGCCTGGGGGGATTCAAACAAACATCTTCAGCCTCTGAGGAAAGTGCCTTAATCACCAAGCCATTCTAGGGTAAGACTTTGTATACTCTCATTACTTGAAGTTGAAGCTGTTACACTTAAATAAATAATTTAAAAAACACTGCTGCAGGGACCTGAACCAAGATGTCCTATCTCCCAGGAGAGTATCCAAAATTGCAGGTTAGAAAATTATTTTTGTTCATGCTTGTCTTCCCTGTGTCAAGGAATCTTTATGTATTTCAGTCAGAGTGGAACAGCAACAGGAGGGACTGTGAACACCCTGTCTTGGGATATACTTTCTCTGGATGGCTAGTGCACACATTTGAGAGATGGAATGGCCAAATTCAAAGCCACTCTCTGCCCAATCCTGGGCAGATATTTGAACCAAGGTTTTCTATCCCTTGGGTGAGTGTCTTAAACCCCTGGTTATGGGATACTCACCATCCCTTCTGTTGGAGCTGTTTTAGTTTGTATTTACTACATGGTTTAATAATGGTTATAGTGTGTGCTTTAACCACTAAGATATTGTGTAAAATGGGGGCAGCACCTTTTCTTCCTCTGATGGTTTTGTGAATCCAGCTCCCCAAGATTTTTCCTGTGAAAACCTATTTGATGACTATGACCTGAATTTTTCAAATAACTGAGGATAACTGCAGTATAACTGAGACTGCATTTTTTGGCAAATGTTACTCACTTAAAAAAAAAATGCCTGTCTCTGGTTGTTGTAGCAGGTTCATTAGTCATGTCTATTAACATCCTAAAATGCATGATATTCAGACTGAATCCATTTATTTATGAATTCATTGTTCCTTCCTGAAGGTCCTGGGACCACATTAAAAAATCCATACATTAGAATAAGAACCGTCTGCTGGTGCACTGGGATAAATACTTGTTGAGTAATTACATTGTGGTACAACTGCAATATATTTCAGCAAGAAGAGAAAGCATCCCCAGTAGCATGTGAGAAAGGGGTTGAAATTAATGAAGATAAAAACCATCTCATATTCCAAATTATTAATCTGCCTTGATTAAGAAAAATAGCATTTAGGCATGGAGAATTAGAGCCAAATTGCTTCTGTGCTTCCTCATTGGTTTTGACGTGGGGCACAGATACAAGAGAGGGTGGGATTTGGACTTCATTCTGCTTTGACTGTTTTTTCCATGATGTTCAAGGCAAATTACCCATTCAGTTGCTCAGCCATGTTTTAATCTTCATTCATTTAAGCCTTTTCCTCATAAAGATGCATGGATTCATAGATGCTAGGGTCAGAAGGGACCTCAACAAATTATTGAGTCCAACTCCCTGCCCTGGGCAGGCAAGAGTGCTGGGGTCAGATGACCCCAGCCAGATGCCTATCCAGCCTTCTCTTAAAGACTCCCAAGGTAGGGGAGAGCATCACCTCCCTTGGAAGCCCATTCCAAGATTTAACCACTCATATGTTAATAAGGTTTTTTTCTCCCTGTTTTTTTAACTCTGATATACCGTATTTGTAAGAGCCCCTCTTAAGCTACAATACAATCTTAGCAGATGTATACCTAACTTTAAGATGCATCCCTGCATTATTCATCATCCCTGGGATGCATCAGTTGTTGTCCCACATGCATGAATCATCACTTATATAGGAGAGCTTAGTCTTTAAAAGCGTGACAAACTATATGTTGTCTGCTGACCCATTCTTTCTGTAACAATCACAAGTTAGGAATATTGTATGTTGACCTGGTTATTAGGATGTTTACTATAGGATCAGACTGGTTAATTTACTAGGGACCTGTAGGGAAAAATGAGCAGAAAAGATAAAGCTGCGGCTTAGCATAAGCAATTACTCCACAAACTCTTGAGATGTGTTAAGAGATGATACCCAGGCAAACTCAACAGTGTCTAAAGAGCTTACCTATGGCTAAGTTACCATCAGGAGCACTGAGCCATAACTGAGACATAAACATGACAGTTTGTAATTTAAAATCCTTTTTTCTTTAAGCACCTTAATTCTCCTCTAAAACAAGCAATATGTGGTTTGACCTCCAAGGGAAGAACTGCAGGCACCAGTCAAACTGACTCCGTAAAAGCAAGTTGATAAAGAGAAATGAGCAGTGAGGTGGAGTAGGGTTGTTGCTCATTTGCCCTGCTTGTCTTCCTACAGGTTTTGTATAAGGATGATTGGTTTGATGTGAGGAGACTTAAATTTTGGGTTGTTTCCCAGTTGGGGTTGTGTGTTACTTTCTAGTGTATATTTAAGTGAATACCTTTGGGATTTTCCTCTTTAGTGACCACTCTTTTGCTTTTCACGAAGAAAGCTGATCTGATAAGCACATCAGTACACATACCAGTATTCTAATACTGCTCCCTCCAGTTACCTGCTTTTTTAAAAACTATTAAATACCCAATGCATTGCTAATTAGTGGAAGAAATGCAGTCCAGAGTCATCATTATACCTTTAAAATATATTGAAGCACTCTGAAACACTCCCATTTCAAAAAAGGAGGTAGAGAGAGAGATAAATAATTGCCAGGATTTGCTCCAATTTTTTGTTGTTCTTATGAAATCATCATAAACAGATATTAAAGTTGCTTGGAGGATTTAAATATTATTGATTTTAGGTAAGTGAGTTTTATGTTTGTAGTAGAAATAAAATTAAAAATAAACTTTAGTCTATGAAGTGGAGCTCTATTTCTACTTTAACTATAAAAAGGAAGAATGACAAGAAAAGGGTTTAATTTCAAATTCTGATTCAGACAGCATTTGGGACATATAAGCTGTATCTACGTTCTTAAATCATTTCTAATGCTTATTGGTACATCCACGGGCAGTGCAGTGATGCAGTTGTACTCACCTTTGATTCCTGCTCCATTTGACCTATGTGATTGCCTCATATGATAAGATGACTGGCTCTGTGGACTTGGGGATGTGTAGTATACCTTGATTTTAGCTTTGGGGATGTATAGTATACCTTGATCTCTAAGCCTTGATTTTAGCAAGGCTTTTGATATGGCCTCTCACAACATTTTCCCCGGCAAGCTAAGGAAGTATGGACTAGACGAATGGACTGTAAGGTGGATAGAAAACTGGCTGGAGCATTGGGCTCAGAAGGTAGTAATCAATGGCTGGATGTCTAGTTGGCAGCTGGTATCAAGTGGAGTGACCCAGGGGTTAGTCCTGGAGCTGGTTTTGTTTTATGTCTTTATTAATGAACTGGAAGCTGGCATAGAGTGCACCTCAGCAAGTTTGCAGATGACACCAAGCTGGGGCGAATAGTAGATACACTGGAGCATAGGTCTAAGATTCAGAGTAACCTAGACAAATGGGAGGATTGGACCAAAAAAAATAAGACATTCAACATGGATAAGTGCAAAATCCTGTACTTAGGATGGAACAATCCCAGCCTCCAGGCTGGGGGCTGACTGGCTGAGCAGGAGCTCTACAGAAAATGACCTGGGAATTTTAGTGGACTGAATAAGCTGAATATGAGCCAATAGTGTGCCCTTGTTGCAAAGAAAGGTAACGGCATATTGGGCTGCATTGGTATGTGTATTGCCACCAGGTCAAGGAATGTAATTATTCCCCACTATTCAGCACCGGTGAGGCCATATCTGGAGTACTGTGTTCAATTGTGGGCCCCCCACTACAGAAAAGATGTAGAAAAATTAGAGAGAGTCCGGTGGAGGACAATGAAAATGGTTAGGGGGCTGGGGTGCAAGACTTCTGAGGAGAGGCTGAGGAAACTGGGCTTTAGGCCTGCTCAAAGTGGCTAGTATTTGCTTTGAATCCAGATTTGGCTGATTCAGGGATAGTGCTTCTATTTGGTGATTCGTATCACTGTCCCAAATCAATAAATCCAAATCTGATTCAGAGGTTCAGCCAGTGCTGAATCTGCCAAATCAAACAGGCCCCATCCTCTGTCTACTCTTCTAGCCCCGTCAATGGATGCTCCACCCAGCCCCAGTGTCCCAAGTCTTCAGAAAAAAAATCCTCATTCACTGACTCCTGCCAGGCAGGGTGGGAGATCCCTGCTGCCACCCACTGCCCCACACTGCATGGGGGGCTCTGCCATGAGCCCCCATCCCCCCACCCACTCTCCCAGCCCCAGCATCCTAGCACTTAAAGAAAAAGCCCCCACTCACCAGCTGCTGGCAGGCGGGGGGATGATCCCTACTGCCCCATGCTGCATGGGGGGTTCTGCAACAAGCCCCCACTATGGCTGCCCCACCTGGCCCTTGCTCCCAGTTCTTTAAAAAAAACCCAAAAAAACCCCAAACCCTGAACTGAACTGGGGGCTCATGCCAGAGCTGAAGCAACCAGTGAGTGTGGGGCTTTTTTATTTATTTTTTTTAAGGGCTGGGAGCTGGAGCTGGAGCTGGGGCTGAGTGGGGCAACCATCGACAGGACTGGGAGAGTGGGTAGGGATAGGGGCTTGTGGCAGAGCCCTCCAAGCGACATGGAGCAGTGGAGGGCAGTGAGGATCACCCCCCTACCTAGCAGGAGCCGGTGAGTGCAGGGCTTTTTTAAAAAAGCACCAGGATGCTGAGGCTGGCTAGGACAGCCATTGGTGCGACTAGGAGAGTAGTTGGGCATCAGGGGGTGCTCGGGGGGTTGGGGGAGCAGGCAGGGGATGGGATCTGGCAGGGGTCCACCCATGGTCCCCTCCCCCTGTTGCAGCCCCTCCCTCCCGCTCCCTACTTACTGGCACAGAGTCTGGGTCTAGCTCCCTGTGGCAGTGAGTGAGAACTGGCCAAATCTCTGAAGTCCTCTGAATCTTTTCTAAATTTCTAAACCATTTTTATTGGTCTCCGGATCAATTCAGATTCAGAGATTCAGCTACCAAATTGGGACGAATCTCCTCTAAATCAAATCAGCACCCAAAGATTTGTGCATCCCTACTTAGCTTATTTAGTTTGGATAAGAGAAGACTGAGAGGGGATTTAATAGCAGCTTTCAACTACCTAAAGTGGGGTTCGAAAGAGGATGGAGCTAAACTGTTCTCAGTGCTGGTAGATGACGGAACAAGGAGCAATGGTCTCAAATTGGAGCAAGGGAAGTTTAGGTTAGATATTAGGAAGAATTTTCTCATTAGGAGGGTAATAAAACATTGGAACAGGTTACCCAGAGAGGTGGTAGAATCTCTGTCCTTGTAGGTTTTCAAGACCTGGCTAAACAAAGTTTTGGCTGGGATAATCTAATTGGGGATGGTCCTGCTTTGAGCAGGGGGTTGGACTAGATGATCTCCTGAGTTCCCTTCCTCCCCTAACTTTCTATGATTCTATGATTCTAAACTTTAAAACGAACTGCCTGGATGGGGTAGTGACATTTCTATTCAGATAGCACTGAGACTCATTATTATCTCCCTGATTCCTGCTCATCTCTCTCTGCTCCACAGGTGTTAACCACCCTCTATCCTTTTTAATGGTATGGACATTCCACTGTTCAAAATACCCTTTCTTCTTCAATTTTGCTGTCTGCTAGCCATTCCTGGTAATATCTTTTATTTCATAGCGCTGCAAAATGTCTTTAGCTCTAGCTTAGAAACCATAACTCGGATTTGGTAATATTAACTCAGCTGTAGAAATGACTGAAAGTGAAGTATTGGAGATGCTGTCAAAATGCCCAAGGAGACTAGATTTTGTTTTATGAATCTGAATAAGAGACGTACATTTAACTATCATGACTACAGGACTAATCATATAATTACTTTTGACTATTTTTTGTCTACTTTGTTGTGTTTTTTTAAACTTAATATACAGTCTAACAAATCAGTGCACATTCCCATAGTTACAGTATATACTTTTGTTTTAATCTTAAACTGGATAATATCCAGTTTAAGCCCTCAAGCATATTAGTAAAACTTCTAGTTTGTTTTTAACTTGACAAAAATGTGTTATGTGATGATATGCCACAGCCATACCATCTGCACCTCATTGTTTGAAAATCCAAGGTCTGCCGATGGCTATATCTCTACTAGAGGTAGAAGGGGGTCAAGTAGGTGGGGCTTAGGAAGATAGAGGCTGTATTACCATAGGTTATCTAACCTGAATGCTGCCTATGCTGCAACTTCCATAATTTCAGCTCCATGAGTAGCAACATTGGTTACCAATGGAGTCAAGATTCAAGAGGCAATTTTTCTGTTTCATTTAATTGCTTCTTGACCAAGGAAGTAGAGGTGTTGATCAGTTTTTCTGATTATGTGCTCTGTCTAATCCCAGTGTTAGGTTAGCTCTAGTCTTGCAAGGACCATGCACCATGGGGACCAATCAAAGTACACTGCAGTTTTAGTTTTCCTTTTGCATCCTGACCTACCTATCACAGAATTTCGTGCTCCAGTTTAAGAGTTAATGGAGGCTTTGGTTTCAGCTTTTACAGCACTGCCTGAGCATTGGGCAAAGAGTTAAAGCAAGGCAGAAAAATGTGCCTTGGGGTTTACTAGTGAGCGTATTTTAATTTTCATGATGCAGAATATTTACATTGCTTCTGTATCATGTGGAGAACTGTATTTGTCTACAAAGGATGAACTGAAATAGCCACTGAAATTGTTTTCTCAACCAGCAGTGCTGAACCTCAGCATGGTTTCAGGAAGAGAGCGCCTGCAAAATGTCAGTTTCTATAAAAATTGCTCCACTGAACTGATATAAAAACATATTTCTCTCCCATGTTCCCTTGCTTCTCTTTTTTGTGTAAAAGAAGTACAGTCTCAGCTATTGCACATCAATGTAACTCCACTGAGCTCCATTTGTTTACACTACGTGAGTGTATCTATATGAGACCCTTAATTTAGCATTAACATAGTTTACTGCAAAGTAAGCATGTGCATGTACACACACGTATGCTTACCTCGCAGTAAACCCCCTCATCTCTAGTAAACTTTCTACTTACAAATTTTATTTGGGATTAGTACAGCACCATGGCACTTGTGAGACACCTGACTGGGAACAAAATCATGACCCGGTCAGCCATCCACCATGAGGCAGGAGATAGCTCCCTGCCCCCGGGAACTGCCGGCTGTTGGGTGGGCTCCGTCATAGGACCCCAGATGGGGACTGTCTCCCTGCCCCAGCAACAGGGAGATCTAAGTCCCCTGCTTTGAGATCATGATCAGGAAGTGGGGGTTGGGAGCTCAGCCTGGGAGAGAAGGGTCTCCCAGCAGTGGCCCCGTGGTTGCAGAGCCAACACTGGAGCTCCCTGCTAGTAGGGGCTGGGGAGCTTGTTCCCTGCTCAGTTCTGTGAGTGTGGAGCTGGAGGGGGTACAGGGTAGGGAGCTTGCCCCCTCCCCCCGCTCCTTAATCGCAGAGCTTGGTGGGGGTAACATGCTACCCAGCCTGTTTCTCCACCTCCTCCCCCAGGTCCGTGCTCACTGAGCTGGGTGGGGAACAAGCTCCCTAACTCCTGCCCTGCATGCCAAGGTGGGGCAATGTCCCGCTGCCCTGGCAGCAGGAGCTGGAACTGGGAAGAGGTTGAGAGCTTGTTCCCAGCCCTCACTCCACAATCACAGAGGGAACAAGCTCCCCAGCCACCACTTTGCTATTGCAATTGTGATTGCAGAGCAGAGGCTGGGAGCTCCCTGCATGGGGACAATTCTCCACCCAGCCTGAAGCTGGCTGGGACCTGCCCCCGACTGGGACAGTTCCCAGCCAGCCCCAAACTATGCAGGGAAGCACATACAGCCTGGAGGTGGCTGGGGGACTGTCCAGTTCGAGGCAGTCCCCAGCCAGCTCCAAGCTGCACATGCAGACTTCCCTGTGCAGCCTGGGGCTGGCCAGGCACTGTCCTGGTCAGGGTCAGGTCCCAGTCCCATGCCCCAATTGGGTGATTGAGGCACAGGGCTTGGAAAGAGCTCCACTGGTAAGGTAGGTCTGCCCAATCGGGGCAGAGGGCTGGACCTGCCTCTTCCCTGCAGGTCTTACCAAACACTGTGCCCCTGATGGGGGAGCCAGGACTAGGAGCTCCCTGCTGCAAGGGCAAGAGGACATTGTCCCTACCCCAGCAGCAGGCAGCCCCCCAGGGTCAGGAGACAGCTGTCTCTTGGCCCAGTGCTCCCTGCCAGCCCCTGGGCTAGCACCCAGGGGGATTCTGGAGCTCCACCCCCTCCCCTCCTCAGGTGGCAGCAGGGGCCCAATGCAAAGTTGGAGGAAACTGGGTACAAATCGCCTTAATCCCCACATGTGTAGATGCCTGCCTGACAGGGCTTACACCGAATTACTTTATACGAGTGTAAACTTTGGCTGGAGTAAATGTATGTGTAGATGTGCCTCGTGAGAATGTAACTCCTTTCTTCTGATAAAAAAATAGGCAAGTTATTTCATTTTTTTTATTATTTTCTTAATGATTTGGGATTTTTAAACAATTTCCCTTTTTCATAAAGACAGAGTCATCTTTGTTTTTAAACTCCATTTTTCAACTCCACTGACATGGACTACTGCATGAACTCTTTTTCAGTGTATCTTCTGTAGCATACTAAATTCCTTGTTTCTCAGAGTAGTCTTAGAGAAACATTAAATTGTAATTGTCAATTTATATAGTAGCAATAAATCTAACAGTAAAAAGAATAGTGTAGACAAAGTGACAAATTATTTGCGGTTGGTCCTATAGATACATAGTTCTACTATACTTCTATAGATGTCAAGCTTTAAAAATAACTGATCGTGTGATTGGGTTTTCTGAAAGCTTCCTGAGGCCTCTGTCTGATTCCTTTCCTGGACCAGGGAATATATGATGACCATTTCTGGTTGCAAAAAAATGGCCATATTACAGTGAAATGTGATTATATCTCGTTGGTGTTTCATTGTTTCATGGGTGTATGGGTTTAGGAGACCAAAGTTAGCTTGCACAAGTTAGAACAGCATCCAGGCTGCTCTAACTTGAACCTGTCAGGGGGTGTAACAGGGAATTAGAAAGCCTGAAGAACATGAAGCTTATCGTTGTCTGTAAGGCTGCTTTCCTGAGTAAATATTCTCTATAAGTAGAACCTGCAGTTTTAGTCCCAGACTGTGTATTTTCAGCAAACAGCTCTGATCTAATTGAAGTGATCTTTTCATCATAAACGTCTAGTACTGTGCTATGTGTGCTGTCAGATTTCAGTCAAAGACAAGGAACACCTAGTAAAGAGTAATTTAATTGAAACAGTAAATGTTGATTTAGGGAGGAAGAGGTTTATCTCAGTAACTTTCTAGAGTTCTTTGAAGATAATATTGTTATAGGAGTTCAGGAGACATGCTGTGATTATATACAATACATATTTTCAAGTTGACTTTCAGACTGGTTGAGATAAGCAATCATGGAATAAGAGTGAAATAAATTGTTAAACAGAAATCTAGCTCCAAAGCAAGAAAATGTGAGTGGCTTTAAATGGTACGTTCTACAGCTGGAAAGAGGTTTCCAATGTAGTTCCTCTGGAATTGACTGTTCCACTGAATATAACTGATTTGGAAGAAGCTACCAAATATAGAACATCAGTGTTTGCTGATGATGTCAAAACTGGAATTATAGTAAGAATTAAGAAGTTATGAGGCACATAAAAGATCACTGTCCTCTTTTGGGTGACTGAGCCAGTATTAGTAATGTAGGCAAATACAGAATATGTCTGTGGGGAAGAGACCAAAATAGAACGAACGTGTTACAAGGGGAAACTGCTGCCAGAAATGATTACATTACTTTAAAATAAATGAAAAAGAAACAAGATTTTGAAAGTAAAACCTTGGAGTCATCATTCCAATTAATCAAACAAAGCTATAGAAAAGGTACAAAAAATTGGGGTATGTCAACAAAGAGAATGCAACCAAACAGGTAACAGTATTAATGCAAGCTCAGTTAGAATCCTAGGTTTAACTTTACTCATCTTTTGGGAAGGTATTATGAATCTGAAAAGGGTCTAGCATAGATCAGGGTGAATATGCAGTGTGTAAAGGTTAGCAAAGTAAGTTTTAGTCTCACTGTCAAAAGAAAATTTCTAGCTCTGTACTAGACAGTGAAAAGGCTCAAGTTTTATTTGAAATTATTTTCTGTTTATTTTGTGAAAGATTTGGTAAGATAATTACTGTGCTTGGCTAGCATGAGTTAATGCAGGAGTTGTTAGTCAAGACTGTTAGTAGGGTCAGGCCCCCACCTAATAACCATGTAAATGCTAGCTAACTCTTTTGGCCTAAAAGGAGTTAGTTGCCTCAGATTTACACCGGCGCCAGGGGGGGCAATATCTAGCTGTTGCTTTTGACTTGTTCTCTGAAAACAAACCTGATGTCTGACAGTAAAGCTTTAGAGATACTAGGTTCTCTGTTAAGCCAGTACATCTGACATTTTAACTTCTGGGAGGAGCTTTGAAATTTATATAACATGAGTTTTAGGGCCAAGTAAAATTTTTAGACCAATAGACTATCCTGAACTATCAAAAATTCATGCAGATCACTCATTATACTTTCAGCAGTGATCAATGGAGTCATAGACATAGCCTAGATTTTGACACCCAATGTAGGTCATGTGTACAGCACCCCGCTACATGCTACTATGTAATTACTTCCATTTGAATTGGCACCCCCCATGCGAGGGTACTCAGTGCCAGTGCACCATTGCCATTGCCCTTGCTATGGTATCATAGTATCATAGTATCATAGTGTCTAGAGTCGGAAGGGACCTGGGCAGATCATCTAGTCCGACCCCCTGCCTTGGCAGGAAAGAGCACC
>JAGPOW010001296.1:120323355-120345163 GCA_030014935.1 Caiman crocodilus
CGATCAGACTTGGCTGACTGCTCTTCCCAGCAGATGTCTGGGAAGTTCAGGTCCCCCATGATGACCACATCCTTTGCCCTCACTACCTCTGCGAGCTGAATGGATGGATTACTTACCATGCTGTCGTAGACTAGCAGTGGTCTGCAGATTGCTGATTTACACTAATACAGTGTTTCAAGAAAATTGCATAAGATCTATTCACATTAATAAGGAGTCAGATTCACTCATTATAAAACAATGGGAAATTAATGCAAACTAGGAAATTTAAATAGCCTTTTTCTGAAAGAGGTGTGATTTGAACATATTACCATATAAGGCCTCTGAAACAAGTAATATAGAACGAGGTGTCAGTATAACAAATTTTTATTGAGAGAAATATGTGGTAACGGACAACCCTTGATGCATAAAAAAGTATTAGGATACATATAAACTAAGGAATATGCAGACAAAACAGGCAACCTAAATTGAAGTGGCGGACTTAAAAAACACAGCTTCAATTTAGGGCTGATTAAACCCCCATGTCATGCACACACCCTGCTGACTTACCTGCCTCTCCAGCGAGGAGGTGGAGGCAAGCTACTGGCAGGTGGAGTGGTCCTGGGGCTGCAGCAGGGGGAGGAGAGGCTGGTGCTTGCCACCGTGGCAGCTGTGGCCCCCCAGCTGGTACCCACCTGCACGCACCCAGCTCAGGTGGTCCCAGGGGGCACTGCAGCCATGGAGGGAAGCACCAGGCTCTGGCCTAGCTCAGGCACGCAGGCTCCAGGGGGGGAAATAAAAAAAATCAGACTTTTCACTTTTCTTGAGCAGAGCCACTTTCCCGGGCTGCTACTAGGCTGCCTGTAGGGATTCCAATACTGCACAGAGCCTGGTGAATCACTCCATGGCTGTAGGGACTCCTTTAAGGAGTTTTAGTTTGCTGTGCCCCAAGTCATTTAAGGCATGTTACACCACTGAATTTCCTACAGCAGTTGGAATTAATGTGCAGTACACACCATTAAAGCGGTGCAAAAGCATTAAGCCTGCTTTAAAGTTTTGTGCACTCATACCTCTCATTTTATCTACACATGGCCCTAGATACCAGGCCAAGGTACCTGCAGAAATCCTTGAAAACAAGAATTTTCTTGTGACCTATAACTGATACTTAGGTAGGAAGGCAATCTAGAGACCCTCTACAGCTGGGGACAGACATTACATGTAAACCAGTTTAAATAATCAGAAACTGGTTTAAACCTGTAACAGAAAATAAGTTCCGTGCACATAAATCAGTTTCAAAATGGCTGAAACTAGTTTAAGGTAGATCTGGTTGAATGTAGTATCAGACCCTAGCCAGAGCTCCAGCAGAGACTGCACGCACAGCAGGATTTTCCTTGCTTCCCCCTGCCTTCCACGCTCACTGCTTGCTGCTCAAGCAGGGATCCTCCTACCTCCCTCCCTACTTGCCTGCCTCCCTCCCATCTCCCACAAATGGATCCAAGCCCTACAGACTCTAAGCATGTGATATGCTAGCGAATGCTGAGAGGTGTCTGTGTGTATGCATGTGTCCAGTTTCACCGGGACAGGCAGACAGAAGTGTCTGCTTAGGGCTTTTTTAAGCTAATAAACAGGTCTGCTGGTAATGTCCCTCTGTTCCTTCCTTGGAAAAGCCAGATTTGCTGCAGACAGACAGTATGAAGAAGTCGGGAGAGGGAGACTGAAAAGCTCAGAATCATCAACAGATACATGCCCCGCACACCTCGTCCTGCTTTGCCTCAGAGTGCTAGCTGGAGTCAGGTCTGGCAACACTCCCGCCCCTTGAGCAGCTAGTGGGTGCAGGCAGAGTGGGGGTTTACACCCCTCCATAATCAAAGCCAGGTCCTGCCAGGTCTTGGCCATCCCCCCCTTCAGTTCAGCACTAAGGAAAGGAAAAGAGGGCTGCTTTAGCGCCCCCTGACTTCTAGCCTGAGCCACTGCAAGCATGCAGTACCACTGCCAGCATTTCTTCAGTCCAGAGGGAATATCCGTTTGGTTGCAAATAGGTCGGTTCAACCTAGGCAGGTTAGACTAATCTGCAAAGATTGAATCAATTCAGTCACAGGTTTTTTGAATGTCTGTTCCTAGCCTTCATGTGCAGGTAAAGGCAAAGTGGGATCTAATGTGTGATCTATACAATCATGCTTCTTTCCATGCCACATGGGCATGGCTGGAAGTGTGATTGTGGAATCACACATTAGATCCCATTGTGCCTTATGGCTGGTGCAGGGTAAGTCTAATCCTAGGCTCCCCCTGAACCAGTAAGAAGCAAGTTCCCATAGCTGGGAGTTGAAGAGTTCCCAGCTGCAGGCATGCCTCATGCAACCTGGGGCTGGGGAATTGCAGTTGCTGCAATCCTCCAGTCTAAGGGTGCATAAAGCCCTGGGTCTTGGGGATCACAGAAGCTGGGATCCCACAGCCCCAGGGATTTCATGAACCCCCAAGGCTGGAAGATCATGGCAGCTTTGATCCCCCAGCCCTGGGGGTTTCACACACCCTCAAGGCTGGGAGATCATGGTTGCCATGATCCCCCATCCTTAGGGGCTTCATACCTCCCCAGGGCAGCCAGATCCCAGAAGCTGCTGGGGCTGTCCTCCCTCAGTTGTGGGTCTGACAGTCCTAGATGACCATGATGCACCTCTGCAGCTGATGGGGCTCCCAGCCTCAGGGAAGACCCTGCTACAAGTGCAAATTAAGGCTCAATAGCAACCAACTATAAATTAGTATACATTTTTGAAGTATAACTTTATAGTTGGTTGGAGATTTCTATGGCATGTTATGTACTTTGCACATGTAGCTGGTCTCAAGGTAGTTGTGCAATTAACCAGTTAATTGTGCAATACCTTAAACATGTAGAGGGGGCCTCATTAACATACATTCTATTTATAATAACTGCTGGTCCCTGTTTACTGTTACTAAATCTACTTGCCTTAGAGCATTTAATACCATGTTGTTCTCTAAGGAGCACTTAGACATCAGCTCTAAATTGTCCTCTCATCTTCACTGACAGCAAACACCCTTAAATTGCCAGCATATTGTGCATCAGCATCTCATCAATTCCCTGCCCTACCAACTGCCACAGATGTATCATAAATTACATGAGGGATTCATTCAGTGTCTTAGGGAGTTGTGTAAATCAAAGGGTATATTCTCCTTCTAGTGTACCAGAATTTCAATATATGTAACTCCCATTAGGTTTAATGGGACTTGCACTGATAAATCCCTAAGATGAAATTATATCCCTAAGTAGATGGTAACAAAAGGTTGCTCAGAAAGTTTTGATTAACATTCCTTTAAAAGTAGGACATTAGAAGAGAGATTAAGCAAAAATATTCTGCATTTCAGTTTAAATTTGTTAAATCCATATTTTATAGAATCATTCTTGCAAACTGCTTCCAAGCCAAGCGCTTACTACTACTGTAGTGAGCAGAAGTATATATACACATAAAACATCACTCTTACTAGTAAGTGTTTACAGAATCCAGCTCACTCTGGTTCAGATCTAAATTCCAAACTGAGCATGGCAGGGGTTTTCAACCTTTTTTAAGTAGTGTACCCCTTCTGATACATAAACCTTCTGAACTGTACCCCCTGGATGAGAGGCAGGGAGGCTTCCCCAGCAGCCAGTTGATGAGCGGGGCAGGTAGATCACCTGGTGGCTGGTCAACAAGCTGGGGAGGTACGCACCACCACCTACCCAAGTACCCAAGTACCCCTAGGGATACGCATACCCCCCAGTTGACAACCCCTGGTGTATGGGATTCAAATCTGAACTTGTAAAAATTGTTTCATTTCCATTAAAATAATTGTTATTGCTAATGTATATCTAGTAAAGGATTATGCAATTAATATTAAAATACTTTTCTAGGCCCAAATCCTGCAATCTGATTTGCACAGGCACTGGGTACATCTACATATCTATGTGTTGGCACTGGATTTATGACTCAGATATCTTGTTCCAGGCAGATCCAAGCCCTGAGACTGACCATGACCTCTCCATTTGATAATAGGCAAATTTTATTGATACAAAGTGATAGCAGATAAGAATAATGCAAACAATTATATATCTGCCATTCCTAGAGCTGTCATCAGAGGGAAGGTATGTCTGGCCAGTAAGCAAGCTTCGCCCTGAAATTCTTTCTTGAACGTTAGATGTCAGCAGTCCAGAGGTCACAGGCCAAGGCCTACCCCTCCACAACGTGTCCAGTGAGACAAGCTGGTGGTGTGCCCTCTGTTCCTTTCTCAGGGACCCCTTGCTGTTTTGAAATCCCTCCTTTTGTATTATTTCTCTCCCTGTGATGACTCTTCATCTCTGGGCATTGTTGATTGGTCTCCCTGTGGTCATCATACTGTCCACGTTCTGTACTGTCAGCATATTCCTTTGTTACACAAACCTATCACATGCACACATCCTAATTTGGTAATTTCCAGTGTCCTCCTAATTTGGTCCATTCCCCAAAACCAGAAATCCCAAGGGCACTGCAACTGGACACTGTGACCTGGCCAATGCAGTACAGTCCCTTATCTCATCTTATGGAACAGTGTGGTACACGTCTTCAATTTTACAGCCTGTGTCTGCTTCCTGCTTGCCTGTGTCAGACACAGTGGGCCTTGAAGGAAACTGTCACAAACGGGCTTTTAGAAATCAATTAATCCTTGCCATTACCCTGGACCATTATTTTAATTCAATGTCTACTTTACCTACAAGCTAATTCCCAAAAGCAGGCCTCTGAATATCATTTTCTAGCCATCACCATTAATGTGCATTAGGTAATGCGCATTAAATCTCTTCATTGTGAGGTACTAGAAGAAGATGCATTAGCCTATTGAGCATTAGCAAAAGAGCACAGGGTATTTTTATGATGCTTTGATGCGCATTAAAATAGGCTAATGTACATTGAAGCACGTGTAGACATGCCCACTGTTATCCACCCACACAGATCTGGTTTGTTCCTTGATCCAAAAAAATGTTACAGATTTTACTTGCACTGTAAACCATTGTCCACTTATATATCTTTTATTTTTTATAAAGAACTTTTTTGCTTATAAGTGATAGTGTTTTGCTGCCACATGTACTGAAATGCTTTATTACTCAATAAATAATAGTAAAATAATACTAAAACTTCAAGAAAGATGAAACAAATGTATTTCTGGGTAAAAGAATGCATCTGCCAGAATTACTTGTCAGTTCTTTCTTCGTAATATTTAATAATTTAGCAAGCCATGCTGACCCTTAATTGATTGCAAGAGCCAGCAAATGCTTCAGAAGTCTGTTACATACTATCAACGTAGATGTGTGTTTTTTCCTGTGAAGCCCAATGTAATCATGCAGAAAAATCAATCAGCAACAATGTATTTTTGCTATAAGGGTGCAATTCACTTAGGGCCAAATTCTGCAATCCTTACTCCCATGGAAAAACACAGTATTGAGTAGTTCAATTTATTTTAGTCGAAGTAGTTACATGATAAGAATTACAGAATGAAGTTATTATATATAGGGTTTTCATGGTTAAACAGAAAAAACAAATGGCAGCTAAGCTATGGTATTTTCTTATACCTGTCAATGCTCTTTGGGAGGATTTTATTAAGACAGAATTCTTGTGTACTTTTAAATGTATATTTATGTATCAAAGAAATCAATCAGGAAGAATTTTCATTTTCTTCCTTTTACTCTTACTCTGCCAAATGATAAAGCATCATTTTTAACCTTGATAAAAAGTTCAAAAGATCCCAGAAAAAGGGCTGAAATATTCTTCAAATGTAGTTCATCCCAGAAAATGAAAATTAGCTCTTATTTTGTTCATTCTAGATACAGGGGTAAGATTCAATGAAAACACATTTTGCAAGAGATATTGCTTGGATGTATTGTGTGTTTACACATGCATTTTTCAATTGTTCAGTGTTTATTTTCCAAAAGAACTGGGACAGGGTAGAAAAATAAGGCATGTACAGCTTTATTTTCTTGGTATTTCATTTTTTTTTTCATTTTTGGGCCTGTGGCTGTTAGTCCTAAATATGACATTCAGAATGAGTAAATATACTTGATGATCATGGTTCCTGGTTCAGAAGCCACAAGGACAAAACTCAGAATCTTATATTTTTCTACTCTAAATTAATATTGACTCTTTCATTTATTATCATATTCAGTTTAAAAAAACTGAAAGCATCCTAGATTATCTATCTTCTGGTAAAAATGCTTAATCTTTTACAGTTTCAAAATGGGTGAAAGGTATGCCATGAATCTAAGTGTGCAAGTGAAATATGTTTTAAAAGGTTTGCTCTTCCAACTGAGTAACATTACATAGTTGTTATATATGGCTCGGGTCTAATACAAACATATTTTCATGAGATTTTGCAAGTCATGAAAGAAATGGGTGTAAATCTGTCTGCATTCATTTTTGCTATTAGATACTCCCCAACCTCTCCTTCATTCTGGCTACAATCCTTTGTGGAGTATAGCTGCCTTATCCTTGTGAACCACTGCTGTTCCATGGGCTAGTAGGTAAAAGAAGGATTCTTGGCCTGCCTGCCTTCCTGCCTTTTTCTGTTCCTTTGTAATGCTATATATGTATGGGAGTAGAAGAGGGATGGACAATTATTAAGACTGGAGGGCCACTTAATGAGTTTTAGTGAGCTGCTCATGGCTGGGGAGAGGGAGGCATTTGATTCTATCTGGCCTGCCAGCTGCCTCTGGGAGCCTGAAGAGAAAAGGCTGTGCCCCATGCTGCTCCACTATGCTGCAACCAGGAAGCCAGGACTGGGCTAGGCTGTGCAGCATGCAGGGTCCTCCACACCCTACTGCCTCCTGCATCCTTTCCCCGCCCCTCCAGTTTCCTATAGGCACTGTGGGTGTGCAGCCTTGGCACTGTGGCTTCTGGCAGCCAGGCTCGCACAGGACTGGGCATGATGCAGTGCACAGAATAGCCATCCCACCTGCCCTCCCGCCATGATGAGCCACCACCGCCACTGTGCTAAACACCCCTCCCTCTCCCACCCAGGGATAACCCAGACTAGTGGCACTGCAGCAGCAAGCAGTTCATCATGACAGGTGGGCAGGTGGGAGGGATGGCTACTTGGCATATAACATTGCACCTCTTCTTATGTGAGGTTGGATGCCAGTGGCTATGGTGCAAGGATTGCTCAGCCTCAGCATCAACAGGAGGGGGATGGATGTGGGGGTGAGGAGAGCAGAGGAGTCTGCTTGCTGTGCAGCCCAGCCTAGTCCCATCTTTGGTAGAGGAGAGCAGAGCAGTGCAGGGAACAGCCTTCCCTCCTCAGCTTCCCGGTGGTGGCTGGTAGGCTAGATAGGATGAATTGGTGAGCCAGATATGTCCCACAGGCCATTTTGCCCAACCCTGGAGTAGAGAAACACAGGGGTGGCAGTTGTGCTTCTCTTTTACATGTCTTGTGTAAGTAGGAAAGACTTATGGTGTATTACTTTTCCACTACCCTATTTTTTGCACCTATATTATTGTCAAGTACAATGTGGAACAATGTTAGTTGCTGGAACCATGCTAAAATAAGGCTTATAACTCTGGATTAGAAGGAAAAGATTTTGGGTACAGTCAAGAATTTTTTTTTCCTTTACTTCACTCTACTAAATTATGCCTACTTTTGTGCTTGCTACCTATTAGGCTATCAGCTCTTTTGTTCTGTGACTATGTTTTTATACATTTTAAAGAGGCAAGCACACCTTTGAGATGAATAATACATTGTTTTAAAAGATAAGGGAAATGTACACAAAACAAACAGGTTATGGGATCTGCTCCATCTGGGAAATCAAACTCAGGTGTGTACGATCAACGTATGAAATATCTTAGCACGGTAAGCACACAAAATGTAGCACAATATAAAGGTTGTTCAGAGAGCTGCTAATAACATCCTTGTGTGTCTTAGAGCTGTAGATGCACAACTGCTACAAGTCTTTGAATATTCCTCAGTAAATGAACAGGAGAATACCTAATTATTTTTAATTACTATCATATAGATGGGCACAGGTATTAGCTGAAAGCTGTTACATTTTTTGACAAGTTTCTTGAATGTGCATTGTTGTGCATTTCAGATACCATTACAAAGATGCCAAGAATATGGTGAATATTTGTATCTGAGCCAAACACCTGAAAACAAGGAGCGTTCTGTCTCAGAAGTTGTTTGTGGCATACACAGCCATTCATTGTTGCTTTGAGAACGGCTGTATAACTAGTTATTTTTGTGTCCAATTTATTTTTTGCAGCAGAGGCTCACTTCATACTTGTGCTTATTTATTTTTTCACACTGGGCCGGCCTTCTGTTTGTGCTTCCTGGCAGGAGAGAGAATTCTGTTGCTTTTCATAGTAGGACAACACAAGAGCACTGGGGGAAGGAGGTGAAGGGAAATAACTTGCTGTGCCTTTATTTTCTTGGATTTTTAGTCTCAAATGAATTTTTTCTATGGTGGCCTTCAAGCCTTTATGCTTTGTTTTCAAAGTATAACACTTTATCATTAAGCTGTGGTAAGGTATGTAAGAAAAAGGGTTTTTTTATCACTTAACATCATTTAACAAGGTTTTGACATGTGCCATGTTTTGGGAATGTTTAGAGGACGTTGACTTCCAAAATGGAGATAATCAGAGTGAGTGCAGATGGTTCAGGTAAAAAAGAGTGGTGTGCTTTAAAATGTAGTACAGGGGTAGGTAATTATTTGGGCCAGAGGACCACTTAGGGAACTGTCGTGGGGTGGGCCAGAAACACCGGCCTCCTGGGTGGGACCGCAAGTGGGCAGGGAGCTGGCCCACAGGCCGTATTTTGCCCAGCCCTGATGCAGTAGGAATGAGAAAGGATGAATAACACAAGGACTTGGAAAGTTCTGTGCAACTCATTGAATTTTCAATGGGAAATTCTTTATTGAGAATATATCCTAGTCATTGTAAAGTGGTTACTTTCAAAAGAACAGGTCAAAGGAAAAAGCTCTGCAACAGCATAGTGTATATTCCATGTACAATATGCTTTTAACTGTGCTGAAATCTCTAACAGTCTGGTAACCTTCAAGGAACTTCCCCAGAGAGAAAGCAAGGACAAAAGCAGGCCCCCAAAACTGCTGCCCTCCAAATACACTTTTTCCTTGTTGAGGGATATGGCTGTGATACATCTCTGTTGTCCCTTCACTTTCTCACTGGATTTTACTAAGAGACTGTGTCTGTTTTCCCTGTTACAGTTACAGCTGGAAATTAAATTTGTCAGTGAAATATTTAATGTTCATAGCTGACTCCCCTTCCCACAGTGCTCTTAGACCCTTGAATAGGTGTGCTAATTAATGAATATCAATAGCAAGGGCCCAAGCCCACACCATTAATGTCAGCAGTTTTGACACAGACCTCTGTCACAGGCCATCTGGGCACTGTGAGTGTATCAATTTTATCACGGGCCAACTGGGCTGTTTAATTCAGTTTCAGATTGAGGAGGCAAAGTTAGGAGTGAAGTAAAGGCCAATTCTGTTCAGTTCTGTTGGAGGCCAACTGGGCACTGCGAAGGCGTTAGCCACTGGGCTGTTCAAAACAACAGATAGACAGACATGGGTTGGCAACTTACCGATAGTCCCTTGATGCCAGGTATGCGTCAAGTGATTCCGGCAAAATCAGGCATCCTCGATTGACGCTGTCAGAGGAAGATTACTGGGGAAGGTCCCTTGATCAGGATCTGATCCTCGCTCACAACGGGAGTCTCGGGTCCAGGCGTGGAACAGCAATGACTGTTCTGTTCCCTCCTTCCTGCTGATCACCTGATGCTTTTTATACCTAGTCTTATGCTAATCTGTTGGCTTTAGAGCCACTCACAATGTTACCCTATGGGATTGAAAGGTGTTAAAAATTATCATAAAAGTTACTACCTAGACTTGGGTTTATCCAATAAGCAAATTACAATGCAGGACCTTTAGATCTGAAATTGACATTTCTCCACCTAAGCCCCAGCCCCTTTTAGGCTTCATTTGCATATGCTTTTTTGGGAAGTGCTTTCCTGTAATGTGTTGGGTGTGCCAGGCAGTTGGATCCAGTTTTTTTATCGTTAAAACTGAACCCTGAGCAAAACCAGTTAATCTCACATCTACAGCTTTGCCTATGGGTCCCAGTCAGTTCCACAAACAGTTAATTTTATCATTCTGGTAAAACTTATGACAGAGAAGTTACGTCTGCGGTTTACAAACTTATAAGCTTTTTATTAACTAATATTACCTGTTTAGGCAAAATACCAAAGGCCTCCAAGAAGCACATATTTATTGCTTATTAATCCCTTTGGTTCTGGCTGTTACAGATCTCAGTGAGGGCAAGGGCAGACCTAAAGAGTTTGGGAATGGGATAGAGCCATGGACAAAAGGCAAACAGTTGCTTGCATAAAACAGCCCAGCCAGAAGTATTGCTCTTTCCAGATACTTATGGCACACTGCAGTTAGAGGTTCAGGCCTTGGACTCACATTACTTTTGTAGAACTATATATGCTCTAGTAGCACTACAAAAAGCAAGTGTCCCTTTATATAGGTTTTTTGCACAAAGATGGCAAAAAAGTTTCTGTTTCAGACACAAACGTCTTTGTAGCTCTACCTTTGGTAGTGCTGCATGTTATGTGTAGCATTACAGTGGAGTGGTCTCATGCCCCCAACCCAGAAATTCAGAGCACGCTGCTTTCCCTCCCACTTGTACCGGTGGTGGCAGCAGCTGGCTGGGCGGCCTCAAAGCTCTGTCACCAACTAGTTGGACAGTCTCCCCCATCCAGTCAGCTGTTGCTGTAGGGGCCTGGCTCATTGACAGATTACCAAGATGGCAGTGGTAGCAAAGGAGTTGCCCCCTATTTTCCATGGTCTGGAGTGGGGGCAATGTGTAGGGGGTGCACCCGGGTGCACATGCACCCCCTGACCATGGTGGTGCACCACCTACAAAAAGGCATTGCCGATTGTTGCTCCCCATCTCCCCTCTACCACCGCTAACACTGCTGGTGGCATCTGCGGGCGGTCAGCAATCTTTGGGTCATTGCAGTCAATTAAGGGTCAGCATGGCTTGCTAAATTATTAATGCTGGAGGAATGTATCGTTCATGGTCTGGAGAATGCACTTTTGCAGAGGCTTTGTAGCGCTTCCGCCAGGAGACTGTGCACATGTGCCCATCCTCATAGCACTTTAAGAACATAAGAATTGTTATGTCCTGGGTCAGACCATTGGTCCATCTTGCGTAGTAATCTAGTATCCTGTATGTCACAGTGGCAGGTGGTAGATGCTGAAAGAGAGAGTGAACTGGATATAACGAGGGATTTTCTTCCCACTGTTCCTCTCTCACTTGCAGCCTCCAGCATTTAAAGTGTAGGATGGGAGTTGGCAACGTTTTTGGGCAGAATGCCAAAAAGACCTGCAGCCTTGACTTGTAGGATGTTGGCATGCCAGGGAAGGGTGGCAGGGGAACTGAGGGGCCCAATCCTTGTTGTGGGAATGCAGCCCCAGTCCCTTCCCCACTGTCCACCCTGAGGTGTGCCTGCTAAGCAAAATGCCTTCATGTGACACACTCCAGCATGCATACCAGGGGGTTGCCTACCCCTGGTCTAGGAAATTCTAATTCAGGGGCTATATGCCTAACTCCCAAGCTCAATAGCTACTGATATCCCTTTCCTCCAAAATTTGTTCAGTCCCTTCTTTAATCTAGCTAAACTGTCAGCTTCAACAACATCTGGTGGCAATTCATTCCACACTCTAATTACACAGTATGTTAAAAAACTTTGTTTGTTAGTTTTAAACTTACTACCTACTGCAGTAAAAGCTCTGTTATCTTGCATCCCCCTGAGAAGGGGTGATGCCAGATAACAAAATATGGCAGTTAATTGAGCAGCCCGAACAGGCATCCTTGCCTGTTTGGGCTGCCCCTTCTTCTGCCACGTCTGGGGCATCACTGCCTCTCCCATGGAATTGCCACTCCTCCTGCAGCATCACCACCTCTCCTGCGGGCCCCGTGGGCCCCATGGGAAAGGGAGGCAGGCCCCGCACAGCCTGTTATGCCTCCAGCCCATGGAGGCTCAGCAGCACAGGCTGCTTTGCCTTGGGCTGTGGGGGCTTGGAGAAACTGGAAGTGCCATGGCGGGCACTTCCAGTTTCACTTTACCTTGCAAGCCGGCATGCTGGTTAATAGAGCATGCCAGCTTGTAAGGTGCCAGTTAATGGACCTTTTACTGTAGTTTCATTTTGTGACCTCTAGTTTTTGTATTGTAAGAGACAGTAAATAATAAATCCCTATTGAACTTCTGTTCACCATTTAGTATTTTGTAAACCCTTACCATGTCCACCACTCAGGCGCCTCTTTTCTAAACTGAATAGGCCTAACCTCTTTGGTCTGTCCTCATATGGAGGCCCCTCCATACTGCTAATTATCCACGTTGCCCTTCTCCGTACCGTCTCTAGTTCTTCTATGTCCTTTTTTAGGTAAGTGGACCAGAACTGAGCACAGTTAATGTTGTGGATGCACCATGGATTTATAAAAGGGCAAAAGTATACTTTTAGTTTTGTTTACAATTCCCTTCTTAATAATCCCTAACATTTTTTTTACCATTTTGACAGTTGCTGAGCACCATGTTTTTAATTAATTGTCCATACTGAGCCCCAGATCTTTTTCTTGCGTAGTAACAGCTAATGTAGAGCCCATTGTAGGTAGGTATAGTTGGGGTTATTTTTACCCAAGTACATCATTTTATGCTTATCTACATTGAATCACAACTGCCACTTAGTTAGCCATTTGGTCAGTCATGCCAGATCCTTCTCTAGTTCCTCACAATCTGCCGTGGTCTTTGCCACTTTAAATAATTTTGTGTCTTCAACAAAATTAGCCACCTCACTACTCACCCTCTTTTCCAGATCATTTATGAATATGTTAAGCAGCACTGGACCCAACACAGATCCCTGGGGGACCTTGCAATGTGTGTCTTTCCGTGATGAAGACTGACGATTTATACTCACTCTTTGCTTTCTTTGAGACAATTTCTAAACTATGAGTGGATGTTCCCTGTAATCCCATGACCACCTAATTTAGTTTATTTTGTAGCCTTCCAGTATTGTATACTTTATAGCATGTCCAAGGCCTTACTTTAGTGTGGGTCTTACAAATTTAGTTGGAATTGAAATTGAGTATACTGCCTGTCATAAAAAGGGTTAAGGGCAATGAAGAACCATTTTTTAGTTAAAGTGTGGATTAGTCTAATTGCAGCTCTTAAACAAACATAAAACAAAAGGATAACACTTTTCAAAGGACTTGGGCCTTGTGTGAAGTTAGCTGCAAATGTGTAAGAATTAACAGCTTGTTGAGGGGTAAGTATATCCAGGAGGATATAGCAACCTGGACAACTCATCAGCAGTGTAATTGTTTGAAAGAAGCAGAGACAAGTTCTGAACTGCCAACTGAAACTTCCTTTAAAGCTGCCAAGCAGCCAGATGGGGAAAATGTTTCTCACAGTTTGCTATCTAGGCTCCATAAATGTTCACTAGGAGGATAAGGAGGGCTAGGAAATTGAGATGATGTAGTTGGCATCTTTGCCAGCCTAAATTACTGGGAAAGAAGTACAAAGAAAATGTGATTTTAAAAGATGCTTTTATCAAGGTGAGTCTGGAAGTTTTAAATCAAACAGCAAGGATTGTTTAAGTAGAAAATAATAGCAGCAAGACTCTTCCAGAAGTAGACAAACTAATACAGCCTTTATAATAAAATTCATGCAATTAGCACTTCTAAAATATTTTTAAAAGTTTCCCAGAAAAGTATGCATGTGTGGGTATGTGTGTAAAAGTACTGAAATTCTGTTCTCTGCTTATTATAGCACTGAGCTGATAATGGTTAACAGGGAGATGCAACCTTACAATTGGAAGTGGATTAATAGTTAACTATATCTTACAAACAAATAGTTAATTATACAAAAATAGGGCTGGAAAGAACCTTAAGAGGTCATGTAGTCCAATCTCCTGCCATAAGGTAGGAACATCCCTGTTTAAACCACCCCAGAAAAATTTTTGTCCAGCTTGCTCTTTAAAACTTTGTGACAGATTTCATAAGCTCTCTATGTTGTCCTAATACTTAACTCTATCTTCCTTGTTGCTGTTTGAACACATTCATTTTCCAGCCCCCAGTACATATACAGTACTATTGACTGCTACCCTATTTACAACAACCCTTTTTAATTTGAAGACTGTTATCAAATCCTACATCACCCCTAATTCTGATTATTCCAATCTTTCCTGATTGTGTCACACTGTCTAGATCTCTGATTTTTGCTGCTGTCTTAGGTTCCTTCTTATTTGTCTATTTCTTTCTTGTATTGTGATGCCTAAACCTGAATAGTAACCATGATGTGAACTCATTAGCACTGAATGACATGCAGATAACAATTCTCATCGCACTTTGGTATTAGCTTCCTCCCCATGCCCCCACCCTTTTTTTTTTTGCAACAATTTTAGGTGGGAATCACCCAAAAAATGTTTTTCTAGTAGGGTCTTTCAGCAATCTCTTTTTTGCCATAGCTGTTAAGTAGCTTTATTAGTCATCTATGTTGATTGTATTAGCATTGGTGAGGACACTGGCATTTGTCTGATGAGCTTCCCACTTTCTGCCAAAGATCTTCTAGAGGTAGTACTGGTGAAGGCATTCCAGGCTTTTCTTTAAGTCACCCAACTTCACAGCCATAGAGAAGAGTTGGGGTTACCATAGTTTATATAATAGGAGCTTTGTCTAAGTCCTGATGTTGCGATCGTTGAACACATGATGATACAGTCTTCCAAAGGCAGAGTTGGCACATTGGATCCTATACTGGATCTCCTTGTTGATGTTGGTGTTCTTTGAGAGGTATGTAGCGTTCAACATTCTTCAGCTCCTGTCCATCAATGAGGATCTTTGCTGGGGGTGTTAAATGGCCCAGTACAGGCTGGTGAAGTACCTTTGTTTTTGCCAATGTTAAGGGTTAGTCCCAGGTACTGATATGCTTGGAAGAATCAGTTAAGTGCTATTTGTCGGTCCTCCCTAGTATGTGCAATGACAGCACAATCATCGGTGCACTGAAGTTCCACATCAAGGTTGAAGTAACTGGTTTTGGTATGGAGAAAGGAAAAGATCTAAAAGGTTCCAATCTATCCTGTACTTGATGCTGATGCCATGTGAAAGATGGTTGTGAATGAGCATCTTGTTGACCATGAGGAAGATAGAAAACAGAATCGGTATGATCATTCAGCCCTGCTTGATGCTAATTCGAATGTCAAAGGGCTCCATAGCGGAGCAACTGGATGGGATGGAGGTAGTCATCTGGTCATGAAGGAGTCTTAGGATAGTGATAAATTTCCCTGGGTGGCCAAACTTTGATAAGATCTTCCATAGACTGGCAAAACCATCCTTCATCCAATCAGAAGCAGGGAACTTTTTGACAACTTAAAGCAGAAGCCCAGAGGAAGATTTGAGAAATTAAAAACAAATAGGAAGAGAAAGTGAAAGAAATCCACCAATTTGTTGACAGTCATGACATGTGGAGCTTGTTCAGTGCAAACAAGGCTGTGTATGGATCAAATTCTTCAGGACTCACCCTGCTTAGATCTGAAGATGACAGTACACTCCTATAAGACAAATCCTTCAAAAATCACTGGAAGGAGCACTACCAAAAGCTCCTGAACTGAGAATTGATAGTGACTACTAAAACCATCAAATCCAGCTTGCAGCATCCAGTAAGGGAAGCACTTGCCAGTCCACCAACTTCTGAAGAAATCCAGCAGACAGTAAGACAGATAAAGAACAACAAGGCGTCTGGCCCAGATGGCGTACCGGCTGTGGTCCTCAAATTGGTGGGGAAGTTATGACCAACAGTCTCCACACGCTGTTTCTTAAAATCTGGAACACTAAGGAAATTCCCACTGATCTAAAAAATGCCAAAAGGGAGATGAGTCTGACTATGGAAACTATCAAGGTATCACTCTCCTCTCTATCGCTGGGAAGATCCTCGCTTGAATTCTACTGAACTGACTGCTCCTTCCAAATGAAATCCTTCTTGAGTCTCAGTGTGGCTTCAGACTATCCAGAGGCACCATGGACATGACTTTTGTGGCCTGGCAGATCCAGGAAAAATGCTAAGAATAAGACCAGGAACTGTATGTGACTGTTATCAGTTTGACCAAAAGCCTTTGACTCTGTTAACCTTGAGCCTCTATGGAAGATTAATCATCTAGAAGAAACTGTAAAATTATTGCTGGTAAAGTTTACAGATTATACAAAAATCTGTCATGATTATACAAAAGTCTCATGCCTCTGGCCATAACGTGACTAAGAGAAAAGAAAACCTCCCGGGTGAAGCAGTCTCCCTATCTCACCTGCCACATCTTTGTGAAATATATACTTAGGGGGAGTTCAGTGTGAAATAACATTGGTCCCCCTCTGGGCTTTACTTATGGTACTGCCAAAGCTGACATGGGGTTCCGCCTCCCCTACACCCCAGCCACTCACCAACTGCTGACAATGACATTTCATGATATTTAACACTTGATTCCAGCTGCAATGTGCTCAGTCCTAATTTCGGCGGTTTTTTGGGGGCAGAGGTTTAGATGTAATTCCCTTATCCAGAATTGCTCTCCTTTTTCCTGGCAGATCAGAGAGGATTGCTATGTCCTTTTTGTCTAGACTTAGATCTCTGGTCTTTTTACTTCTTTTACAGTTATATAAGAAATAAAGAAAATATTGCAACTGAACACAAAATCATAACACTTTCTATTTTAAGCGTCATCTAACTATCTGTAATATATAGAGTCTCCTGGCTCTTTCTTTCTTTTAGTCTTAATCAAAATAGATGCAGTCTGGGGTCCTACCTTCCCCGATGCTTGTATTCAGGATGAGATGCCTGCTCCCTGGTTCTAGCCACCCAGAGCTTGCTTTCCTGCCTTCTTACTATCTGGCACCCTCGGTGCCTTTTAAATCTTCCGTGATGGTGCGCCAGGCTGACATCATCAGTCACGTGCTGCCCATCTGAGCCCAAAGAGAGCTCATAAAGTGGTGTGGCTGCATTGCATGCTGTTCTTGCATCAGTTCCTGTTCAGGTAAGTACTGAGCCCCTCCCTCTGACCTGGGTTCCCTCAGACCGGGTCGAAGCAGGCTTCAGGGGCTTGGGGTTTGGGCAGCAGATTGAGCCATGACCATGAGTCACCACAGTCTGGAATACTACATAGTAATGAGGACAAGTTATTTTGCAGGCCAGTGGGCGCATCTACACAAAATGCTTTACTTGAGATTAGAGTAAATAAATGTGCAGTAAGCGTCACAGTCTACAGGTGCGATGCTTACTGCATAGCAATTTGTTCTAATTGCAGGTAAATTTGCTAACTGTTTATACAAACAGCTAATTTATTCCCAACTGGGAGCAAACTTATTTGTACCATGTGTAGACAGCTGACTGGGAGCAAAATTTCTCCAGGTCAGCTGGGCAGCCTGGGACAGTAAATTGCTGTCTTCCCACAGGAACTGCCTGCTACTTGGGCACCCAAGCCTGAGTGGGGACCATGCCCTGGTAGCAGGGAGCTCCCAGCCCCCACTTCCCAGTCACGGACCAGGGCTGGGGCTTGGGAAATTGTTCCCAGTCACAGTGCTGCAATCATGGAGTAGAGGCTGGGGACAGATTAGAAGCCTGTTCCCTGCCCAGCTCCATGATTGTGGTACCAGACAGCAGCAGCAGCCTCCTATCATTTGGTAGGCAGATTGGGGGCCTGCACCCCTGGGAGGAGTCTAGCACAACCCTGCAGCCTTCCCTGGGGTGCGGGCAAGCCTCCGATCTGCCTGCTGGATGACAGGAGGCTGCGCTGCCGGATGGGACCAGCGTAGGGCACAGCCTGCACCCAGCACCAAGAAGATTGGTGTTGCCGCTGGTCCCAGGTGACAGAACCAGCCTTCTGTCATCTGGCAGGCAGATCAGGGGCCCGCACACTGGGAGGAGTCCGGCACAGACCCACAGTCCTCCCAGAGGTAGAGGCACCCAGATCCGTGCGCCAGATGACAGGAGGCTGCTGCTGCCGGCAAGTGACAGGAGTTTTGCATGTCAACACCTTGAGGTGTAGTTTCCCAGAAACCTCTGCACATATCTCCTTGAAGCTTGGCAGGCTTCATGCCCTCAGAAGGGGCTACCGTCTCTGCAAGTTTCATCCAAATCAGGCAAGAAATGACAATGTTTTAGGCATTTTCATGATACCCTGTTATAGCCTACGGGAGAAACGTTGAAACAGCATCAAAACAGCAAAATAATTTTGATGAAACAGAACAGTGCTTTTGAAAGAAAACAAAACTTGAAATGAAACACAGTTTTGTCAAAATGGAAGTCAAAGCGGAATGGCGCTGTTTTGCACAGCCCTAGCATCTACATGTTCATTGCCACACCATAGTTACTATGCATTAAGTTTTAGGACTTGATTAACTTAGTAACTCTGTGTGCAGTAACTTGCACTATTGCGCAGTAGCACTGATGCATGGGTTTTTACTGACACTTACTGCACATTGTTATTATGTTAATACTACTACACAGTAATTTATTAGTACAATTTTTGCCCAGCATGCTACTGCACAATGTTATTAGGCTACTGTGCAGTTAGCATCTCATGCAGACATGCCAAGTATGATTGTAATTAGAATCACTTATCCGTCACTTGTGTCTACATGTTAAAAACAATAGCAGCAATTTGTAAAGGGTTCTGAAAAGAGATACCATAATGATTCAAGGTCTGGAATATCTTAATTACCAGGGATCCTTGTTTCCTCCATTTAAAAATTCTTCTGATAAATTGCAAATTCTCGTATTATAACTCCAAAATCTATGATTAAAATGAAACATTCCCCCCCCACACACACAAATATATATATATAAAAATTGAACACAATGTTGTATTGATATATTTACAATTGTAAATTGGCAGTTTGGAAGCCTACCAGTGCCTCAATCACTATAATAGAATAAATTCTAAGTACCTATATATTTTGGTATTTGATTTTTTTTATCATGGAAAATCAGAGCTCCCACTGCTCTTAGCTTACCAGGATGAAGGTCCAGCCCCCTCACTCCCAAGCCACAACCCCCGAGCCCTGTCAGTGCCCCTCACTCCTCACAATCCCAGCCCTGTCAGAGGGGGCCTATAGCTGCCAGGACTATGGGGCCAGGGACCCAGGTCCACTGCCCTGTGCCATATCAGCACCTGAGCCCCAGTTGCTGCTTTCAAGAGGCAATGGCTGCTGCAGCAAAGAGGACCATGGAGCCTGGCTCCCCCTAATCCATGCTCAGTATGGCCAGAGTGGAACGTGTGGGAGTGGTGAGTGCAGGCTTAGGCGCCTTGCCTGGCTCCCCTCCCTACAGGGTCTCTGCAGCCTAGAAGGCGGGACCTGGTGCAACAGGGCAGAGCAGGGCCAGGTGAGGAAGCTTGGTGCTGCTACTGAGGGCCCCACATTGCTCCTGCAAGGTACCACCTGCCCACGCAGAAGCATTGTGGAGCACAACTCCATGCCTCCATATCCACTGTTACCATTTAAGGTGAAAGCAAGGAAGGAGGGAGGGCAAGAATGCCTTGCCAGGGTGGCACAGGGCTTGTAGCAGCAAGGAGCTTTCCTGCCAGGCCCTGCTGTGCCCTGACACATTGGGTCCCACCCACTAGACTGCAGAGGCCCTGGGGTGGGGAGGCCTGTAGGGCAGGGAGCCCAAGCTGGCAGTGGGCAGCCCACCCCCACTGCACACAAAAATCGAGGAGGCACATGCCCCCCAGTGAATTCCTGTGCAGCTGTGGGGAGCCAGACCCCATCCCCAGACAAGCTGCCTGTGGTTCTGTCCCACTCCCCGCCCAGGCCCTGTGGCTGTGAATTCTGGTCCACAGCCCCATACACCACCCTAGCTGGGTAGCAGCCTGAACCCTGTCCAGCTCCCTCCCTGCCTCATTCCCTCCTTCCCTAAGGGGTTCTCAATCCTGTCCACTCCCCTCCCCACCAAATTTACCCGTGAGAGCTGCTGTCCAGGCTGCCTGGCAGCCATGTGCATGTCTACATTTTTGTATGTGAATGTGCTGCTACAGTTTGCTTATTTTAAAAGCAGACCTCTTGAGGCTAAAAAGAAAGGCCTACAAAGGATGGAGGATGGGAGTCACCTCCAAGGATGATTATTCTGCACTGGTCCGGACCTGCAGGGAGCATACCAGGAAAGCCAAGGCTGCAACTGAACTCCAGCTAGCTTTGAGCATCAAGGACAATAAAAAGTCCTTTTTCAGATATGTGGGGAGCCGGAGGAAAAGCAGGAGCAACATTGGTTGCTGAACCAGCAACCAGCATTGGATGGAACCCTGCTGAACCAGATGGGGCAACTGACAACTGACGCCCAGGAAAAAGCCAATCTATTAAATAGGTACTTTGCGACGGTCTTTCATCAGCCCCATGGGACGCCCATGCCTGCTACGGGCCTGACTGGACTCGATCTTATGAGGTCCCTTCCAGCCCTAATGTCTATGAAATCTGTGAAAATCAGATTTAACAATAAATGACAGTTTTCTAAGTGGAATGGTCAATATTTGAAGTATGTTATTAGGAAGTAGGTATTTACTTTTGATAACTATATTAAAATGGATGGTTTAAATCTTTATTGGCTAATGCACCATGTGAAAAGATAATCGATGTAGTAATTTACTTGAATGAGAGTGCTCTAAATTTGAGGGCACAATTCCACTGACTTTTGATCTCAAGTCTACAGGTGTTAAAAAAGAATAGAACTTTGCACTAATTTGTAGGAAACTACAAAAGGATTCTGAAGGGAAGAAAAGTTGCTGGCTCCAATTGATGTTGCCTTATTTTTGCCAGTATTATTCTTTTATGTAATGATGAGCTACAGTAGTAATTTCTGTAAGACATCTACATTTAACATTATGAAAGGCTGTTTCAGCAAAATTCACATAAATTTATAGTAATGAATGTTGTAAAACCATTTAATTCTTTTATAACGTTTTGCATTCTTCCAAGATTTGTAGGTCAGCTCCTTAACTTCTACAGGTGAATTAAAATAATGGTGGGGTAATATTGGTTATGCCAACTGAGACTCTTAGCCTTTCCTTTTAAAGATTAAATCAAATTAGATGATGTGGTTGATTCCTAAAAATAATCATGGCTAATTTTTTTAGATAAAAACAACATTGACAAAAACAGAGGGTGGCTGGGGTAACTGTACGGGCTTTACTTCTGGCTATATTGGGGCTGACTGCCTCCTTCTTGAATTCCATGTTGTTGTTCATGAAAGAAAAATATAATAGATACATTACTACAACTGTCTATTGAAAAACCTTGTTTTGAGCAGTTGAGATGCATTGTGTTTTTCATGCCATTATGCTTTTCTTTTAGGGATTATGTCTGATCGCCAGTTTGGAAATCAGTTTATGTGCAGTGTTGTTGCTTCACATGTGAGTCATCTACCAACAACAAACCTCAGTTTTGTTTGGATTGCTCCACCTGCAGGCACAGGCTGTGTGAATTTCATGTAAGTGTGTAATACAATTATAAACACAATCCATTTTTTCAGTTGTTGAATTAGTGTGGAAAATAGCACCTATGTAGGTAATTAATTTCTTGTATAACCTATAAACTATAAGGATTATGGTTTCAATCCTGCCAAATGTTGCATTTAACAGGAATTAAGAGCACATGTCATCTTTTTGTTGATCAACATAGGTAGAAAAAGCCCCTTGTCCTTTAGAATCTGAACAAAGTAGGTAAAATCTTCCAGTAAAACAAAAAGGCAGCGAGATTTATTTTATGGATTCGTGTATGTTTCA
>JAGPOW010001296.1:120358561-120371733 GCA_030014935.1 Caiman crocodilus
CAGCCTGGGGCTGCTCTACCCCAGCTCAAACTGCTGCAGGTCTACCTTGCTGGTTTGTGAAGTATCATCTATGTGGAATTTTGCACTGCTTCAGGCTCAATCATCCTTGTCTAGGAGTGGGAGATTTTTAATTAGCTGAGGAGATAGCAGTGAAAAGCAATAAATAACTTGCAAATAGCAAGGAGGAAAAGAGGGGAGTTGTTTGAAATTGTACAACTTTGCTATTCAGCTTTAGGGATAAAGGAACATATAGATTCAAGAATTTTTGTTTTGAATGGAGGGAGAAAGTAGAGTTTAGCTTTTTCTTGAAAGTCTTCGAGAAATGATCCATACTTTAGGAGCCTGGTGCTGTCTTCTAGGGAATGCAGAGCCACAAAGCCCCTAATGGAAGACATCATGTTCACTTTAGCCCAGCCAATGGAGAATGGCACATAGCAACTTGCTTAAATACAAAATGACATGAAAGATATGTCCAGAGGTAATATGGACCCTACTCAAAAAATCACAATAGGTTTTACCATCCATGTACATCAAAAAGTATGAAACCCTATCTCAACATGTGGTGGGTGCCATAGTGGAAATAGCAAAATTGTCAAGAAAATATTATACTGACTTTATTTCCTTGTATAGCCACAACTTTAATATATCACACGCTTGAATTACATGTGTGGTAGAAGGAAGCTTCCATTCAATGTTGCCTTTAGCTGCTTTATGTTTTTTGGAATGGTTCCATATAGGACTGTAACAGAGAGCCAGAAGTATCCTGTTATGTGTGGAGAAAAAGCAGCGGGAAGAGCTAATTACAAAATAAATAGTCAGCCAGGGGGAAAATGTAGGTTTGAAGGGCAGATTGCAGAGCGGGTTTCCTTGCAATAGTCCAGGGGACAAGAGACAAGACACTCCAGCATCAGCAGTAAGCTACCATGGTGGGGTAGATGGGTGGGGAGGAGAGAGCCAGCAAGCCTAATTAGAAAGCACCTGTGGGTAGCTGAGGAGGTCACCTGGCTAGAAAGGGTCAGAGCCTGGGAAATACAGGAGCAGGCCTGAGCCAAATCAGTCTGTCTGACCCTGCAGGCTGGAAGGAAACTGCTCCTAAGCTGAGAAGCTGCAGAGGACTGCCTGGATATCTCCTGAGCTGACAGGAACCCTACAAGAAAGCCTGGATGGTTAGTAGGGAAATATGACCAGAGTGGGGCAGTTTGTGTTATAGTTATAAGACATACGGTTTTGTTTATTATTTAAACTGGCAGCTTAGGTGGGACTAGAAAGGGGTGAGAGGAGGTCCCAGAGTACCAGGGAGGTACGTGAAGCTGTAGCTTGCCAGAGCAGGGTGCAAGCTTCAGTATAGCCCGAGAAGGGCAGAGATAGGGCTGGCGAGCCCAGAGAGGGGCAGCAACAGAAGCCAAGGGCCCACAACCTGAGAAGGGCAGAAATTAAGAGCCTACACGAGGCAAATGGGAGCAGAAGTAAGAGTCCAGGATGGCAAGATAAGGGCTGGAGCTCAAGAAGTCAGACCTGGTGAAGTGAGTCTAGGCAGAAAAGGTCCAGCTAGAGGAAGGGGGCAGAAGCCAGGATGGCTGAGGCCCCGATGAAGGAATGGAGGCATAAGGTGGCCTGGTGATTTGAGGCAAAGGGCCTAATTATGTGATGATTGGAAACACATGCAAGGCATGGGCACAACTGTAGGGAAGGTTTGGAGGCAGTGATTAGCCCATATGGCAATAGGGCTAGGGACAGACATTCAAAAAAACTGAACCTGAATTGATTTAATCTTTGCAGGTCAGTCTAACTGGCCTAAGTTAATCAGTTTGTAACTGTGAAGACATCCCCTCTGGACTGAAAAAATAAAGGCACATGACTGCAGTGGATCAGGCTAGAAGCCAGGGGGCGCTAAAGCAGCCCTCCCTTCCCTTTTACTGTGCTGAGCTGAGCAGAGGTATGGTCAGGCCCAGTCAGGATGCTCAGGGTTAGGGAGGGGTTCCTCCCCACCCCTGACCAGACCAGCCGGGAATTGATAACACAGTGTTTATTATCCCATTAAGAAAGCAACAGTAACATTATCAGCTACCTGTTGATTCTGCCTTTGTCCCATCTGCTACAGCATGGACCGTAGCTGGCATGTGGTCTGCTAGCTAATGCTGAGAGGTGTCTAGGTAAGGCAGAGGGGATGGCAAAATCACCTGCTTAGAGGTGGGGGGCAGGAAACAGAAGCCAAGAAGATGCCTGCAGTCTCTGCTGGAGCTGCAGGGAGCAGAAGGGAGGTGCCAGCCCTGCTGTGGAGCAGAGAACCCCGCCCTCCCCAGAGAGCATGCCAGGATGCTGGGTAAGTCTGATTTAATGTAAATAAGCAAGGGGTCTGGGCCAGACATTGCATAAACCAGTTTGACCCAAATCAGTTAAGTCTGATACTGCATTCAACCAGATTTGTCTCAAACGGGTTTCAGACATTTTCAGACTGGTTTATGTGCACCGAGCATCTCTCCTGTTACAAGTTTAAACCAGTTTCTGATTACTTAAACCTGTTTATGTGTAATGTCTGTCCCTAGCCTCAATATCTTGGGGTACACAAGATATTGAGGCTGAGTGGATCAACTAAGTGTGAAGAGTACAGTCCGGCAGGATCTGAAGGGGATCTGCTGGCAGGCAGCCAGCATGGAGCTTTCTCCAGGACCCTGGGGCAACCTCCCTTTCCAAACTTTACTAAGAACATCAAGGCATGGCAGGAAAAAGTAAAACAAGAGTAGAGTAACTCTCACATAAAACAATTGTTGTGAGACTACTTCCCTTCTTATGAATATTTTTCTAGGAAGCTGAGATTAGAGTTTTATTTTTCCCCTTATTGAGAAATATACCTGTTACTCTGTGAATGATACTATCAATTCATAATGCAATTATCATTGCAGCAAGTATGTTTTAGAGATGCTGCTTGAGTTTTGATTTTGTTCTTCCTGAAATTTAACCTCAGGGTTATTTTCATAGCATGTTTTAGCTTATCCAGAACATAAAACTTTGTTTCATTCAAATAAATGGGTTTTTTTTAAGTACAATGAGAATTTTAAAATATATTATAAACACTTTCATCAGCTCAACTACACTAGTAAATTTTAAATGATTTTAGGGCAACCAGAGACTGAAGGGAATTACATATGGCTGATAATGTGGTTTTGGAGATGAACCCTTGGAAGAATTATGTTTAATGAAATGGACATGAGGTGGAAATTGCTTGAAAAGGTTTAGGAATGCTGAGTGTCTGCAAAATGAGATCAGAATGTAGATTGATCTATGTTTTGAAATCATTGAGATAAATAATATATAAAACTACAGCCCAATTACTTTTCTTCATCCCAGTGCAGACAGGTGTACCTGATGCATTTGGGTAATTAGATGTCAGCCCTGAAAAAGATTTCCATAGATCCTTAGATCTGTACAAAATCTTTTCATAAGATCATGGCTTGCAATGTACCTATAGGCAGCTGAGTGTGTCAGGTTATTTTAGTGCAATCCCTTGAAAACCAAGCAAATGTTCAAAGAATGAATGTGTTTGAGATGAGAGCATTGTGTGTATGCTTGTGGGGATGTTCTGGATTGCCTGCAAGAGAATTTCAATGAATAACATCATTAAGGGCTCAATACTTCAAGGTGCTGAACATTCTGACTACAATCCGGCAGAACATTTAAGCGTGGACAGATATCATTGATGGCAACAATTTTTTACTTTTTTAATACTGGAAGCAGATTTAGTTCGATATCTTGGTCTGGTTGTTCAATCAGGATGCTCTGTTCCCTTTTTTTAATTTGCTTCCTTCTCTTCGTGTCTCTGGACGACGGTGTGAATGTCAAACGTAGTAGTCAGCAAGACTCTTTAATGTAGGTGTGAAGTCTGGGAATTTTTTTGGTGGGAAGCTGCTAATGCTAGTCCAACACAAATAAGAAAATCAGTTGTTTCATCTCTGTTTCTATAGTACAGCATTTCTTTGAAGTTTGTCCCAACCAAAAGTCAAAGAATGAAACCATGGCCCCATGGAAGGTAGTGGCAACACTCAAATTAGCCCCAGCTGCATTGGTTCTCCAGTAATTTAACCTATACAGGCTAATCTCGTATCCCACTTGCCTGGTAGAAAAAAACAGGTTTTACTGTACTCTAAGTGCTCTTACAATAGCTGAAAGGGCATGCTAAGAATCATGTAGGAAGGGCATCCTGTTGTGATCTCCCTAATTGTTTTTATATGGCGAAAGCAATAAGATTTCTACCTCCCATCTTGTATATTGTTTTCAAAAATTCAAATCTATTGATAATATTTTAAATAATTCTAATTGATAGAGAATAAAATATAAAACAATTAGTTTAACTTCCTCCTGTATGACCCATTATTTACACACCACAAGTATAATGTGGCATCAAAAAATTACAGTTCTTTAAGCAAGGAGTTGATTGGAAGCTTAATTACAGGAATAGCAATAAAACAGTGCTCTGTTTAGTACTTCTAGCAGAACATCAATTCAGGAGTCCTTGCTGACTATGTTATATAAAAACTATAAATTGAATAACTAAACTGGTTGTAATTGACATTGTTTAGCTTTTTCAGTGCCAGACTGTGTTACCATACCTGTTTTGGGATGAATTCCCTATTTCTACAAAATTTAAGTTCATCACTGATCAGTGACGTATTCTAATATGCCTTAACTTAAATCTAGGTTATATCAAAATAAGTCACTCTAATTACAAACCAAGAGTGTCCACCGTAAGTCTTGTATTGAAATGAGTAATAGCATGAATTACAAACCGGCTTTTTTAATCCTTATTTCTTTTTAGGTAAGTCCTCAGTTCCTTTACTGTATATTTTCTGATCAAGCCTTCTTGCTACTTCAGCGGGAATCTACATTAGATGTTGACTGCGCAGTAACCAGAGTTACTGCACAGTTGCGCTGACAAATGGCTTTTTTGTGATGCTGGCTGCACAATAGCCTGTGACTACTGTGCAGTAGTGTCTCATCATGCTTCCCTCCACACAGCGCTATTGTGCAGTAGTCACAGGCTACTGCACACTTAGCGTCTCATATGGACAAGACCACTGAGAAATATTTTTGTTGGTAGTGATCAAGGACCGCTGGACTTATCCAAGAATAATAATACTCAGATTTTTGCTCATATGACATTTTTTCAGACACCCAGAATAATAAATTGTTCTGAGATTACTCAGAAAGCCTCTTTTCAACCACTTCATGTAACCAGATTGTGATAGCTTTATGATCACAGTCTTTATGGAACTGATCCCAAGCTGACTGAAATGAAGAGAGAGACTCCAAGGCTCAAAGGTTACTAATACAATTACTTTTTACATCAGATAGAACAAGAAATATGCAGATCTAAACAAAACAATAAGCACTTAGAATCATTCACTTGATTCAGTTTCCTCAGTACTTTTGAGTATTTAGGCTTAGGTCAGAAGGATTTACAGAGACCATAATCCTTTCAGTCTAGTATTACTTCTGCACACAGCTTGTAGTCTGAAATTTGAAGTTTCCTCTTGCTTTTGGACTAAGCATCTTGCTTCTATTCCTTTCTCCTCCTCTCTAAAGTGACCAGTGTAAGACCTTTCTAAAACCCCAGTTCCCTTGTCAAATGATTGCTTTACCAGCCTCCTTAAATGATCAAAGTCACCCACTAGGTGACTGATCCATTGCTTAATCACCAGTCCACTTTAACACAGTGTTTATATCATAGAAAGCTGGCACATGACAGTACAATTGTTTAGGGTTTGGTGATCCTCCTTTGTTAGCTCTGTGTACCTGTCCTTTAGGATAGAAGTGGGCAGCCTGTGGGCTGGATCTGGCTCACAGAACCATTGCATCCTGCCTGCAGAACTGAGGGTTCAGTAATGGAAGCATCACCCACACCATACCACTGTGTGGCTGGGCAGCTGATGTAGCACCACCCTGCAGATGGATGGAAGGGAGAAGCCACTGGGTCCTAGCACTGGCCTGCCTTGGACCCAAGCTGGGTCAGTCCAATCTGCCCCTGGGCAACATTGCCAAGTCCAGTGTTCAAAATGTAGCTTGTAGTGCAACAGAGAGAGTTTATCATCTCAATTAATAAATCTGTACCTAAACCACTATCATAATTGTCTACAGCAGTTCCTATTAAAAGTTTGATATTTACCAAGACTGACTATATAGTAGTATCTGAAGTGCTGCAATATTTCCTCATTAACTGGCTTGTAAATTCTTTGGGTCTGGGATAATCTTTTTTGTTTCTTTGTTTGTATGTTGCCTGGTGCAATAGTACCCTGGTCCCTGAGTAGGGTTTGTAGGTGCTATGCTAATACAGATAAGATGTTATTCAAATGATTTAAAAGATAAAGAAGTGCAGTAATTTCAAATATCACTTTGTAGCCTCTGCTAGTAAGCATGCCATGTATTTTATAACAAGTATTTGGAAAATACTGTAATACTGGAACATTGAAAGATAATTTTCAAAATAGTATTCTTTATTAATTTTGTCTGTGTTGGGTCCTTTATTTCTTAACGATGTATAGTATGTCCTTCTACATATCTCTCTTAACTCAGCAAAGCAGGGTAAATGAACCTGTAAGATTCATACCACTTATTTTATTGTTGTCAAAAATGCATTTATAACCTCCTGAAAACTAAGCAGCTCTCTATTAATTGATCAAATAGGGTAGGGTTTATAACAGTAAGATAGAAGAAATTAATAATTGAAGTCAATCAATCTTTTTCTCTTCTTTTTCAACATTTTACTCTTTTAAGGTCAGATTTTGGCTACATACAACCCATCAGTCTTAATCTGGAACCAAAAATGTGCTTTATGAAGCTCACTGAGCTCTTATCAGCATTAGAGTTTATAGAAAGGATTATGAATGATATGAACAAATTACTTAGCGGAACCTAGTTGCACATTTCAAAGAGCAATGTCCTAAATGTCCTAAAATATCATACAAAAGATAAACAGCAGAAATGTTTCCAATTAATATCACAGACTATTTTGCAAAGCAATGATGATGTTAGGACTATAATTTGAACTATGGTTTTAACTTAAGCAAATATACAGAGAATATGGATGACGAGTTAAGCTGTATAAAGCCTTTCTTCTAAATCCAGATGTAGGCATTAACTCACATATTTGAGATGGCATGCTTATTTACTAAGTGCAAAGATGGTTACAGAAAGGCTTTCCTGACTGAGGATAAAAGCTGGAGTACTCTTTAATTTTGGTTACTGCCAGGCTCATTTCAGCAACCACAATAGTTACTTGGCTCCCTACCAAAAAGTGGCAATACAGTACTTACATGTCTATGGATCAAAATTAGATGAAAAATTGCTGTTTCTCATCTCCAAAGCCATTTGCTGCACATTTTATAGGCCTCAAGATGCCTTTTGTAATATGTGATAACAGAGCCAACTGAAGCATCTGCCTGGAAAGAGATTACTTTAATTATGGACTCAATGTCCTATTTTCTGCAAGTGATCCCCAGAGAGTATCATACTGCAGGATGAGAGGTGTTATGATGCACATTAAAACCTACAAGTACAAAGAGGCTGTAAAAGTGAGACAAGGACACCTATAAACTCTCCATTCTTGTAGTCAGTTGCTAAAAAATAACCCTGTACTCTCTAATGATAACTTTTAATTAATCTAACACCTGTTATACCAAACTTCCATTTAAACTGGAAAAATGAACCTAAAGAAGAAAAACATCTTACACTTGCTCCTAACAGTGTATTATGAATGGTCCTATTTTTAACATGTTCATGTTTTCCTATCAGCAGTTTTGCAATATAATAATTTCTGCCAGTGTTCTATCATATAACATCGATAATGCTGACTATATGAGGATAGAGAGAGATACTTATAAATATCAAAGTATTGTTTTTCTGTATTCCTGTCCTTAGTAACATTAAGAATTCATTCACTAATTCACTCTAATAACACTGACCATGACGAATTCATTTAGTATTTCTGTGGATGTCAAGTATGCTTACACAGAAATTCTTTGTAAATCAGCATTAATTTGACATTATTTAGTGTATACTTAAAATATGTTTATATTCTGCCCTTTTTAACTAAGAAACCAGAGTTCCTTATTAGCAGCTCTTGAGTTGAGGAATTAAAAGGTTCTTTCCTGTTAAAAGAGCATGATTTTTTTAAAATGCTATTAAGATACATACAGACAATCTCCCCAAAATATGTAGGACTGAAATTTGTCAAAGCCTAAGGATCAGAACAACATCTGGTGAACAAGTGAAAGTTTAACAAAAATAAAATAATAGACTTAAATTTCAAAAAATCCAAAAGCTATAGGCCAGCTCAAGATTGGTCCCATAGGCACCTAAAAGGGGCTTTGCTGGATTTCAGGTGTTTTAAATCCCAAAAAACAATCTAGATTGGTTTTGCCCCCCACAGCCACAAAACACATTTGGTGCCTTCATTTTGCAGAGTTCCTTAGATGTCTGCAGTTGGGCTTCTGTGCATGCTCCAATGCAATCCAGATTGAGCACCTATTTCCCTAACTCCCACACAAGCTCCATTGAGATCTTGATTAGTGCTGGGAGATGCCTGAAGTCTGGCTAGGTCCCCAGTGTGTCAGGCATTCACAAGGCAGGCCTAATGTCTGATTGATATGGGTAGCAACATTTAGTTCAGTATAGTATGTAGTACCTCATCACTACCTTACATAGCAGGATTGCTGGTGAATAGCCATAATTCCTTACTCTTCACAAAACCTGGCAACTGAAAGGATGCGAGACATGCCAAGCCAGAAAATGAAGAACACCAGGAAAGGGGCATCCCTGCTTCCTTTGTAAGCACATATCACTTGGAAATACACTGGTTTGCACATGACAGTCTATCAGAGGAAACTCATACCACTTGGAGGCTGGCAAAGAGTCTAGTCCTCTTCATCTTCCTGTACATAATGCAGATCAGCAATTCATTATGGTAGACAAGCCCCAAAAGAACAAACCCTTGTGCACTTATATTGTTGTGGCTGTTTTAGGCTTTGTCAAATTTCATCCTGTGTATTTTAGGGAGATTGTCTGTACATCCTTTACCACAGTGGTATATTAGAAGCATTTAAAAAAAAGGCTGGACCAAGACTAAGTCCTTTTCCCTCTGTGAAATGCATGTGGATAGGGAGTCAACAGTGCAACTGCCATTTGTGTGCTTTATTTAGATGAAGCACAGAAATAATTGGTTTCTTTTAACCTGCACCATTAACCTTGGCTGTGAACCTATACCATGCAGGCTGTGGGGCCTCTAGGGGGACTTTCCTACTGGCTCAGACAAGCTGACTTTTCCTTTGGTTAGACTGGCCTTCTTGGAGCTAATGTTCTGACCCTTCCAGGACTGGCATTGCTTAAATCAAAGATATTTTTAGTAGATTGTGTTTTAAGTAGTATGCACAAGTTAGGTCATATAACTACCATCCACTTGCAATTTGTATTCTAATGACTTTGAGGGTGAAAATTTGCCATTACAGGGAGCATAGTATAGTAGCGTAAATATCCTGTGGCTATGTCTACATGAGACGCTTAACTTGGCATTAGCATAGTTTACTGAGAAGTAAGCATGTACACATGCTTACCTCACAATAAACCTCCCTGATCCCAAGTAAATTGCAAATACAAGTAGCAAATTTACTCTGGATTAGTAATGGCACTGTAGCACTCATGTAGATGCCTGACTGGGAGCAAAATCTGCTCCCAATCAACCATCCACCAGGGGGCAGAAGATGCCCCGGGAGCTGCCTGTTGCTGGGGTGGACTCTGTCACAGGAGTCTGGGCATGGGCTATGTCCGAGCCCCCAGCTCCCAGATCACGATCAGAGACTGGGGGCTGGGAGACCCCAGCCTGAGCTCTGTGGTTGTGGGACTCAGCCTGGGAGATAAGGGTCTTCCAGTCCGAGACCTGACTCCAGAGTCATCCCTGTGTGGAGCAAATCAGGACAAATGCCCCGGGCCTTGCACCTTGGGGGGCCCTGTGGAGCTGGGGCGGCTTCACGTCCGGCCGCATACCACCCCCCCACACCGTGTCCAGGCCCCACACAGGCTTATATACCCCAGGCCCCACACCCTGATACGGTCATCTCTGCCTGCCCCTGACTGGAACAGTTCCCAGCCAGCCTCAGGCTGCACAGAGAAGCTGGGTATCCTGGAGGTGGCTGGGGACTGTCTTGTTTTGGGCAGTCCCCAGCCAGCTCCAGCTTGCACCTGCAGACTTCCCCGCAGAGCCTGGGCCTGGCTGGAAACCATTCTGGTCAGGAGCAGGTCCCAGCCCCATGCCCTGATCAGGTGATTGAGGCGTGGAGCTTGGAAAGAGCTGCAGGAGTGGGGCAGGTTCATCAGTGGTGTAGGTAGCAGTTAGGTCACTGATAATCCCACTGGTGGATTGGGGCAGGGGGCTGGGACCTGCACCTCCCTTGCAGCTCTTTCCAAGTCCCATGCCTCTGATTGGAGAGCCAGGACCAGGATCTCTCTGGTGCTGGGGCAGGGGGACATTGTCCCCACTCCAGCAGCAGGCAGCCCCGCAGGGGCTATCTCCCTGCCACTATCTCCCTGCCAGCCCCTGAGCTAGCACCCAGGGGGGACCTGGAACTCCTCTCAGTGGTGGCAGGGGCCCACCGCAGCATGTCAAGGAACTTGGAGCAAATTTTCTCCCTAGTCTTTGCATGTGTAGATGCCTGCCCAAAAACCCTTACTCTGGAGTATCTTACACCAGAGTAAATTTGGGCCAGAGTAAATGCATGTGTAGACATGCACAGTTTTATTATTTGATTGCAGCAAAGAAGCGTTGCAAGAGTCATCATTGTCTGAATTTCTTTCTGATTCTTACTTGTTCTTTGCATTACCTCTTAATGCAAAGCAAGTGAGAAATGCAGCCTCCTCCTACTTACTTTCTTCTTACAGTTATGGGAACGATGATTAGCTAAACTACAAAACCTGAGAGAGACCAGGCTCCTTACAGAGCTTCTCCTGACATATCAGCAGAGCCCTCTACTGGAGATGCAACATATGCCAGCAAAAGGAATTATTCTGCCTGTAGAGGTATATTGGCTTCCCAAATCCAGTCAGCCAGTGTGATGTGCTCATGTTGCAGCATTTCTTTGTTTGTTTTGGCATAGCTTTGATCACTAAGGGATAAGTTTTTCACACTCCTAATAGTCATATTGTCATGCTGGCAGACCTTTGTAGTGTAGACCAAGCTAAGAGGCAGCCTGTAAATGCACTTTTGTAACTTTGTACTTTGCTCCAGAGGAGAAGTGAATTGTGCCAGACCTGTACCTGGTGCACGTTACTTCCTTCTAGGACAGCTATGACAGCAGCACACTGAGGAGTGAAGCCAGGGCTCCCCTCATTCCCTGTCTACCAATATAGTCAGAATAGTGATGCTTTGGTGGCTACCATCTTTTGGTTGTACATACTGACAATGCAATAGTCTGCATAAAGGAAGAAAGAAGGACATCTGCTTCCCTTTCCTCCCCCAACATGGCTAAATAAAGCATCTTTTGATTGAGCCTTAGTCATTTAATTCACCAAAAAACTATCTCTGTTGAATTCAAAGGTTTTCCACTTGTAGCCTATGCTATGACTAGCCATTATAGGGGTGCGGATGAGTGCCTAGGACAAAGCAAAAGTGACGAATTCCAGTTCATGTTCACAATTGCAAACATGCAGCTGCTGGGTTCAGTCACTTTTTTGTTTTTGCTCCTACCTCGGGTTAGTACATGGGGCAGTTGCCCCTTTCCCCCGCACCTTCTTCCCCCCCCCCAGAAGTTACGCCACTGACTACAACTTCAAGGAATATTTTCAAGGTAGGCTAACATGTTTTCATAAGCATATATTTCTATGCAAATAGTTTTTCCTGTCAAATTATTTTAATTCATATTTCTTGAATGCCCGAGTTAGAACAGGCTCTTTGGCAGCATATCTTCCTCTTGTTAAGGAGCTCACTTGTAGGCCCCAACAGAAGGTTTGCTTCTGGGAATAATGGAGCATTTGACAATCTCAGAAGGATTATAGAAGGATTCTCAGAGCACCCAAATGATTCAGTGATAGGGTCTGACTATCCAAATGTGCAGGAGCTACATCCTAGAAATGTATACAAGGTCACCAGTTGTGGCAGTGCATTTTGATGTGATTCAGTGACTCTCATGCAATCCCCATAGCACTCCTGGAATACAAGGACTATGTTGTGCTCCTGGACTGGGGATACAAAGGAGTAGAAAGATTCTTTCCGCATCTCCTCTTCTCTCTTGCTTAAGCTAAACTCTATTAAGTCTTAATATTTAGTGTGCAGGAGTAGTCTTCTGTGTTTGCCATGCTTTGTTTCTAAGCATTTCCCATCTCATATAATTCTGATACATTTATCCTTGTTTTAATGTGATTCCTTGTGCCCAAATCTGATAACTCATGTCAGGGACCCTGGTTATCTCTGATTTTAAAAAATTCCCAATTTTCAGTTAAAAAAGTAACTCGTAATCCACATTTTTCCATGATTAAAATGAAACACCACTACATATGTATCTATATATTAGTGGTGTTTCATTTAAATCATGGAAAAATGTGGATTTGGGATTACTTTTCTTAACTGAAAATTGGAAAAAAACAGGATACCTGAATGGATTATGAATTATTCTTTCACTTCTTACAATCATGATGAAAGTGCTATTGTAGCTTGATCTTTGACCATATCTAGGAGCTCATACATTAGATCAGTGGTTCTCAATCTTTTTAAGCTCAAGGCACCCCTTGTTAAACTGGGGCATCCCACAGAAAATACCATTTCCTACATTTCACTTGTTTTTTGTCTATGGAAAAATAATAGAGCAACTCTTCTCTTGTAAAGCACTCAGAAAGACCACATCAAGTAAGAATGGTTTTGACACCACAGATTCCTGTTTGAAACCTCTGGCTTTATCTTCCTGAAGCATTTCAAGAAGGTGTTTTATAATTCCAAACTGTAGTTATTGTCAAGTTATAGATTTCATAGATTTCATAGACATTAGGGCTGGAAGGGACCTCAGAAGATCATTGAGTCCAGCCCCCTCCCCAAAGGACAGGAAGTCAGCTGGGGTCATAGGATCCCAGCAAGATAAGCATCCAGTTTGCTCTTGAAGGTGTTCAATGTAGGCACTTGAACCACCTCCGGTGGCAGG
>JAGPOW010001296.1:120371833-120397201 GCA_030014935.1 Caiman crocodilus
GATCCCAGCAAGATAAGCATCCAGTTTGCTCTTGAAGGTGTTCAATGTAGGCACTTGAACCACCTCCGGTGGCAGGCTGTTCCAGACCTTGGGGGCTCAAACTAAAGAAATTCTTCCTTATGTCCAGCCTGAAATGGTCTTGTAGTAGTTTATAACTGTTTGACCTAGTCATCATCCCTTTGGTCAAATGAATTCAAGTCTCTAAGCGAACTCTATTCTTTTTGTCCTTCAGAACACCTCCAGAATTTTTAAACAATTTGTTACAGTATTTCTGGGACTTCCTTTGCTATCAATCTGGGGCCTGATAAGAAAACCCCTTGCAATTACTTTCAAAGGCTTCTGTGGTCACAGAACCCGACGAGCAGGAGAAATGTGAGAACAAAGTGTCCTGTTTTGATTCTTAAGTCGAGTACAATCCATATTCTCCTTAGTCTAGGTTCTTTACTCTTTGCCAAGATGAGAGTTTATGAATTAACTGGGATACATATAGCAACAGCAAATATCTGCAGCCTTTAGCACCCTGGGTGCTTCAGTTGATCAGGGAGGAAGCACCATTTGAAGTTAAAGCCACAGCAAAAAGTTAAGATCCTTGTCCTGAATTCAGAGACCTATTGTGAATTGAGAACATTGTGAACCATCCAAATGTCATTGATTCAGATTCTGCTCTTTGGGTTCTTACACAAGTTACATTTTCTTGCACAATCAGGTCCCTGACAGCACTTTACAGTTGTGACGTAACACATGTGCATGGCTGTAGAGTGCTTTTAAAATGGCCCATCACACGAAAAATTAATCTTCATCAAATGAAGTGTTAGATGAAGGTACACTAAAGTACAACATCTTAGGGAACTTGTGTTCCTTTGAGGGTTAATATTTCACACTTTGCAGGGCTGTCAGTGGGGGAGGGTGGGGAAAAGGTAGGGGAAAGCAGTAGGATGGAGCTGCTGGCTGGGCTTTTTCCAGCTGAAGCTGGAGGGAGAGGGTGGAGTTAAATGGAGCCCCCTTGCTTTGTGGGCCCATGCCCCCAGCTACCCCAGCTGGGAGACTGGAAGAAACCAAGCTGGGCCTGCTAGGTGAGAGGGCTCCCTTCCCCCATCCCACCTGGGCCTCTTGACAGTAGCAGCAGCAGCTGCCAGCTTAGCTTTGCAGTTGCTGGAGCTGAAGGGAGGGACAGGATGGAACAGAGCCCCCTTGCCTTGTGGGCCTGGTCTGGCTCCCCCCAGTACCCTAGCCAGGATAGCTGGGGGGGCCATGAGGTGAGGGGGCTTTGTTCCCCAGTTCCAGCTGTAGCCAAGCAAAGCCCAGCCAGCAGTTCCATACTGCTTCATTTCCCTGCCCCTCTGTCCCCTGCTGACAGCCCTGGAGCTGGGGGGCAGAGGCTGGGAAGAGCAGCAGTTTGACAGTCTCCTCAGAGGTTTCTGGAGTGGCCTCACCTGCTAGCCAGGGCCGGTACAGGCACACTTAATCCCCTGCCTCCCAGCCCAACAGGCAAACATCTCTGGGTTGTGGGGTGGACTCTAACTCATGGCGTTTTGTATACATCACCATGCATAAGAGTACAGACCCTAAATGTCTGTAAGCATTCTTTATTTGTGTGAAATTGGGAACCAGAGTTCATGCAAACATTCCCTTAAAGATATTTGAAATGGATGAGCTGATATTTAGCACCTATACTGGGGTGCTCAAGTGCCAGCCCATGGGCCAGATCCGGTCTCTGGCACCATATGATCTGGCTCACAGGGCTCCCTACAGGTCCATGGGGAGCCCTGCGCACAGTGGCCCTGAGCACTAGATTGGGTGGTATAGGGCCCAGTCCTGGTGCGTGGAGACAGGCAGAAGTGGCGTGGGACCCCAGAGTTCAATCCTGACGTGCAGGATGATGTGGAGATGGCATGGGACTCCAGGCCCAATGCCTGTCTGCACAGGTCCAGGTGGAGGTGGCTCAGGGCCCCAGAGCCTGCTCCCAGCATGTGAGGTAGGCAGAGGCAGCACAGGGCGCCAGGTCCCAATCCTGGCATGCAGGGTTTAATCCAGCCCTGTGGATTGGCCCCACACTACTCTTCTGGCCAGTGGAGCCAAAAGGTTGAGCACCACTGACTTAGACTGTCACTGGAGACTCCATGTGCTCTCTTCATTGTCTTTAAAAAAATGGGAATTTTTTCCAAACTTCAGAAGGAAGAGGGACTATCCCAGGACATGATAGGGGAAAGCAGGGTAGTGGAAGGAGGCAAGGAGGATTTCAGAGCTTGTTGAAACTACAAAGCCTAAACTAAACTATGACATTTGGTTGATCTTCATTACAATTTCAAATGTAATAACAAAACTAAGGCAAATGTAACATGTGCTTTGCCTGACTCTGGAAGTTTTGCACTGTTCTAGTGAACTGTTTTACTAATTTCTTTAAACCTACCTTTGATTTAATCTGAAGTATGAATAAATAAAATTTTAATAAACCATGTTTATTTTTTGTTTTAAATTGGCAAAATAATAATGTTATTAGAATTTATTCTTTGTGTAAGAAGTTTGAGCCTAGAATACATTTCATGGTTGATTTATGAACTCCTTGAAAAAAGGCTTGTAATGAAATTCTGACAGACCCTTAACTAAATTAGCATAACAAATGGCAGTGTAATAATACCTTTCATGCTTGTGCATTCCTGTGGATTTACTCTCACTAAGAGGGCACTTGCCAAAGGCTGAAAGTACTTTTAACCACAGTTGGGCTGCGCGCTATAGAGCATTCACCAGCTGAAAGTTGACTGCCTGCTGCAAATTTCTGAAGCTGTGCATTCAGAGAGTCTGTGTGGCTGAAGTTAAAAACAGCAGTAGCGTTATCAAAACAGCTTCAAACTAAGAATAGCTGCTTTCAGTTACTGATTGATTACAAGCCACTGTAGCAAAGCATGAAAAGTATAACATTTACTTTAGGTAGTTTCAGGCATTCATAAGAATTTGAAGTTAGAACAAAAATAGTAGCTAGAAAAGAGGTAATGATTTTCTGATCTTGACTGTCTTAGTTTCTCAGTGTTCTAAAATATTTTTGATCAGTCTTGGAAATGGGGTCAGATCCTCAGTTTATGTATATGATATTTGCATCTTCGCATCAAACTGTTCACGGTTGCTTTGGGGGTATCAGCACAGAAGCCAGTGGAATAAAATGGTGTTGAACCTAAGCAATTTTATCACAATAAAATGACTCTGTGAAAAATTCTGCACTGTGACTGCCAAATCTGGCATACTAATATCATTGGTGAGCCACTCAGATTTTCTATCTGATACACTTTAAAATTATTACGTTGACCACAGTCTGAGCATGGAGTGTAATGAAATGAATCACAAATCAATGAAACTATGTAACTGTTAACATATAATTGATCTGGAGGTATTTGAAGTTGAAATAGGGCAGAAATCACAAATTATACCCTCCATAGATTAAAAAAATTACAATACAATCCTTAATTTCACTACTGATGTGGAATTATAGAAGAATGAAACCATATTTTCAGTATTGGTGTCATTTTATGTAGATTGTAGTTATGTTTGCATCCTAAAAGCTTACTTTAATGAATGTTACACTGAATGACTTATTCAAAGGAGAAGTTAAAATGGGAGAGAGAATTCCAAATTGGACAGTAAGGGAGACTAACTGCTTATTGTGTATCCCATCTGGCAGATCTGTGGGGTTATTTTAGGAAATATGAAAATGGGTGGGAATAGGAAAACTGAACTGGAAAATACAAAAGGAGTCAGTCTGTGGTGAGACAACTAGGTCCTTCAAGATGCCAAGGGGATTCAAGCTAAATCCAGAGCTCTGTTCAAAAAGGAAGAGCCCTGCCCAAGGAAACCAAGGATAAAGCTGAAGTTACAGGAAGTCAGTTTAATTTTTGTTCCAGTAAGTTTCTTTTCAGCTTTTCAGACATTTATATACCTCTCAAATTCCTAAATGTTTATTCTCTTTGGTGCATGTGGGAAGGAAGAAAAATTATGGGATACTTTTAATAATGAAATTATTTTCCATTTTTTTCGAGCATTGGGTATGATCTTTCACCCTTCTTTGATAGTAACATTATGTTAATTGCAAGGAACATCCTATATCAGTCTGGTGTTTTTTTCTTTAAGACTATAAAAGGAAAATGAAGGCAGTAAAATATTACTGTCTTCCAGATTCATTTGGGATTTTTATCATCTGTCTAAAAGACTATTATTACATGAACAAGTTGATAGTCATCATTGACTTTCAGTAACTCTCTGCCTTCTTGGAGTCAATGGATTTCTTACCTACTCCTGAGCAGATACCCAAGTTATGAATGTGTGACCCACTTTCTTCCAGGAAACAAACAGCCCAATCCAACTCCCCTTAAAATTGATGACCAGATCCCATTGATTTCGTGGGAGTTAGATCAGGTCCCAACAGTAGGTGATGTATAGACCATAGCTTATGTATAGTCCACAGCTGGATCATGAGACATGTTAGCAGGCTATCTAAGGTAGATGTTATAATGTAGATGTTATAAATGTTGAGATATACCTGTGTCTGGATTTGGTTCTGAAAATGAGGTGCCTATATTCATATTTGCATACCTTATAACTATCCTAATTTTCAAAGGTTTCAAGGATCCACAGCTACATACGTGGTTCCCTAGAATATCGCAGTCAGGCAGATTGTTAGAGGCTAAATAATAGTAGTAGTAGTCATCTATCTGTTTCACAAGACTGTTGAATCAAGTAAGGTATACTATCCTGAATATGGTGCAGGTCTTCTGAAGGTTTCTTGTTTCTTCTGCATGTTGGGCTCCTTTGTCTAAAGCGTTCATTCCATACTTAATAGACTGTTTTCAAGTATTTTGATCATAGATTCATAGATTTTTAGAATCAGAAGGGATTTCAGTAGATCATCGAGTCTGACCCCTGCTCTGGGCAGGAAAGAGCGCTGGAGTCAGATGACCCTGGCTAAGTGCTTGTCTAGTCTCCTCTTAAAGACTTCCAACGTAGGGGAGAGCATCACCTCCCTTGCCCCCCAATGAATTTGCAGACTGCCACAAGATTCCCTCTCAGCCTTCTTTTGCAGAGGATGAAGAGATTCAGGTTCCACAATCTCTTCTCGTAGGATCTTACCTGGAGGCCCTTAACCATATGAGTAGCCCTGTGCTGGACCCTCTCAAGGTTATCCTCATCCCTCTTGAAATGTGGTGCCCAGAACTAGATGCAGTACTCCAGCTGCAGTCTTACCAATGCTGCATAAACGGGAAATAATCACCTCCTTAGACTTGCTCATGATACACCTTCTAATGTATGAAATAGTGCGGTTAACTTTACTTATCACTTTGTCACATTGACGACTCATGTACATTTTGGAATTAACTATGACTCTGAGATCCCTTTCTGCTGTTGTGCTGCTTAGAAAGTCACCTCCCAGTCTGTAGGTGTGTTGGAGATTCTTTCTCTCTAGATGGAGACTTTGCATTTATCTTCGTTAAACTGCATCCTATTCTGTTCTGCATCCAACCTGTCCAAATCCACCTGAATCCCTGCTCTCCAGCGTGTTTACTTTGCCCCATAATTTGGTGTCATCTGCAAATTTGGACAGAGTGCTTTTCACATCCTCATCCGAGTCACTGATGAAGATATTGAACAGCACTGGTCCAAGGACCAAACCTTGGGGAACTCCACTGCCTACATTTTTCTAGGTCAAAAACGGCTCATCCACCATCACCCTCCGGGTGCATCCCATAAGCCAATTTGCCACCCACCTGACAGCGTAATAATCTTCATCACAACCACAACCATTTATTTATAAAAATGGGAGGCGACACTGTATCAAAGGCCTTTTTAAAATCCAAGTTGATGACATCTACCTCAACTCCTTCATCTAACCATTTTGGGACCTGGTCATAAAAAAAAACAGTTAGGCAAGATCTACCTGCTATGAAGCCATGCTGGTTGCCCTTCAGCGTTATTTTTTCTTTTGGACTCCCACAAATGTGACCCTTAATAACTTTTTCAAAGGTTTTCCCAAGGATAGAGGTGAGGTTAACTGGCCTATAGTTACCCAGATATACCTTTCTCCCCTTCTTGAAAATAGGGACCACATCCAATCCACATTGGAGCCTCAGCAGTATTCTCCTAGTTGTTTGGCTTGATGATCATTGCCTTCATATCTCTCTTGAAAGCATCTTTGAACCAGAGATAAAGATGCCTATGTGTTCTTCTTACTGTAAAGAGTTCTCCATGCTAATATGGCTTACATTAGATAATGTAAACTACATTGAATTTGGACATGCTGTTACCCTAGAATAGGTGTAACACTCATTGGTGTCATTTTACCCCTGATTTTTCTTAAAGTAATTCTGTACCAGCAATCAACCAAGTTCAGTAAGGTATAATGGCATTTCATGTGTCTGCTCCTTTTATACACCAGTAGAGAGACATGTTACACTAGTGTAAATGTGCTGTGTGAGTCATGGCCTAAGGAACTTTTAAGGTGAAAAACAAAGGTTTTCAGAGTTGTGACGTTGGACTTGGGTTCTTATAACAGGGAGCCAAAGGCTCCTGTTACTAAAAAGACAAAGGCACAGCAGACTCGTCTGGCTAGGTCTACATAAGACGCTTCCCTGCAAAGTAAAGCTAATTACTTTATAGTAAGCATCACTATTTATACATGCTGACCTTTACTGTGCAGTAATTACCTCTACTTGGCAATTACCTACAAATGCAAGTAGCAAATTAACTACCATGTAATTACTATACAGTAAAGAATGTGCTGATGGCTGCCTGGGAGCAAATTTGCAGGGGCTTCTGACCTAGGACTGTTCCTGCCTCCCTGCACCAAGGGAAATACAGCTAAGACGGAGGTTGGGGGTCCACGGGTAATCTCCCCGGCCAGCTCCTGTGGCTGGGAACTGTATAGTGCCAGAGTGGCTGGTGGGCAGTCAGTGGGGAGGGGAGGAGCGGAGAAATGGCTGCAGCAGGATGGGGGGAAGAGGTTGACTGGGCTGGCTCATGTGGTCCTGATGCTACCGCTGAGACCCATGTGGTGCCGGAGTGGTCAGCTGGCTGGCAGGCGGGCAGTGGGGAGGAGGGGCGGCGCGTAAGGGGAGAAATGCCTGTGACAGGCAGGGGGAAGAGGCAGTGAGTGAGTGCGTGGAGTGCAGTGACAGCAGAGCAGAAGCAGGGGGCCTGTGCCAGTGCACTGAGGCCAGCATTGAGGCCAGCACTGGCGGGGCCTAGAGTGGGGCAGTAGGAGTGTGGGGCTGGGCTGTCAGGGGCTTTATGGATCTGGGCCAGCTCCCTCCTCTCCCTGCTTGAGCAGTGCAGCCTGGCTCCATAGACCCCTACCAGCCTGGACCCCATACTCTGAAAGCATCCCACTCTGGGCCCTACCAATGCCGGTCCTGATGCACTGCTGTCAGCCCCGCACTCTTGCCCAGCTGTTGCTATACTCCATGCACCTGCTAGCTGCCCTTTCCCCCTGTCTGCCACAGCCATTTCCCCACTCCCCCCTCTACCTGCCCACCCACCAGCCAGCTACTCTGACACCATGTGGTTCCCAGCTGCAGCACCAGAACCACAAGAGTAGCTGGGACGTGGTACTGAAGCAATCAGTGGGGAGCAGGGATGGGACAGGGAAGGAGAAGGGCAGCAGTGGCAGATGCAGGGGGGCAAGTGGCAGTGAGCAGGAGTACAGGGTGTACTCTGGTGCCCCAGGGCCAGGAGCAACAGAAGCACAGAGCCTGAGCTTGCAAAAGCAATGGCAGGGACTCTGCATGCCACAGGGGGAAGGGGAGAGTGGGCTGTGGGAAACCCTCCCCCTTGACACAAGCCACAACCCTCAACAGCCCCACATACTCATACTCCTATACCTTCCCACCCCCCACAACTCACACACATACCCTCCCACCTACACCCTTCCACAATATACAAGAGTAAGACTTCATTTGAAGCTTGTATACTATCACTTCTATGTACACTACGCAAACACATGTAAATCAGGACAAAAATGTTTTTAAATTAAATTAATGAATGTTGTAGTACATGTTTGATTTTTAGAATATAATTTGGTATTTTTCTGGTTCGGTGATGGCAAACCTCCTTGCTGAAAGAAGTAATTCCTGAGGGTAGAAAGAGGGACTTTTGGTGGCAAAGGTCAGGAGCTAGGGGGCAGGACTGCTGGTCCCAAGATGGTAACCAGGGGGTGGGTCTACCTATGCGGCCTTTGATGGCATGCCAAAACTCAATAAGTGGCCCTCCACCCAAAATAATTGCCCGCCTCTGGACTAAGGAGTCATCTGATCTAAGTGTGTAGGGCTCTGGGGCATGTAAACCCAGTACCTGGAGGAAGGCAGTCAGTCAGACCGGATGCATTTCAGGAAACAGAGCCCCCAGGAGAGAGGTGCTGCAGGAGGCATCCTGGCAGGCACCAAAGCACCCTGAAGAGAAAGGGAAGAGCGCAAGGGAAGGAGGGCTGGCCAAACAATTGTTCTACCTGGAGTGGGGAAGGTTTTTGTTTTAAAGCAGTTGCTTGCCTTTTTGTTCTAGTTTATACTGATGGACCTGGTGTGACTGTAGGGGGTGAAGAGGAGGCTACAAGGGTGCCTGAGGAGCATACTAAGATTTGTGTAGCACAAGACTCAGATATCTGAGACTGAGAAAGCCCAAGCCTGAGCCAGAAAGGGGCAAGAGAGGTGGAAGCCAAGAGGGTCAGGGGGTCCAGAAGCTGAGGTCCAAGGCAGTAGACCTAGGCTGACAGAGGCACAGCAAGAGAAAAGGGGCCAAAGCCAGGAAGACCAAAACCCCAACAAAGGTTTTGAGGCTTGAGAGGGGCAAGCATTGTGATGGGACTGGGCAGCCCTTCTGAATTGATATATCTACCATCTAAGAGGCATGGGCATGGCCATGGGTGTGGACGAAGGCCACAAACACAGCCCTTAAAGTGCCTGGCATTCTAGGGCATCAATAGGACTGAAAGGGCTGTAACAAATTGACTGAAAGCAAATTGGTAGTGGGACTGGTCTTGCTCTGGACCTTTAGGGCAGCCTCCCAACCTTTTTTTATTTTAACAACATCAAGGTATGGTAAGTGAGCAACAGTGAAGGGCACCCTGAGGGACTGGAGTGAGCAGGAGCCACAGGGGATGTCTACAGGAGTGCCACAGCATCACTGGGCAAATGTCTTGTCACAGTTCCTAATCTTTACTTAGTAGAAATCATGTGATGACATAAAAACTGTATTGCAATTTCTACAGACAAGAGAGCAAAATTAAAATTGTGCTTTCAACCTTAACTTCCATGCTTCACATTTTCCGTTGTTTAACTGTGCAGTCTGATCCTTCTTTGACAAGGTTGTGTGCACCCTGTAGGTAAAAGTTGATGAGGTATCATAGATTTCATAGACGGGGTGGAGGGGACCTCGGAAGATCATCAAGTTCAGCCCCCTGCCCCAGGGGCAGGAAGTCAGCAGGGATCATAGGATCCCAGCAAGATAAGCATCCAAATGTCTCTTGAAGGTGTTCAAAGTAGGTGCTTGAACCATTTCTGGCAGCAGTCTGTTGCAAACCCTGGGGGCTTGGACACTAAAGAAGTTCTTCCTTATGTCCACCCTGAAACGGTCATGGAGGAGTTTGTGACTGTTCAATCTTGTCATCCCTTGGGATGCTCTGGTGAACAGATGTTCCCTCAGATCCTGGTGAGCACCCATGATAAACTTATAGGTAGCCACCAGATTGCCCCTGAACCTGCGCTTTTCTAGTCTGACGAATCTCGTGGCTCTCAGCCTCTCATCATGAAGTCTGTTTTCCTGACCTCTGATCACATGCGTGGCTCTCCTCTGCACCCTCTCAAGCTTCTCCATGTCCTTTTTGAATTGTGGAGCCCAAAACTGGATGCAGTACTCTAGCTGCAGCCTCACCAAGGCCAAGTACAAGGGGAGAATGACGTCCTGGGATTTGATTGAGAAGCATCTATGGATGCAAGCCAGCATTTTGCTCACTTTTCTAGCTGCAGCATCACATTGATGGCTCATGTTCATCTTGTGGTCAGTCGTGACCCCCAAGTCCCTTTTGTCCGTAGCATTAGCCAGCATAGCACTGCTGAGCTTTATAAGCATGCTGCAGGTTTTTTCCTCCCAAGGTGGAGAACCTTGCATTTTTCAGTGTTAAACACCATCAGGTTCTCGTCCGCCCATTTCCTGAGCCTGTCACGTCAGTCTGGGTATCGGGTTAGCCTGGATATCAGCTTTACCTAATTCAGTCAGGTACTGTAACATAGCAACTGAACAGACACTGGGCTTCCAAACAACTGCATTCATAATAACCTGAGCACAGCTAACACTCTTGAATAGTCTGCTTCCTTATTTTCAGTGGCAAAAGGAAAGAGCTGGCCAAATTTGGAGTGGGGACAGTCAGAGAGGCTTCACTTTTGCAATAAACTGCTGGGAATATGTCACAATCAGCCCCAGGCAAAAACAGATTAGCTTCACATTTAGGCTTTAATCTCCCTGTGTCTTCATTTCCCTGTCTGTGAAAGAGGAGTAATAATTCTGATGTACAGTGGCTGTTGTAGAGAATAGCTAATGCACTACAGCATTGGAAAATATTGAACTGCTAAATATTAATAAACATTGTCAGAACTATTCTGCAAACATAGAGATATTGACCCTAAGCTACACTTGAAACTAAACTTTACATAACAGTACAAACTCTGCTTTGGGGAACAAATTTACCTTGGCAGGAAGATCAGGTAGATAAATTTAATCTATTAACTATCTTTAATATCAAAGATTCTTTGTGTAAATAAGTTGTTCCATGACATTTTAATTTGCCTGCAGAAAAATATTTGTTATTATTACTGTAGATCAAATTTGGCTCTTTTAATCACCTCAACTATTAGCTTTCCACACGAATGGCAAGTCTCACTAAAGTTACTGAGAATAAGGAGTTACGCATTTGACTTCTCATAGGGTATGATTCTGCTGTTCAGTATGAGTAAGGCTAAGAAGGCTGAGAGAGCCCAAGCCTGAGCCAGAAAAATAGTGGTCGAGTGCTTCAAACCAAAGCTCATTCAACTAACTTTAGTTCAGAGCGCCCAGCCACCACTTTTCAGCATGCAGATGCTGATACGCATGATGCTCTGCGTGCTTTAATTAGCACACTCAGAGCTGCGCTAATTAAAGCGCATCCTGCCTCCCATAGCACGTGTATAAACACCCTTAGATGCTTCCCAAAATAGAAACATATGCAATTTTTGGTATTCACTTCTTTATAGAAGTGAATAGATATCTCAGCAATTCAGGTGCTGAATAATGGTCCCAGTGTGGTTAGCTGTCTAAGCCTGAATAACATCAAAGTTAGAACATTTGTATTTTTGTACTAAATTGTCCTCTTGTTTTTTGGGAGCAATGAGGAATAATCCAAAACAGATTAGCCTGAACTCTGGTATACCCAATTTGATGCAACAGAATTTTTGTGTCAAATGTTGCCTGTTTTCATCATTGTACTGGAGAAGACAGATATTTACAGTCTAGTGCATGTATATTTTAAGCATCTAAGCATAATTTAAAGTGAATTAATGACTTGTTATTTATTGCCTAACCCGTCTGCAGGAGTGATTTATAAAACCATGCTATGAACTGCTTGTTACTTTGCGTTCTGTGTTAGATATATCATCAATATCATTAAATGAATTCATAGTGACACCACTCTGCTACTATAGCTTTTGATATAAGGGTAACTGAACATAAATCAGAAATTATGTTTAATTCATAAGATGCACCAATCTCTCATTTAGGTGTAGGTTAGGTTAGAAAGTGTCACAACTATGTTTTACAGTACCTCTTCTGATTACACACAGGCTCTCTCTGCATGCCTTCATGTTCAGTGTGAAAATAATACATGGAACCTGAGTGCAGTTTTTCATGTGAATAACTTTTCTTTTACTTGGATACAATTGATTATCAATATTTTACCACCAGCAAAAAAAAAGGGGTATTTGCATAAATATACTTAAAGTGCTATTTAAGGGAAATATAAATTTAAAAAAATCTAGGTTACAAATAAGTACCTTAGAATATTAAAAGTGACATATTTTTTAAATCTAGTATACTTTTTACTCCTTTATTTCTTCTTTACTTTTTCATTTTGCTCAGTTTAATCAATTAAAATAATGTTTCTTTTCATACTGATCTTTTACAACTCTGTGGACATGTCTACATGAGATGCTACATCGGCAGCCATGAACTGTGACACCGATGCCACTTACGTGGTAGCCCATTGCTACTGCACAGTAGGGTCAGAAATGACCCCTGCACCACCAGGACTACACTGTAACAAGTACTAAAGCAAGTACTAAATGACTGCACAGTAACAACTGCGCAGTCGGGGGCATACGTTGTGCCCATTGGGTCACAAACAACAAACAAGGTCTGTTTGCTTTGTATTTTTTGTTCTGTTTTTTAATTTTCTGGAAATATTCCTATTCATTTTAATATTAATAAAATTTTCTACTTTTACAAAGGTTAAATTTTACATTAAATACGACTATAGAGTGTCCTCTTAATGAAACACTTTCCAAAGCATTTATAAAGTCTAAGATTATCATTCATACATCTGGTGTTTTTGAACCAAAAATGTATCTATTTGTACTCAGCTGTCATTTACTGGAAATAAAGTAGCACTGGGGTTTGCAGTCATAGAAAAATTTTACCTTACCGAATCAAATCAACACCAGTAAAATTATCTCTTTGTAAAACGGAATATATATATATATTTGTGTGTACCATTTCAACTTGTTTATTTAGTAAATTCAAATTGTGTCACTGGAAACAAAATATTTTTTTAAATGCATCACAGTGGAGGAGTCAGACTGGAGAGTACTGGTTCTCAGCGTTTTTAGATTTAAGGCAACTTAGGCTAGACTCAGGACACCCCTTGGAAAATGCCAGCTCTTAGCTTTCATTTGTTTTTTGACTACTGAAAACTAATAGGGTAGTTCTTCTGTTGCAGAGATCTCAGAAAGACCACATCAGGTCAGAATGTTTTGAAACTCTGGATTCCTGTATGAAATCTCTGGGTTTACCTTGTGCTGTGGGATCCTGGTTGAGAATCACTGATTCAGAGCCTTTATGTTACATCTTTCATGGCATGGCACATCCTCTTTCAGATCAATGTAGTTGACTGTTGTGCAGAAAAGGAGGGTGATGTATCCCTTCAGAATATCATTTTGTTACAGGATTCTTAAGAAATGTGAATCACCTATCTGTTTCCCATTTAATAATGAGCACAGTGATCTGTTTTGGTTTCATTTTTTGAAAACCATAGGTCCAAACTACCTCCCCATGTGAACAACTCCCTTCCTGTGGGAGGACTTTGGATGTCCTAGAAGATCTAGAGATGAAAACACATGGCACTATTGCTTTGGGGCCTCATCTAGTTCCCACTGATGCCACTACAGTTGTTTCATTGACTCCAGTGGGGACTGGATCAGGTCCTAAAGGGATTTCAGCAGAGACACAGATCTCTACTGTCTAGGGAAAGCAAAATGCTAGACACTGCAGTTCTTCCCACCCGCTAAACTGCTGCACACTAGCAGAAAGGATATGAATATAGTAAGATATGAGAGAAGAGGAGGTATTGCTGCAGAGCTTGCCATCTGGGATCCTTTAGGTTATTATCTGTTGCCAATGAGAGGAGATGGCAGCATGGAGCCTAGTATTTTTTTCAAAGTGGGGTGTAGGACTTTTAAAGAAAACTTATTTGCAAAATTCAGTGTCTAAAAAAGAAAAAGATAACAGGAAACATGCCAAAAATAGATGGAAGAAAGAAAAATAAGGGTTACATACCAACAAAACAACAGCAGTAAGAGTAGGCATCATAAGACATTGGACTAAGGATCTGTGCCCTCCTTGCAATGTATTTAGAGAGTAGATGCACAAGTCTTATTAGAGTGTACCATCATCTCAGAGGCAGTCCAGTGATATTTTGAATAAATATTTTCAATCAAGCAGATCATTTTGTATATAGGTTTTGTTTGGTATTGTGTATTGTATGAGTATTATTTGATATTCAGAGGCAAATATGGTTTGGAGCATATGATGTATGTTAAGAAAGAGACAATTAAATAAAAAAATAAAATTGTTCCACCAGACAGAATAACATCAGTTCAGAAATGGCACCAGCACAAACAAAAGTCTCAAATAAGAAAGAGAACTGTTGCCTATCTTTCCATCTACCTGCTCTGGAATGAGAGTTCCTACACAGAGTGGGGAGATCCAGAAATAGCCACTGATGAGCATGGGGTAGATGCCCAGTGGCTGAATTCAGCATTTTAGAATGTTCCTCTGTCCTAAATGGTGAATATTTTCCCCATCTACCATCATCCATGGAGGGGCTTAAGAGCCACCCAGCTTCATCTTCCTGTTTCATTGGGACAGGGTGACCATGTAGACCTTAACTGGGGTACTGCAACACTTGGCTTTTGTGCAAGGTGGTAAGCACACTGCTTTGTTAATCCCACAACCAGCCATAGAGTCCCATGGACAAGGGTCACCTGTGGCTGTCCTCTTCCAGCCTCCAGCAGCCCCTGTGCCACTTGCTGTGAGCAGTGTGCTCTGCCATGGGCAGGCAGAAAAATGTGCAGACACAAAGCCTTGTTTCTCAGCCTGACTTGTCCCCCACTTGCTTGCATGCTCTTGGAGCTGATGGGGGACTATGGGAGTAGGTGATTTTGAACCCTTGTATGGGAGTCCTCAGAGGAACAGCAGCAGTTGCAGAAGCTGCACTTACCCCCTCAGATACAGACTGGGAATGGGGATGGGGTCCTCCTCCCCTGCCCCCAAACTTCATGTGTTCTGTTGCTCTCCCTCCCTGTCCCCTCAGCCCCCTTGGGCAACACCCTCCATGTGTCATGTGTGTGCAGGCCAGCACCTCAGCCCTGCCAGCTGAGACTCCCTGGACTCTGTCTGCTTTGGCCCTGCAGCTGGAGTTCAGAGGAGATTTCCCTTGGATAACAGAGCCTGGAAATTGGCATGCTGGTTCCCTGTCCCCAGCAGTGATCTGGGTCCATGTGCTGGTGCAGTCCAGGTGCTGAGCTGGGAATAAACATGCATGAGGCTAGGCAGAGCTGGAAGGAGCAGCCTGAAGGCGTGACTGTTTTACTTATATTACAGGTTATACTGTATCATAATATAGTAGTACAGTTAATTACTAACATGTTAACATTGGTCATATATTTACAAAATAATAGTTGTGCTATGTGTATATTAGTTTTTAAAATGGGGTGCTGCTAAATTCTGAAAACTTGTGGTGAGGTGCCTGGAGTCTAAAAAGGCTGAGAATCACTGATGTAGATGATGGGTATATGGGAGAGATGTCACTGGGTGCTCTTATCTGTATCTCCAGCCTTGAATAATGAATAGGTCCTTCTCAGCTAACAGAGAAAGACACTGGTGTTGTCAAAGATCTCCATGTTGAAGCAGTAAGCCTCAACTCTGAAGGACCACTGAGGTGGAAGTACTGTTAATTACCACCAACCTTTAAAGAAAAGCAGAGTGGAGGATGGAAAATGCAGCAGAACCTTTGAGACCATCACTGTTTGTTTAGGCTGTTAAGAGCAAGCATCTCCAGTCACAAGTCCCTATGCCTGCTGGCCATCACCCTTTCTCACAGCACTGCAGTACCTTCCATGGGAATGATATTATCATGTTTTTGGGTAAATTTACTGAGGCAGGAACTTTAACAAAGAGTTTTCTTTATTCATGCTAACAGGGCGAACACACAGCCATCAGACTCTCTCTGTCCAACACTACCTAGCTCTTAAAGCAGGGGTCAGCAGTGTTTTTGGACAGTGCCAAAAATACCTACAACCTTGACTTGTAAGAAGTTGGCACGCCAGAAGCAGGGGAGCTATAAGGAGCCCAATCCTTGTTGTGGCAGCGCAGTCCCAGCCCCTTCCCCACCATCTGCCCCAAAGTGCATGTGCCAAGCAAAATGCCTTCGTGTGCCTCTGGGAACCATGCTGGGGGTTGTCTACCCTGTGTTAAAGGAATGCAATCCTCACATTTTCCCTTTTCAAGTAAGAGCATAACCCATTTTAATCCATAACAATATATATGTAATACTTCACATTTTTAATAAACTAACTATTTTCAATTACTCTTTGTGGTCCCCTTTTCAGTCTTGCTGATCTGCTGGGTATCACATTAGTCTCTGCATTGTCTTGATTGATCTGTGCTGTAGTCTCCATGTTGTCTCACTTAGTTTGTACTCTAGTTTCCTCTGTGTCCTTCTCTAGTTTAGGCAGTCTTCTTCTGAACTTCCTAGATGTGCTATACATGTTTCCTGTTCCTGCTGTAGATGTTTCCTTCAGTTGCCTCCACTTCAGAAGATGAGGGAAAGTATGGGTCCATTACTGTATGGGGGAGGTAACTTAGTGAAAGCAAAAAAGGCTGAAGTCCTTGTTGCCTTTTTAACCTCAGTCTTTGCAGGCAAGGTCAGCTCCCAGACTACTGCACCTGGCAGCACAGTTTGGGGAGGAGTTGAGCAGCCAACAGTGATAAAAGAACAGGTCAGGGAGCATTTAGAAAAGCTGGACATGTTCAAAACCATGCAGCCAGATGCAGTGCACCTGAAGGCACTGAGGGAGTTGGCAGATGTGACTGCAGACCCACTGGCCATTATCTTTGAAAACTCTTGGCAATTGGGAGAGGTCCTGGATGATTGAAAAAGGGCAAGTCTAGTGCCCATCTTTAAGAAAGGAAAGAAGGGGTGAACTGGGGAATTACAGACTGATCAGCTTCACCTCAGTCTTGGAAAAAATCATGAAGCAGATCCACAAGGAATCCTTTTCTAAGCTCTTGGAGGAGTAGGTGGTGATTAGAAACAGTCAGCATGGATTCATCAAGGGCAAATCATGCCTGAACAATCTGACTGTCTTCTATGATGAGATGATTGGCTGTATGCATGCAGGGAGAGTAGTGGATGTGATGTGCTGCAATGGTCAGTCCTGAGGACTAGTTAGTTTTATTCAGTGTTTTCATCAGTGACCTGGAAGATGGAATTGAGTGCACCCTCAGCAAGTTTGTGATGACACCAAGGTGAGAGGAGTAGTAGATATGCTTGAGAGTAGAGCTAGGATTCAGTGACCTAGACAAATCAGAGGGTTGGGCCAAAAAAAATGTCATGAGGTTCAACAAGGGCAAGTGCAGTCTTGCACTTAGGACTGAAAAATCCCATTCACCAGGACAGGCTGGGGGCTGACTGGCTGGGCTCTGCAGAAAAGGATCTGGGAGGTACAGTGGACAGTAAGCTGGATATGAGCCTATAGTGTGCCCTTGCTGCAAAGAAGGCAAATAGCATCCTGGGCTGCTTTAGTAGGGGTGTTTCCAGCAGATCAAGGGAGTTGATTCTTTCCCTCTAGTCAGCACTTTAAGTTAAACTTTTTGCTGCAACTTGAGACCATTGCTCCTCTTTCTGTCATCTCCCACCACTGAACAGTCTAGCTCCATCCTCTTTGGAACTCCACTTCAGGTAGTTGAAGGCTACTATGAAATCTCCCCTCAGTCTCTGTTCTCTTTTGCCTTGTTAGTAGTTTTTTATTATTTTGACACCATTTTCTGCAGGTCAGTTAGATATATCTTGGGCTAGAAGTAATGCGTGTAAACTGTATTAAAATATCATCTATATACACTTTGTCACTGTCAGTGCTATTTGTTGTATATATGTATGAAAAAGTTCTGGTGCTGAACATTGCCCAAAAGGTAATTTCCAAAGATGACTTGTTTGTATGAGGTTTTGAACATGCACAGATGTCTATTTTTTTTCTAGTGGAATCTGCAAAAACCCAGCTGATGGATCCAGTGTGGAGAACTATGTTGCTTGTGCCATGTCTGCAAAGATTTCTTCCACGGTGGGAGTGGGAAAATGTTCCCTTTTTACACATTTATTAAGTTATTTTGGGTCTAGGCAAAGGCAAAGGACTTTTTTACCTTTAGTTCCAGCTCATATGTGCCAACAGTAGGTATCAACTCCCCACTGTAAGCTCTGAGAGTTATCGTCTTGCTGTAAATATTTGCTTTCTTTTCCAAGCCCTTTCCGATATAGTCAAGAGTTCCATTTATTTCCAGCATGATATTCCAGTCTTCTGATGATATATCCATACAGCTCTTCTTCTTTGCTGCTTTTAGTGTTGCAATTCACCTCTCTGTTCAGTGCTTCTACACTGTTCCTTTTTATGCTTGCAGTGCTCACCTCTGCACACTCTTCCAAGGTGGCTCAGTCTTTTGTATATCTTGCAGCATTGTCCAATGGCAGAACGTTGCTGTGGTTATATTTGTTACCACAGCATAAAGAGCAATTTATACTACTTTTCTTAGTCTTCTATTTCTCATTCTAGTCTGAGTGATCTGTGATACTTTGCACATGCTGATTGCTTTTTCTCACTTGAGATCAGAATCTTTCAGGAGCATTTTCCTGAGCTGCATGTCTCTGATCCCTATTATATTACTGTCTGATCTCTAATCATGGAGTCTGTGAGGTTTCCACAGTTGCAAGATTGACTCTGCATTGGAAGATCCTTTTCAAGTTCCCCAAAGAATTCTCCCACTTGTTGTGACCTCCTGTGGAATTGATATCATTCAAAAGTCTTGCTCTTTTTTGGAGTGCACTACCCCTTAATATTTTCGAGCACTACCTCAGAATCAGCCTGCTCTGCTTGACTCAGTTGCAGACTGTCATATACATCCAGCCCCTTAGCACCCACTATGTTCAGGAAAATAGTGTCTTTTGGTTATTTGGCTTCTCAATGGCTCCACTTGTCTTCACATATAGTTTAAACTGTTGCTCAAACTTCTTCCAGTTCTCTGCTGCATGGCTGGAAAGTTTCAGCTCTGCTGGAGCTCATAGTTGCTCCATTTTTTTTTCTTCTTCATTGCTTACTTCACATAATTCAGTCACCTCTTTTATCTCACGCTTGGCACCATGTCATGTTATGGGTTCAGTTCACTGAGGCAGGAGCCACTTTAACAGAAAAGTTTCTTTATTTCCATATACAGCCATCAGTCTCTCTCTTCAGCCCTGTTCAACTCCACCTAGATCCTAAAGTCCTCACAGATATCATTTTTAGGGCTGTAACAACTCCTATGGCCACCTTGCAAGGAATGTAGATGGACTGCAGCCTGTGTAGGGTCAGTAACCTCCTTTGTATGCATTCCTATCTGTCTTCCATAACTCCAAAGGACATCCTTTAAAGGCCAGTAGCACCCTGCTCTAAGTGTTCTACTGCTCCAGCTGGCTCATATAATACACTGGCCAGGGTGGCACATGGGCTAGGGATAGAAGTTACACATAAACCAGTATAAGTGATCAGAAGCTGGTTCAGATCTCTAACACAACAGAAGTTCAGTGCACAGTACCATAGCAAGGGAGGGGCAAGTGCCCCGGGCACTGAAGCGAAGGAGCGCCAATAGGCAAGTCATGAGTTGAGCAGGAGTTGAGTGGGTGAGTCACAAGTTGAGCTGCAAGGGCACGGCAGGGACTGAGGAACCAAAGAGGCTGTGGCATGGGTGTAGTCTGTGCCTGGCAGCTCAGAGCCCACATAGCACTGGCTCTGCTGCAGGGCTAGACGTGCCCTTCCACAGTGCAGCCGCGTATGCTGCAGCCCAGGGTCCCCTCCTTGCCAGCCTGAGGGGACTGCTCTCTCTAGCAGGTGGTGCAGCTCTGGCATACAGACACTGGTTGGGGCGGAGGACAGAGATTACACCTGAGCAGTGCCAGAGCCCACAGGACCGATTCCGCCTGGGGCGAGGCGGGTAAAGCCACAGGGCCCACCCTGCCTGGTCACAGTGCTATTTTTGGAGCACGGGGAAGAAAGGCCCACCTGGCCGTACCACTGTCCCTTTGCAGTGGCAGAGGGGGGTGTGATCTCCGCCTGCCTGGTGCTGGGCCAGGCCAAGCCACTGAGGGCTCACAGCTGGTGTCCATGTCAAGCTTGGTATCAGACTAAATGCCCCTATAAAGACTTTATGAGCTTGTAACTTTAATTGCTGCCTTGTTACAGAGCACATAACAGGGGTAATAAATATAATAAAGGCTTTATTAATGTTTGGGGGCAGTGTTTTTCATTCTTGCCCCAGGATCCAAACTTCCTTACTACAGCACTCTCAGTGCATATAAACCACATTCAAAATGGCCAAAACTGGTTTAGGATTAACTTGTTTGGATGTAGTATTAGCCTAACTGATTTAGGTTAAATTGGTTTATTAAACTTCTGTCCCAGATCCCTTCCAGATTCAAGTTAACTCAGTCCCCCAGCATCTGAGGATGCCTTGTACCTCCTCCACAAACCCCCGTCTTAGGGTGGGTACCTCAATATTGGCCCAAGCTGTCTGCTCTATCCAAGCATGGTGGTTAAATTGAGCTCTAGCATCTTCTGGCTTCTGGCCTAAGACATTGTAGGCATGTGGCTGCATTTCCAAAATCAAAATGAAAGTTTGTTCCCTTGCTTATCAGTTCAATCTATGCAGTTTACACTAACCTGCAAAGATGGAATTGATTCAGGCTCAGGCTTTTTGATTGTGTGTACTTAGTCACTGATCTACACAGGATTAAGGAGACAGTATCTCTCTTATATGCAAATCTAGGTATTTAAAATACAAATCTAGGTATTAAATCTAACTAGTTGGGGATGGTCCTGCTTTGAGCAGGAGGTTGGACTAGATGACCTTCTGAGGTCCCTTCCAACCCTAATTTTCTATGATTCTGTAATTCTTTGCTGTATATGGGAAGACAGTATGAGCCTGAATATAATTAAGGATCTTTCAGTCCCAAGATTTTATTGACTCCAGATGTGACCTTGAGCAACTCAGGTCACTTTTCAATTTTTCTCCCACCACATTTGTAAAATGGAGATAATGCTTCCATAACTACAAGAGCGTTTCTTAAGCACCAGTGCTAACAAACAAGTAGAATAAGTAATTATTAGTTCAATACAAATTGGGCTGCCTATCAGCAGGTGGTAAGATGCAACTATTGTGAGGTGGATAAAAAATATAAAATTGGGAACAGGAGTGGAAAGAGTTCCAACCTCTTCGCCCCAAAATAGTTAAAGAAAATAAAATGTCTTTAAAAAGGAAAAGCACAGAAAAGGCAAACAGAAGAGAAAAAATATTACTATAAAACATAATTTAAATGGTTACCGACAGACTTAATTTGATAGGTTATTGCTTACTGCATATGTTACAATATACATATATACTTGCTTAATGCTTAAGTTACAATAGGATTAAAATTGATGAAGACAGGCACTTTTTTAGTTCCTTTTTGGGTTAGTCACCTTGTGACAGGTTTAGGGTCCTACCTATAATTCATATACCTTGACAAAGAAAAAAACCCTTTGTGGGTTTAACAAGACTCCTGAGTGGAACCAGGTTCAAGGAGATTACACTCACCTGAGTAATGTAGTGTCTTAGCTATTTGGTTAGGCATTTGAAAGCTAACTACAGTATTAGCCATTACTGAAAAGACTTTGTATCTGTTTCCAGCATCTCCAGCCTTATTGCGGGGAGAAGTGACTGTCTTAGAAAGTAGGGGTTGATATATCAAAAATGCAAGCCTGGACCCAGATCTGGGACTTGATAAGCAGATCATAAGCAATGAGAGATATCTGGACAAAGCTAAAGTTGGTACCTGGGCAGCAAGGAAGATTACCAGTATCCATAGGGATAGACTTTTTAATTAAAATATTAAAATAAAAATTTAAAAATTACAATTAAATTATCATTTTCAATCTTTTCTTTTACTGAGAATTTCAAAGTATTCATGTTTAATTCTAAGCCAGAATGGAAGTAGATGTCAAAATCTTTAAATCCTCCTAGAAATGGGATTTTTGTTTACAACACAGCTATCTCTGAACATTTGAATGCAGAATGAAACTATGATGGCATTGAACCTGAAACTGATAGTGTTTGACTATCATGAGGGCTTGTTTATTGTAATAATACCTAGAAAACATCAGCTTCTACAAAACAATAAGCCATTTGTACAAAAACTTTGAGGAAAACTTCTAATTTTTTAATTAATAAAATGTAAAATAAGGGGTTTGTTTAGCTCAAAGCTCTCCCTGTATCCCAAATGTTGCTCTGGGATTATTTCATCCATTCTTAATTCTGAATTAGAGGGGGAAAAATGAATACTAGGTAATCTAATTTATTTGACTTACTCTTCCAAAAATCTGTTTTACCCCAAATACATATTCTCTCTCCCCTGAAATTACATAAACCAGTGGTTCTCAGCCTTTTTAGACCCGTGGCACCCCTCCATACATTTTTTAAATGTAATGGGACACTGTGAAGACTAATTTATTTCATACCTTTTTGCCCTGGAACACCCTTAAAAGGTTTTCATGGGGTGGGAGGGTGAGCAAGGTTGGTAGGGTACCCCTAAGAGCATGGCAGAGGTGTGGTGCACAGTGCTCAGAGTTGGTGGTAGCTGACAGGGGATCTTGTGGGTGGATCATTAGGTGCCTGAATGAGGCAGTTGTCCCTGCAGGAGGCAGAAGTGGGTGCTGGTGGCCACTGGTGCCAGGTGAAGCCTGCGGGGTCAGAACCATGCTGTTTCTATTGTCTGCCCCCTCCCTGCCCCGTCTCTACCCAGAAGGATAAGATCGCTCCTGAGGCTGAGACCTGAACGTTGGAGCCATCATTCCCTGCGGACCCTCCCACTACTTCTGGGAGGATTGACGGGTGGTGAGAATGAGCCAAGCTGAAATAGCACAGCCCTGTGTCCACCTGCTCGCCCATGGTGTTTGGAGTATGGCAGCAGCCAGCCCAGGATCTGCCCAGGGCTGGAGGCTGTACTTTTCAGCTCAGCTTGTCCCCCTGCTCTTTGCATGCTCCTGGAGCTGGTGGGAGGAGACACAGGGAGTGCTGCTGGGACCCTGGAGCAGCTGCAAGGGGCCCATCATGTGGAGAAGCCAGCGCTACCTCTTCTCATAGGGGACAGGCCCCATGGCACCCTTCTAAGGTGCCAAAGCTCCCTAATTAAGAATCACTGGCATATGCTGATCGTGCCAATTCCTAGACATATCTGCTGCCTTTCTTCTCATGGATCATGTTGTGATGTAACCCAATGGGTTTTTGAAGGTTTAAATATCTTTCTCTCGGAGTCCTGCAAGGAGAGAAGGTAGTGGCTGGCAAAGTAGGTACTGCCAGCTTGCCAGCTTTTCACTGACTGTGACCCATTCGTATGTTGGGACTCTTGTCACCCATGAGACCCAAATGAAGAGGGAAATAGAAAAAACATAGAAGAATCTGCTTGCTTGTCTCACTTTCACCCCCTTTCACAATTCCTTATGCAATCCAGAGTATGGCAGCACGAAACTGAAGTCACCATCCAGATGATCAACAATCTCAGAATTACCATTGCAAAAGCAAGCACTTCTAGGAATAAAAATGAACTGTAAAAGGCCTCTGAAGGTCTGCCATAACCCCAAAAATTCATTTTCTCCTGAACTGAAGGCTTCCCTGCAACTGGGAGCTGCTGGGGCAGTCACCTGGCCAATACCCCTCCCAGACCAGCAGGCCAGCTGAGGAGAGAGTGAGGGGAGAAAAGGCCCTCCCCCACCTGGCTCTAGACTCCCAGCCAAGTTGTGCCTGGCATGGTGGGGGGGCAACGGTAGCCTATGCTGGGGGCCATTTTACCTCCCACTCCCTTCTCAGCCAGCCTGCTGACCAAGGAGAAAATGTGACAGGATGATCGCCCCAGTTCCCAGATGTGGGGAAGTACCGGCCAGCAGAGGAGGCATGGCTAGGTGATTGCCTCAGCTCCCAGCTCCAGAGAAGCCCACAGTGGGGGCTTTACTCCCCTCACCTGAGCCAGGAGCTAGGGCCATCACCCAGCCATGCCTCGTCTTTGGCCAGCAGTCTGGGCAGGGAGATTGGCCCAGGTTCTGGTTTTGGGTGCAGGGGGGAGCGGAGAAGAGAGGGAGAAATGCTCTGCTGGGGGCTTCCTCCTTCGCCGCTTACACCCATACCAGGGAGACCTCAGCTGAGGGTCCAGTTCAGCGTTGGGGGGGAAGGGGGGATCACCCACACCCTCTTCTCAACCAGCCCAGACTGAGGAGGGGAGTGTGGCTCAGAGGACCAGAACCAGGCACAGGGGGAGGAAAAAACTCCCATCTGGGGGCTTTCCCCTCTCCCCTGGCACTGCAGAGACCCTGGTTGGGGGCCAAGTTGGGAGGCTTTCATTCCCCAGCCCCTTCTCACCTGGGTGCAGGCTGAAGAGGGGGCACGGCTGGGGGAATTATCCAGCTCCCAGCTCTCCGCAATGGCCAGCAGACCAGGAGGCAGGCTCTGATATGAGCCTCCTGGCTTCTGATGTGGGCATGGCACGGGTCAGGCTGCCTTTCTAGTTTGAAAAATGAATGTTAGCTCACTTTCTTATCGGTTCCATCTAGGCAGTTCATGTAAACCCGCAAAGATTGAAATGATTCAACCTCAGGTTTTCTGAGTATCTGTACTTAGCCATGAAGTTGGTATATAAAATCAGCACCTGCCTTTAAAGTGTTGAGTCTAAATTGTCTTTCATGCATGCAAGATGATTAATATTATGTGATTTGATATTCTATGAACCACAACATCCCATTCATCTAAGCCTGTATGTGAACAGGCACAATAAAGTGTTTTATGCTTCTGTTTAAAGGTGAGTATGTGCTCAACATAAGGATGCTCAGTCATATTATTTATGATTAGAGGCTAATGATAAAATAATTGGCTTCAATCTCAAAAATTCACCTTTTATTACTTCTAAAATACATATTCACAAAGTAATTTCTCTTCATAACTCCATGTGTCATCTGATTTCAAAGGATTATGTTTTTAAATAACATTGTGCATGATAAAGTAACATTGGAGTCCAGATTACTGGGCTACTGTCCAAATTCTCAGGCAGTCAAGTGGTTATGTTAAAGTTTGTTGTGTAATAACACCAGAAGGTGTTTATATCCATACAAATAGGAAATGATTGAGATTTTACAAATTTGGGGGGGGGCTTTTTTTTTTTACTTAGAAATGTTAGTGTCTCATTCTTTTTGGAATAAAAAAAAGGATGTACATGTAGTTGCCTTGAACTGTTTGAATGCCTTTTCTACCGTAACCAGTTTTATTCAGTTAATTCTACAGTGCTCAGTTCCTTCTTCAAACATGTATAATTCTTTGTGTTTAAATGTGCATTGTAGCTGATTTTAAGAAGTCTGTAAATAGATAGCTAATTCTACAATGAACATGAGTCAGTGTGACGAAGCCATCAGAAAAGCCAATGGCACTTTATTGTGCATCAGCAGATGCATGACGAATAGATCCAAGGAGGTGATACTTCCCCTCTATCGG